>JASMMZ010000001.1:43721164-43839140 GCA_038502455.1 Anisogramma anomala | reverse complement strand
TATATAGCTAGTAAAGTATGACCCTCGCTTATGTTATATTACATATGCCAGCAGGAAGGCTCACAACCTGATGTCCCCACCTTGCACAACCACCAACCTACTCAATTCCACGTTTTTAGGTTATACCTTTCAACCTGTTAAAGAACCCACCCTATTCCTTATAATATAAATATGTAAACTGAAACCGTATTCTCCACACCTGCGGTCAATTTCCGAACCTAACGCTAATTATATTTGTTAAATACCTATTGAAGGGACTTTATATCGACGATATTCGTCCCCGTTTCATCAATAAACCTTGCTTTGTAACGAAATGTTGGTCGCATCCTTATGGGTAATATTCATGTAGTACAAAAAAGTCAACCCACCACTAAGTAGATCGAATATTAGCTTACAACCCAATACAACTGGAATAAAAAAAATATAGAGTCTTCGCTCGTAAAACATATTATCAAGTGAAACCTTAAACGAGAAACCGAACCTCAAATTACACTTTCAATCAAGGCCTTAAGGTACCCTACGATTTGGAGACAAGTAACATTGTACGGGCCTGAAAACTATAGCCTATCGCAGTCCCCGTTCGACACTTACTCGCATCGAAAGTCTAACAACCCTAATAGAGTAAATGGCTTATAAAACAAGTATATCTTAATTAAAAACACGGAAATATTAGGGACATATGCTCCACAACTCGTCCAAAAAGTCAACTTTTTGCTACGGGCCGCATTCCCGAAAAAAATGTAAAAGCATTGTAAAATAGGGTACATCACTAAGCGGGTTGTATATCGTGAAGGTTCTTCTATAAATAGCCAAAGAAAGGTATCCAAAGAAAAAGTCGAAAGCACAAGCTCGGCTAAACTAGCAGGGCGCCGGTTTGGGTGATAATGGCTCGTAAATAGGTAAAGAAATGAATGAATAAATGAATAAAGAGATGAAAAAAGGAATATACGAAGGATAGAGAAAAAAGGAATAAATGAAAGAAAGAAAAAAAAGAAAGAGATGACAAAAAGAAATTAATGAATACATACATAAATACATACATACATACATACATACATACATACATACATATATACATACATACATACATACATACATACATACATACATACATACATANACATACATACATACATACATACATACATACATACATACATACATACATACATACATACATACATACATACATACATACATACATACATACACACAAACACACATACATACATACATGAATAAATATTTTTTTTTTTTTTTTTGGAATAGTATTACATGCAGTGCAGTATGTCAACATTATTTACAGTAAAGTTGACTATACTGAACTGCAAGTTGAGTGTATTGCTTTGTGTTGACTTACCGCATTAGGAGTAAGTTGAGTGCAGTACGCTGCACTTCATCCTAGGGTATGAGCCAAGCAATTGGCCATACAAATTACTTTGCAGACCGGCTAGCGGTCTGCCAAACCTAGAATAATACATCCACCACTTAACCAATGCAATACTCCTGTTATTTCGACCACGATTCGAATCGACAACGTTGCAAAGTTCTAAGGTCTGCGAACATTAACCTTCTTTATTGTGACGTTTTCTTTTTTTATTATTATCTATTTCCTTTCAATATACAAGTTCACTAAAGTGATATCTACTTTTATGTGCTATTTAATAATAATGTGGTTGAAAATTTGACAGTAGTATAGAAAATATAATTAGGTTAACTTTCTATAGCCCTGTTTATCGAATTTTCAAGGTGTAAGTTCTAGTATTTTTTAATTTTTCATTTCTACCAATTACAAACTTCTTTACTTGATATTTCCAGACGTTGAAACCACCTCCTACCCTAAATCACTAATCCGGAACTATTAGTTGTTAATACGGTGTATTATTATTAATCAATTTATTAATAGTTTAGTTATTCATTCTTATGGATTTTCACTTTGGTGAATTTATTTATCGTAGAGTACCTTTTTATTTACTTAAGATATAATGAAAACTGTTTTGAAATGTTTTCGATTTTCCTAAAATAACGGCTTTTTAACGATTTTCACAAGTTTCATCAACTACCTTACTATAATTTATGAAGGTGCATATAGTAAATTATTCTTTCGAACGTTGTTTATAACCTGAAAAACCATCGTTAGCATTCCAAATTACTATTAGAGTCTTTTATATTCCAGTTCGAAACCTCATTTTTTATATTTCTTTTTAATTAGATTTACCAATCCTTCAATACACATATCAATGAAGTGAATCATACAAGCGTATTTGTTACTCTCGTTCTGTTTTAAACAAACGATTTTATCATGGCTTGATCTTTAAGGTATTTGGTATTGTTTGAATAAGATCATTTAAGTTATTTGAAGGTATGAGTAATAGAGTTTCATATTCAAAAAGAATTTCTCTTCATTCATTCACTTATGTCTCAGTGAAAATAATATCGCGAAAAAAGATTGAATACCAAGTATAATGAGGGTTCACCGCAAATTTTTCCGATTAATTTATCTTCAAAGTCTATACTTATAAAATCTTATGATGTTAAAGCCTTTATAGGCACAAGGTTTACGTTTATTGGTCTATCGGTAGTAGGTTTTACGTATAGTTTTTATATTTTGATGTAATACAAAATATTGATATATCGAACTAACTATTATTATAATCTAGTTCATTTTTCAAATAGTTGCGGTTACATTTTAATGCATATAATGATTGTAACTCGATTTTTATATTTGAAATACTTTATATTTATTTTGGATAATAGAATATTTATCGTTGTATTCTCGTTTAAAACATACGCCTTTTAAATAAAAAAGTATAATAAATCGTTTTGAAATATTTTGATCACTTGTTTTTAGAAGTCCTTGATTTTTTTATTATTTCATATGAAGTACCTAATAAAATATATATACCACATCTTATCATCAATGTAAACTGTCGTTATTATTTTGCCTAGTCATAATATTCGTCACATATTTAACACTCTTTTATTCACGATAATTTCTTCATTTGAATTATTCAACATCCAAAGCCTTACAGATAAGAATTTTCCCAATACTCACGGTATTTTTTTTGTGTATAAATTCAACAAATTTACAGTCGTTCACAATGATTTTAAAATTTTATTCGTATTTTCAATCATTTATTCGCATTCATTCAGTGAACAAAGGTAGTATGAAATATTCTATATGTATTAACCTATTATGCAATTTTCACCGAAGGTATTATCAGGTGGATTAATAAGGAGATAATATCAGTAGAGTAAGTAAAAATTATTGTCAAGATAGGCAATTTGATTTTTATAACCTCGTTTTCTTTTTTTCAATATGTAACTATAATTAAAGTTTGTCTTTAGCTAATAGTATACCGCGTTTTAGTATCGTTTAATTTTCAGGAAAAGAAGGATACAACTTTTGCGTAAGGTATCAAATTTCAAAAAAGTTTATTTTGGTCGGCAACCAATTTAACTGATAATCAATGATACACATCACTTTATTACATTTATTCATCGCTAGGTAACATTACTGCAAGCTTCCCAAAATTATTCTGGTATTTTTCTGCGTTACCATTTATATGGTAACAAAAGAGTTAGGATTACTCCTATGGTTCTTCAAAATCTATTATGTTGAATTGAAATGTTTCTTATTAAAGTTGTTTTATTTCCTTTAGTTAGATGTGATATTCTAAAAGCAATTATATGTATGGTTTTATTAATTATTCCCTTTCTAATATTTAACGCAAGAAATAGAAATTAATTCGATATTTTGGGCAAAGTACAATCATTGTAAAACTTTACTAAAATTTTGAATCTTTTTAATGCTTCTCCGGTAGTGTAACTTATTTCTTTTATCAACTTTTAACTCAATGCGTAAAAAATACTTCTGGATAATGAGTTTTCATCATGAGTACGACTGAATTTTATAAACTAGAGGAATGGATGCAATTAATGTTAAAGGAATTGAAATAGAATGTTGAATCCTTATAAAATGACTTTAAAATTATTAATATAAACATTGAAAGCGGTTTTCCGACTATAATTGAATTATATCAACGATAATAATACTAAGTTAGTAATTTTGGGATTTTCTTGGTTATTTCTCGCTGTTTTCTTGCCAACTTTCGCACTATTTTCGTTATTTGACAACAGCTACCCACTGCAAGTAATAACTCTTAGATTATAATTGGTATATTCTTTACCTGTTTATACTCAAGCTACTCCCAGCTTTCAACGAATCATATAAGTTGAAGTAAATACTAGTTCAAAGTTATTACATGTTGTAATAGAAATTCTCTTATATTAATTTAACCTATGTCGTTTGAAAATAAATTGTGATTATATTGAAAACTTGTATTGAAATATTTATACAGAGAGTTTGTTAGCTATAGACACTGAATAAAATAAAAATCTAGAATGAAATTATAAATAACCGATATTCGCTATATTCTTCAGCAAAAAAACGTAAATACACCTCTAATTCTAATTTCCAGGCAAGTAAAATACTACCGCTTTTATCGAAAAAGGAAAATTAATATGGAAACAAATTCTTTTATGAGTATTTTACTTTTTTTGGCTTGAATCATCTCGTACTGAATTCAAGTTAAATTGAATAGGTAACGCCATTTATGTTTTCAAGGTTTTAAAATCTAATGTAAACGTATTTTTTTTCTACGTGTATATCATTCTTTTAGCTAATACTTATTCTATTCCTTCTTTATCTCCAAATAATGGACAGATTTTGTTTGTTAGTTAATCCGCTTCGTTATTTTTGTTGTTATCGAAAACATTTATGGTGATCGTTTAAAACTATTCAATCATAATCTTCCATCATATATAATTTTAATGCTTTTTTAAGCTATCTTTGATATTCCTGTCTAGTTTTGTTTTTTACGGCTTCAGAGTCCTTTTTTTTTTAGCTTTATCCTCTCGAAAAGTTTTTGTTTTTGTTGATTCTTTTGTTCTTCTTCTCATGAACGTTGATATTTGTGTGCTAAAACCCTTCAAGGTTCTTCTGTATAACCCAACACTATAACACCCATAATTTCATGTTAATAATATTTTGGAAATTAGATTTCTAATTTAACTCTTGACTATAGTTAGTAATTGAGTAATACGCAAGTAAAGATAGTAATATTGAATAATCTAGTATCTTTATTCATTCCTATTTACACATATCTATATTAATATATTCAACTCAAGTTCAGAGAAACCGTAAATGAAACAAACGTGAGAGAAAATTCTCGATTTTTTTTTTGGTAATAAATGTGTTTTTCGTGTTGTCAAATGCAACAATCATTTTCATTTCTTTCTTTTTTCTTTTTTTCTTTTATCTTATAGCCACAATCATCATTTCGGCACCTTTATCACTCGTTATTGTCTTTTTTTTCGTTAATACACGCTTAGTTCTCGTTATATTTATTAATAATCGAGATGTTATCGAAACCAAATATTTTAATAATGTCAGTCTTTGTGATGTATTTATTTCTAATGGTTTTTAGCTATTAATTTGTCACTCACGGGTATATAATCTTTCTGAATTTACATATCTCATTTTTTTTCACTTTTATTCATCAAATAAGATACATTTTTTGATTTTTTTTCAACGATATACCTTTTCTTAATGTGACTTGAGGCCTCATTTTCATCGTTATTTTTCTTTTTCTATTACTCAGACAACGATATCTTCTCCATGTTATTTGTACTCGACTGATTCGACTGGTATCGACTCTTATTTGAAACACGAATTATACAACCCGGGTTAATATTCTAAGGCAGTGGTCTCAGGCGTCGTTTAACATGTACTGTAATCCAATATCCGCATTCGCCTATATATTCAAACACATTTCCAACGTAATGATTATTATCAGATTAGCGTACAAGTTCATTGCTGTCCAATAAAAATTTATAAAAACGTTAATTTACTATAATAACAACGTAAAAAAAATAGACGATGCCGCTGATAACAAGCGGAAAAGAAACATACGTTATCAATATTATACGGCTTACATTGATAGTAGTAAGTGTTATTGGTGGATTGATTGTTTCAATAATTACTATTGGATAAGTTACTATGTCTCGTATAATGAATTCAACGGAAAAAATCATTATTTACCAAATATTCATTCCTATAAATATTATAAATATGACATTAGATATATACGAATTGATATTTTATTGTTCATTGTATTGTATATTCCTCTACCGCAGTTATTGATGGTGCGTATATAAACACCGTGCGTTTACTTTTTTTTGGCTTTGCTTTATTATTATTTGGTGTATATCGGACGCTACCAAACCATACAATGTCGCTACTTACTCCTAGATATTCAGATTCAAATCAAATAATCACTTGAGTGAAATTTTCAAGTACGTAAGTCACAACATTATCGTCGACTTGAACGGTTTTTCGGGAGAATTTCAAAATATTTATATGGGGATGGTATCTTCCCTTCTACCTATAGTATTGGTTCTATATTTCTTTTGTGTCCTTGTACAGAATTTGGTAAGGAACTTACAAAAAAGATCATTATCCTTATTTACCAAAGCTGTGGATTAAAAATCCGAAAATATAATTTAAGTGTTTTAAAATGAGGTTATTTGAGGGTAAAGATAGTCTAGCCTCGTACGAATCAATAATCCTATATCTTGATTTTCAATACAAATTTAAAGATTTGCACGTTCTATAGTTCCGGTGTTATCACGCTTGGCGGATATTGAAGATATAATATTCATAATTGATTTAGGAATTTGTTTATTTTTGCGAGTATATTAATGTTCTGTGTCAATATATCAACCTTGGTCATAAGAATATAAACTTTTCTCCAAGTTATATCTGTTATTCAGCCCGCTTTCTACGATGTGTATACTATATATAAGTGAAATTAAATTTACCATAAACAATAAGATGAATTAGTAACTATTAATATATCCTATGCGGTAGTAGTTTTCGTATTCAGCTTGTTTTATCGATTTTATAGACCATAACCCTAATATTTTTATATCCATTTCATCCCTTATTTTCCATTGCTTTGAGATTAGTTTTATTACATAATAATAAATTTCGTATTCTTCATGTTTTTGCGCACGTTGACTGAAGGTAATAATGATTGTATAATTTTTAGTATAGAATAGGTAAGTGTCTACAGTGTAATTACATTATATTCCTGGTTTCAATATGTTATTATCCTTTACTAGCGTTATTTTTTCGCTTATATCGATTGTTACTCGAGCCTTATGTAACTCCTATTTCTACTAAAATGATTATATATTGAAATTAAGAAATATCGTGAAATTGAAACGGTTGAAAAGGTAAGTTTCTATTGTAACGAGAATTTTACGAGTTAAACGGAATATTTAAATCGTTATTCTCATTTATCAAATGCGTTATATATTCTCGTATTAACATTATAATTTACATAACCACCAACTAAGTAATCCACATCGTGTATTATTACTCAATATCACAAATCTTTCTCTAAAAATCGAAAGAATAGGGTTAACGCATCAATTAGAGCACATAACTGTTAAAATTAATGTTGGGTTCATATGATGGTACGTGTCTTTATCTTCATATGATCCATTATCTTCTTTTGAACTCTTAAGCATCAGGCGGTAGATAACTTTAGTTGACAAGATTAAAACAATGTCTTCACCATTATCTATAAAATATATACTGAATTTATTCTTTAGCTCATTGTTTAAAGTTTGAGAACATTTTACCATGATTTATATTGTTTTTTTTTTAAAAATTTTTTCCAACAATTCATTTGTATTGTCCACATACTAAAACGTTTACTAAATTAGTGATTCATGTTTCTATGATGATATACTACGTCTTGGAATGGGCTGCAAATGATATAAATAATATACTGCATTTTTTTCCATTTTTAGTACGTATTTGTATCTTATTACGAATACGTCTCTTAATACAATACGAAAATAATTCCTGCATAACTTTGAGATAAGGTTTTTGTTTGAAGATTGTTTCTCAATAGCGATTTCTATATTTTCGATGTATTTTCGAACTTTTTCAATGTGTTATTTCACAAAGATTTCGTTAAATAATTTTTAAATGATTGGTTACAGTTGAATTGAGTTGTAGGTTATACAATAAGTATTTGAATTCATTACTTAGTTTGGTATTAGTTTTCATGACTAATTATTATTTCGTTGCCTCTGTCGTAATTAAGTTTTGTAAAATATTACAAGTGCTAAGTGGATGAAATTTACGAATGTGGGCAATAAAAGTTCGAAAACGTTTCATACCCCGCTATTTTCATTTTGCTGTGTTCAACGTAAACTATATTTTTTTGTCTAAGCTAAACGTGGGTTGTGAGTTTTAATCCTTGTTATCGTTCATTTGATTCTAGTACTCGTTATCATTCTTCACGTACTCGTTATTATTCTTGTAGTACTTGTCTCGTTCTTGTTCCTTGATTCCCATACTCGATATATTTTTTCTCCTTCTCCTTCTTTTTCTTCTAATAATCGTGTTCTTCCTTCACATAATGGTTTCTACTTGGTCAATTTGTTTCTTATGCTTTTAAATATTCTCTTTGATTCAAGGTATTTCTGTCTTATAATTGAAAGATCTGGGAATAAATTCAAGACTACTCAGGTTATCAAGATGTTTATATGGGAATTAGGAGGAATTTGAAGGAATATTTTAATTGAGAGAAGTGGATTTTATTGTTGTTGTGTCTCAGTTCATCTCGTGTATTATTATGAACTAAGGTCATTAGCTATTGAGCCTTTAGGTTATGTAACTATATACGTAACAGGATATGTAGTACACAGTTCGGGCTCCATCCGGGCGCGGACTGAGTACAGTCCATGTATGGCACTTTTAAATATACTTAATAGGCTGGGCACTAATTATATCCATAGTTCCTACACGATAGGCCACAGTAACTTCTTTTAGTTTTTCGCTATACCTTAATAGTAAACTCCATTTAACACATGCATGATTTACCCTTGTAGGTTACCCTGTAACATACTATTAAGGCTTTTTTTTTTCTCGTCGAAAAAAATCACTTATAATGAACAAATTGATAATGAACGATGATAATTTTATGTTACAATCTAACATTATCATTAACGATAGGCCAATGGCAAATAAATAATATTTAACCTTTACAATTATATATGATGCTCTCTTAAAGCTTACTCATGCCAATATTTCCCGTTCGTAAAGTAGTGTAAGCCGTATCGCATTTAATTTAACATAATTGAAATAATTTGGTTAATCGACTTTCATCATTGACCCTGCATTTAACTTCAATCAACTAGTAACTAAAATTTTATTTTTTAAGGTCTAATTAGCCGCGATTCGTATTGGTTCTTTACCGGCTTAAGGTAGAAAATAATAATATAACCAACCAGAATTCAACGGATTAACTTCTATATAAGCGGCAACGCGCTGAATGATTGATTTTAGATTATAAGCGGATTAAATATTGATTGAAAAAGGTCGGCATAGATCCCTTAATGTATAATGTTATTATAAGGCGGCGATGAAGTCAGCGGTTATAATGTACTACGATGTCAGCGCATATAAAAGTATATATAATACCGTTATGTTTTTCTATTATATTGAAACAGATCTTATCGACCCATATTGTGCTGATAAAGTAATAGTCGAATTAAAAGAATTAATTATAAATAACAAAAACTTATAAGTATTATTCATTATTAGTTTGGAAATACCTTTAGCTTAAGTGGATGGATTTAATTAGCCCTCGACTATAAAGTGAAATTATTTACGCTCCCGCGTATTACTAAGTATCCGCGACAAATCCATTACGAGAAGCGTTAACCAGGTAAGCTACATTATAGTCTTGTAAAAACACCGCGAGTTCGCCAACGAATTAAAGTCCTTGAATATATAACAACGCTTGAGTCGATAACTAATAGAACTCGTATAAGCTGAACGGCTGAATAAAAATATAATTATAACAAGGGCTCAGAGCTTTTTGTTACCCTGGTTAAAAAGTTGTAGTAATCGTGGCTAATTATGTCGATATAGCGGTTCATTATTCTAACAAACCCGTTATGTACGCTTTGAAAACCCAAAATATAAGGCGATATAAGTAACAGTAAAAAAAAAGTTGGGGCAAGCTCGTTACGCGACGTTACTCACGATCCAATTCGAAGAATCATTACTAAATTAATTATGGATTCAACCCGGAATCAAATTTTATGTCAGTGTATACTGTTCAAGTCGAAAAGGTAAAGTATGGTTTCATATTAACGGCGAAAGGAAAAACTAGACTCCTAAATATAATCTCGTTTAGGGGATAAATAGCCTTAACTATGTTATTATAAAATTAAGTAAAAGAAAATTTAATTAAATCAAAATACGTAAAAACAACAGTTTATTCCTTATCCTTATACTTTTCAATAGCACCTACTTTCTGAATATTGAACTCGATTTTAACTATAATAATCATTATATTATAAACAAAGCTTTGGTATAACGGTTAAAAATGAAGTAAATTCGTCAATTACCTCCCTAACATCATAATACGATATTAGGGTGACGATAAAATACGTATATTACCCAAATAATCAAGTTTTATATAAATATCGATAAAAAATCGAACTCAATATTATTATATATATTCGAGGAATAAAGCGGGAGATGATTTTGAAAATTCGTCGAATACAATACAAATAATTAACCTTAATCGTTTATAATAATAAATTAGTAGTTTATAAGTTACAAGGCTTGATTATCGACTAGATAAAAATACGTTTTATGTCGGGTGGTATATGGAGTATAATACAATAGGGTTTTATCGGTATATCAATTCGTTCGTACCGAAAGGTATAACGTAAAAGATATCAATTTCAATTCATTTCGACTACAAATATTCATAGAATAACGCAAATTCTTTGAATGATAACGTCGACTATTACCGAAGAAGAATAGGATCAGTTACATTTTTTATTCAAATGTGTAAAATTGTGCGAACTATTAGATAAAAATAAGGATATAATTATAGATCTATACAGAAGAATCCACGAATACCATATTTATATTAAACTAAAAGAAAAGAAATCTTTACTAGAACTACATCATAGACTATTAAATTTGATATTCAAAAACAAACTTTTTGAACTTTGGCAACAAATTATGAAATTAATAAATAAAGGTTAGGTTTGGGCAAGTTCCTTATTAGTTACAGCTCAGATATAATTTATTTTCAGAGAGAAAGGGATTTCGCGGTGTTCTATCGATTACCGGGTATTAAACAAAATTACCGAATGAAACCGTTTTTGTTTTTCATTAATTCACAAACCCTTACGTTTGTCATTGAAATCGACGTAACATACCAAGTTAGATATTTGAACATATTTTTACCGAAATCTAGAAAAACGCGGATGAAATAAACTAACCCTTTCAAGTAATTTGAAGCGTTGGTGATGTTTTAACGATAGTGAATCATAAAATATCATATATTTCAGATGATTTTATTATAACTTTCTTAAGCTACGTTTTACCCTTTTTTATTGATCCAAAATATGATTATATGGCGAAAGTTTCCGTAGTCTGAAGACTGATTCATAATACAGAACTTATTCCAATCTTTAAAAAAGTTTAACTTTATAGTTAAGAAGGTACAATACCTGGGTTTTATTATAACGGTTAAGGTAAGTTTCCAGGCCGACCCCGAAAAAGTTCGGGTAATACATAAATGGGAGTTACTATATACCATTCGGATGGTTCGAAGCTTTTTAGGCTTTACCAACTTTTATCGGGATTTTATTATTAATATTTCGGAATCAATTCACTATCCTATTCAATTAACGAAGTAAAAAAAATATTAAACTTAAATAACGCGAAAGGAATACGTGATCCAAACCCTAAAAAATACCTTTATTATAACTTCGATTTTAGTGTTTAAAAACCTAAATGAATTAACAGTAGTAAAGCTCAAATATTCTACAAAGGCGTTAAGTGGATATTCATAGTAACGATAAAAGGATGTTTTTATAAAACTGATAACTTCTTATTTCACACGATGAACAAACATAAAATATAATTACACTATTAACTATTTGGAGATTCTCGCGGTGGTATCCTATTTAAAAACATGGTTTTTAAATTAACTTAAAGTTTGTATCCCGTTAAAGATCCTAACGAATCATAAGGGATTAAATCATTTTTACTACGCTTAATTTCGGAATGCAAGTCTTCATGAGCCGAAGTCTTTTCGTTTTTTTAATACTATTTACGGTCCAGGTTCACTATTTAGAACGAACCTCCGGATACGTCATCCCACATATTACAGAATAAGGCCGAAGTTCAAAAAAGTCCCGTACGGGTTCTTTAGCCTATTTCTATTCCCATGTTAAATTTGGTAACGATAAATTTATATATGATAGACGCGTATATTACGAAGGGTTATAAGTTCGATTTTATTAAACTAAATGTTTCATTATTAAATTACGACGTTATATACCTTAAAGACGAGTCGAAAGCTTTGGAAGGATCGACGGGGGCAGGATGGCCTCCAGCCCAGGTCTTACTCTGGTTGTTAACGGGGATAACGCCGGAAGATTTCAATACGCCGAAACCGGTGACACCGCCGCGAACCTGATCCGTATTAAACCCATTAACTTACTTAACAATGAGTAATCGCGAAATTTCCGCCCCTGTAACCTGTACAAAATTGTAAAACTAAACAATAACGAACGAAACGTTATATAAAATTCGCTTATTAACGGTTTTCAAAGATGTCAGGCGCTTTCCGGCTAAGGAATAATAATCGATACAAATTACGAATTATAAAATTGATTCGCGGAGTGCTTTACGTTACGGTAACCGATTATAACTATCGAGTTGGAAATTATTAACGACGAAATTCGTATAATAATACAAAACCTCGATATACATTTTCGTAAAGCTTTTTTTAAGATTTCCTCATCCCAAATTGGGATGAAATATATATTTCCGTCGACTTGATCGTTGATCTATATCTTACTAATAACGGCCCTCGATATTCATTGGTTATTTCAGTCTCCTTTTTTACCTGAGTTTCATAATTATATGATATAATTTATAATTGTTCATTCGTATGCGAAACGCCTTGAGCATATATAGTAAATATTTCATGGGTATCGGGATTTTATTAATCTTAATATCGGGTATAATTAGGTAGTAACATTTAAAACGTTAATACATTTTTAATAAAGTTCGAATAACTTTTGTTCATAATATACTACTTATGAATAAATGACAGTATTAAAACAATAAATTGAGAACTTCCAAACTATTTGAATATTATCGACGTTATTTCGTAGTATAATTGAAATTTATTTTACCATTTCATTGATTTATTTTAAATAATTGAAATTCGATAGTTACTAGGTTTAACGCAAATATTCTGAGAATAGGTAACATATATTAACAATGGAAATATTAAATAAGGATACGAAATCTTCAATTAATCACTTGGATGAGTTATAATATTTTGATTTTATTTATGTAACGATAGGGAAATAATCTAGACAGTAATAATGTATAATTAGTCGAAAAAAAAAGATATTGTATCGTAAGCGACGTTTGACTAAACTATGTTAAATTAGTAATCAGGTTCAATTTGCCATTTGTAATATGAATTCTTATCACCTGCGTAAAATTCTTACTTAATTCATATTTGGTATCGAGTTGTCGAAGTTTAAAACCCGTTTAATATCAATTGGGATGTTTTTTTGGCAAATACCATATATTTTACGTTAACTTAGTTCAACAAGTGATTGTAAACCAATTTTTGCTTCGGAGGCTCTATAAATATTGACCCAAACCATAAACCTATTAAAAAGATTTAGAAAAGCAAATTTATAAGGAATTCAGAGTTTATGATCTTTTTACGATAAAAACGATACAGCATGGGATTCGTTTCATACTAGTTACAAAATAAGTTTTTAATCAGCTGGAGTAAAACTGATTTGAATTGTATTGTATTTTATCAATTAAAGTAAATTGAACGCGAAATAATGAGATACTAGAATATATAATATCCCGATATACCGAGGTTAACGGTAGATACATATTAGGTAACCAACGCGAAGAGAACTGTTTATACTTCGAAAATAATGAATAATTTTATGAAGAAGGGAAAATCCATATCAATTACGATAAGATACGTGAATTAGGTCAGGTTATACATTATCTGAATTCTTTAAATAATTGTTCGATGGTGAAAAGGTTTTTACCACGGCGTATATATAATTTACTTACCGGTTCTAGTTTTCATTATTGAAATTTACGAATAACGACGTTTTTAATGTCAGAAGAATTTTTATAATTAGCTCCGGATATTAAATTAAATTGGTAAGGGAAGATGGCGGGAAGCGTAACACATATTAAAAAGCATCAACTAATGGGTTTCGTAAAAAATGGACCGAATCCGGAACGACGCTAAGGACTGCGAATAACTTTTTTTTAAAAAAAGCGTACAAGGGTACCAATGAAAGAAAATAACGTTAAAAAGAAAGAATGTTAAGGAAGGCCGACGATGGAAATTAGCGAAAAGTGGGGTAAAGGGAGGAACGAGAAAAGCGGATTTTTAGACGGGTTACCAAAGAGTGTCATATTTTAGCTTAGGCCCTACCGACGCCAACGGTCCTAGTATAATCCTTTTCCTCTTTACGATTAACTAGATTAACTTGTTCCTAAAAAGGTTAACAAATAAAATACGAATGAAAACGGGGTTTATACGGCTAAGCCTTATTTGTCGTTCGTTATACTTTATAAACTACTGTATATATTAGCTGTAAAGGATATAACTTATGTAGATATGGTATTTCAATTAACGACAAGGTATATAAAGGGTGTTATAAGAGGATGGCGTAAAGACGTTACACGTTAGCGTACAGTTAGTCGAAAAGGTCTCGTTACAATAAATGGTTGATACGGTAAAAGGTAGAAAAAGGGTATTGAAAATGAACGGATACGGGAGAAGGGGGGAACAGAAATATATAATAAAAGGAGTGACAGCCTATACAGCCGCTACAGTAAAGACTTTTTATATTCGAATAATATCACGAAACCGGGCGAACTTGTCAACAAACTTAAAAATGGTGAGAGTGAAAATGTTTCAAAAACTCAGGACATAGCTTGTCCGCTTACGGCTGAAAGATGAAATAGAAGCCTCATTTTATAAAAAAATAACCAACTCATGTACAAAATCGTGTGAACTAGGAAAATTATAGGTAAACTTATCGTTTAAATATATTATGAAAAAGGAGTAATTCACAGTCGGGTTTTTGGCAAGGTTAATCAATCAGTAGACCTTATTATAAACCTTTGAATACATACAATAAATTTATGACTGACAAACTCGAATATAAACAAAGATATACGACAATTGATATTATGATCACTATATAATATATATATGTTCTTTACCTAAAAGGGGAGAAATTCGCTTTTGTTTTTATTATTACTGCAGACGAAAAGGACGCTCATAACATAAAGATGTTATAAAAGAGAATTCAAGGTAAGGTATTCGTACGTAATAAGGTAGTATACTTTACGAAGTGATTGATTATGACTTTCAGAAACTCCGGTGACGGTATAACTTAAATAAAGTTTATTATAATCGTCGGTTATAAAAAATAAAAAGACGGGGAAAAATTAAGAAATATTGGAAAATGATTAAAATTAAAATATGAAAGGTAATGATAAAATCGTGGCGATAAGTTAGAAAAGAGTATAATACTAAAATAAGGTTAAAAATATAAAAGGGGGGGGGAGTTAAAGTTTATTAAAAAATACATATTTATAGATATTAGCGAACCGAATTCAGTAAGGGCTATATAATATACAGAGCGTGTTATACGGCACCGGCGGTAAGCCAATACGTTATACGGCGTGCTAAACATTATGTTACTAATTCGCATCCGGCCCGTGTATTAAACAGATAAGGCCCGCGTTTTGACGACAGAAAAGATACATTATATAATGCATTGAAAGGTATGCTATACGATACCTGCAACAAAAATGATACATTATATGATACGTTAAAAGACGCGTTGTACGGCGCAAGCGGCCTAGGTTCAACCAGTCGATATATTATACAATACGTCAGGAATTTCGTTATCCGATGTCGGCGGCTTAGTTTAAAACCAGCAAATAAATTATTCGACACGTTAAACTCTACTTTGCTGGCTCGCGTTCGACCCACGTATTAAACGGGCGAGGCTGACGTCCTATAATTAATGAATGTGATTCCGCGGCCCTTATAGTATCCGAGAAAAAGGCGGGTATATTATGAAGTCAGACCATTAGCTGTTAAGCCAATAGGTTATGTAACTATACACGTGACGGGATATATAGTATCTGGTTTGAGCCCGGTCTATGCACGAATCAGATACAGACCGTATATAGCATATGTAAGGGCACGTAATGGACTGTGCACTAGCCATGCCAATAGGTATGGCACTATGGGCCACGGTAGCCCCTTCTAGCCGTCTACTGTACCCTAATATTAAACTTCATTTGACACCTACTTGACTTACCATCGTAGGTTGGACCATAATATGTTTATAGATCCCTCATATCCTCCAGATGTTCTCCCAGTAACCCCGAGTAGCTAGTTTCTCAGTGTATGTTATGCTTGGAATCCATTTTGATTCTTTATGCTACCAATACTACTATAGTTATAAAGCGTGAAGGAGGATACTAGCAGAATACATGGTAGGGATCAGGGCTTAAATAAAAGTATATAAGCTCTCATTCAAGCTGGGCAATTACCAAGTGATTCTTCTCTATCGTAAATATATTATTACTATCATTTTTAAGAACGATATAATCTTCTTTATACGTTAACATATAAAAGTAACGATACTTATCATTCTCTTATTTGAACTAATTCAAATAGCCCAGGATAAAAAAAGCCAAAATTTGAAATAGATACCTATAATGAAACGATTAAATTAATGAAAATCATGCTGAACTGATGAAAGATTTCAAAACTTTTTATAATTTTTTAAAGAGATGAATTCAAAACCATATTGCTAATTTGATAAAAATACTAAATCATTAAACACTTATATACATTATTAGTTACTAGTTTAATGCTTGAAACGATAATAAGATACTTATTACAAGATGTTTTATGATGTATCCACTACGTAATCAATTTAAATTTAGACGTTTTAGCCAGGATCTCACCAGCTAATCATTTTATTATATGAGTATTGAAGCGATTTATTTACATTTTGGGAAATAAAATCATAACTTTTAAAAGGGCACTTTGAAAACTTAAAACACCCAAAATGAAACCCGATGCGTAAATGTAATAAACAATACCCCTAAAACTTACATATTTACTTTGATATAGAAATTTCCTTGCTATATCATCTATTTTATTATCTTTCTTGTACATTATCTATTTCAATCGATATTTGTAACTTTCAAATCTCTAGTAATTTGAATATTAAAACGTTCATTAACCTCAAATATTTAGTTGAAACTATTTATTCACCTACTATTATAGTTATTTTGCAAATTACGCGCTTGGATGTCGTTAAACAAAGTTTCGAAACCCCGTTAATAATATTATTTCAACTGTATATAGATGCTTGATATATATTATATTCGAAATTATATATTGCATACTATAAAGCTCATTACATCACTATAAATATATTGATGTCAAACTTAGGTTCAGTGAAAGAATTCGGAAATCCTGTCTTGAAATATATAATTATTCAGAAAACCGGCATCAAATTTATGAATTCCAATGTATATAATACTATAATCATGGCGCTTTTGAAGGATGTAATCCTATAATTTACAAATACGTATATTATGAACCTTTTTTCCCCTAATTCAAATGTTTACCCTTAAAAGTTCTCATATATTTCATAATTTCTCAAAGGAAGTTTATGATTTCGGGTTGGAAACATAACGTATGGTATACATCTTAAGCTCAAATTGACAATATTCATCATTATAAACTGTAACATTAAAAACGCCTTGTAATAAAAACGTTCACATTTTAAAATATTGATTTACTCTAATTAACATTTAGAAAATACAAATTTAAACACCAAAACTTCATAAATATATATTTGGGGAAACTATATCAGTAATTATAACATCAAAAATTGTTTATCAACAATACATAAGGTGAATTAAAACGCAAAAGAATCTTGCGAACAAATATAATAATATATTTGTTGAAATTTTCTATATACGGCGAAGGTTTAATAAACTTGAATGATTTATTTACATAAGCGGAATTAATGTCATGATTTCTACCCTTTACTCATGCTCAAATTTTACCTGTTTCAATAAACATTTCGGAAAGGGATGATAAGTCGTATTTTCTTATAAAAAGAAGTTTAAATATTTATAGAAATGTTCACTCCGTAACTTAGTATGGTAACTCTTTAGAGCGCATTGAAAAAGTACTAAAGAGAGGAGAGAGTGATTTTTGGTGACATATAAGAGTCAATAGGAAGTTATATGAACTATATGGTTTGGTATCTACAGGTTATAAGGCCTACCACATCACTTCACCTTATCCATTCCCAAGAATTCAAAGGAAGGTGATAAAATTTACAAATCTAGCTAAATTATCTGATATCAACGAGAAATACACTAGCGAAATATATTTTATCCTCAATAGTAAGATTCGTATGATATTCAATGCTCCAAATGAATGAAATGTTAAACTACCTTATTTGAATGATATGTTACGTATTACCATTACTACATTAGCTACCTAATAATGTATTTCTTCACTTAATATCAGTAAATATCGTTTCGTAGTATTCAAATTGATTCCAATCATGGTTTTATAAAAAGATCGATCACTGGTTATATTATAAGAGTTGCAAAAAAATGGAGTACAGGGAAATATATAAAGATAATGCGGATTGGTTATCTCAAAACTTATTAATGATTCTATTAACGAAGTTCGAAAATCGTGAAATTATTTTCTAGACGTAATATAAAGGTTAGAAATGATTTATTTACACAGTTACTGATATTTTCGGTAAAAATCCAGATTTTTACCTGACGTTCTTTAAATGGAAGAACGTTACTAGATTTTATATGTGACTTTTGAAATATATTTGGAAATTTACATACGTCGATATACTTGTATTTAATTAATATTCGTAATTGCGAAAGCTAATTAAAAAGATCTGAAAGTTACGAAACGAATTGTTTTAAAGAAACACATGACGTTTTGAATCCACTATTTGAGGTTTAGCAGAAAAATAAGGACTTACATTGGAGTATAAATACTGATATTAAGGTGACAAAGGCGAAAGATTGTGTTTTAGAAGCCGTAGTTGAATTTAATACTAACGCGGAGGCTTTTACAACTCGAGACAGAGTTTTTCCCGTTGATTCAATCCACTGTAATCTTGTAAATCTAAATAATGAGGGTTTACAGGTTCTCAGAAAGGGTATTTACTATTTAAGAAAATCTGATGTTGATTGACTATGTTTCCAATATATAAATAAATCCGTATTAAATCATAATTTGGTATTTCATTACATACTAATATTATTAATAAAAGGAAAATTTGCGACTTATGGAATCCATTATCCAAGTAGTAAAAAGAAATTCGGCGTTCTATTATACGAATATAACAACATGGAAGAAGAATCAAAGAAAACCGAAGTCAATGTAACGATTTGAAATGAAAAAAACGAACAAACATTTATTTATAAAGTTGTTAAATGTTGCTTCTTTTGCAACGCTAGATTCAATCAAGATAGCAACAGATTAAACGTGGGGATAACTTCGTGATCCGAATTGTCTCCTAAGTATTTAATTTGATTTGAAAATATTATACCACATACCGTTGCAACGGAAACCGCGATCGATAAAAACAAGGTAATTTTACATTATAATAATAAGGGTCCTCAACTTTTAAGTCCCTTTGAAAATTTAATATAACGAAGTTTTATTTGGTAAAAGTCAGGCATCATTATAGTAGAAGGGAATAGGAAATATGTGATACAAGTTAATTCAAGTGTATATTATTAAATTTCAAATAGAAATTTTTTTTTTTTTTTCAATGATCCAGCAAATTCGATATAATAGTAATTCATCAATTTAATGCTTCGTTTTTTCTTTTCAGATATGAACTGTTATTCAACTCAATTTTGAATTTACATACATTGAGTATTTGCTTGAATTAAAAATCATTGAGATTATTTAATTAACATAGCTAAGATTATGTATTTGAAACCTATGGTTCATATATTAGGCTACAAAACTCCTTTTACAGCCACGGTACGCAACAGGTGATACTAATATGGAAAAGGGGTCTTTCAAGATTATAAATTGGTTCTACCTCAAATTCCTACTCATCTCAAAAGTTGTAATGATTACACTAAATACCCGTGAGTATATAGAAGGTTTCAGTGGGTTTTTCTCATTAAGAAGGTAGCAGAGGTGCTGATTGAACAATATCGCAACCGTGCAAGTAATGATCAAAAGCCGTGAGCTATTTAGATGTGTAGACTGAATACTTAGATTGACAACAGAACAACTATCTAATGAAGCTACCTAACGTGGTGATGACCATGTCCTTATATCTTGTTCCTTTAGTTGACGTGGTGGCGAGGGATATGTTGGATATGTAGCATATCCAACATATCCAGTCTCCGGATCTCGGTATGCCGAGTGGGTCCCTAGCTACCCTTACCCTGGGGGGTCTACGGGACCAGATGCCTGCCGTCAGGCTGTATCCAACTGATTTCTTTCATGAGTGCTGTGGGCCGCTTCTGGTGTAATATGTAACTGTTCGGTTATAACAAAAGTCCCTTGACAATTGAAATTGAGTTTTAAAACCAATATTAATTAGAATCATTGAGTTATTATCGATATTATGTACCTTAGGAAATAGAATGTCAAATATATATTCAACGTTAGAACAGTTTTCCAAACCTTGAGATTTAGGTTGAACACTTTAACAACTAACTATTGAAAGTTATGATAGATTACGAAACGAAAATATCATTTAAAAAAACTGATTAAATGACTTTCCATTCAGGAACGATTTTCAATTCAAATAAAAAAAAAGTAAACGCTAACATAACCGGTAACAATTTTTCAAAAATACCGGTAATAGTGCCACAAGGCATTGCAAAAGGTAAATAATATAATAGAAAATTCACAAAAGAATATACGGTACTTTACAAGTATTGAAATACAATAAAATATAAATATAAAGCTTGAAAATGACTGTAAATTCATCTAATAATACTTCTGATTCATACTAATTTATTCCCACCATCCTGATATATTGTATTTAAATCAAATATTATGTAAATTTAGTATTATTACAAACTATAATCCAGGAAAAAAATATTATAAACAAAGGTACAAAAGTTTTACTTTTTTAAAACGTAAAAAAAAATATTTTCAGTGTTTCATCAACAAAAAAAATTATACCGGAGATAGGTGTTTGGTTACTTTAGGAATGAGAGAATTTTGAGTGGGAGAATTGAAGTAAGTAATCCAATCATATTATTGGTTTATATAGATTTATCTAGCGGCTGGGAATCTGTCCAATGCATCAGACATACATCTGGTGACCCCGGGTAGCTATTTCTGTATTGCAAGACGTGTTCGGAATGCATTTCGATACTACATGATACTATATTCTAGGACTTCCGTTACAATTCTACGTCGTCGTATAAGGAATAAAGGGAAAAAAAATACTATGAAAATTAACGTTATCTAAAACCAAGAAATCATTGTAGACATATTAAACAATATAAATTTTTGAAATGAAATGATGTCACACTATTTTAAAAAAGAATAGGTAAACACAAAAGCTCTTAAATCACTATTTACCAATTAACGACGTTCACCTCACATCTACTATTACTCCAACCCACTACGGATAACCATTATGAACCGTTTGAACACCCTTATACACCTTTTAAGGTCATAACCAAACGAGTACTACAAGCTAATAAAATGATACTAACGGAATTATCCATTTTCATAGAAAATTAAAAGGCGCCCTAAACCCTATATTTCGTATTCCTTCATTAGTCAAATACGAGAGGAGGACTGTAAACTGAATATGAAAATTCTTTTTCTAAGCGTGATTACCGTTTCCGAAAAGCTTTGAAATAAACCCATTACCGTGTAAAAAATGTACGTTAAAGAAACAAAATGTTTTTCGATTCAAAATATTTGATACAAATACCTGCAAAGATTACGAAATCCTGTTAATAAGGATAATCCATGTAATGATAAAAAAAATTATAATACGCTACCAAACATATTGACTTCTAATAAAAGGGTACACGAACACCTGTAAAAAGAATATTACAAATGAATGGCTTACTTTGGAACAAACAACCTATCTTTTTGTTGTAAATTCTACTACCTTCCTTTACACTCTCTATAAACTCCACATAATGCTGCGAAGAGTATTACTTATATATATAATCAATCAGATAATCGCTTTAAATAACATATAAATATATAACTACCTATAAAGCACTGGAACTATTATCTGTCAAAAATTTGATTCTATACTATGAAACTTAAATATGCCCCTTTAAGAACAGGTATATATCGGTTGCATATAAAAAAAAGCTATTATAAAATCTTTTTCAAATTTACAAACCCCATATTCGAATATAAATTACTGGTTATTATAAAACAATTCAAACGTTCTAGAGTCATTGTAATACCGATTAATAGGATACTAATATTATAGAACACGTAGTTTCCCACTTTAAAGAGCAGAAAGTTATGAAAGATAAATTTCAAAACCAATTCTGGGATAAAATAAACGAGATATATCTTTTTTTAACATCAACTATACAATACTTACCCTCGAAAATAAACTTATAAGTTTTTTTTAAAAAAAGAAAGATTAGTCAATGAGGTTACACTTATAAATAAGATGTCGAATACACATCACGATAATAATTTCCGATATCAACCGATATATCGGGGTTTGCTTTTATTAATCACTGAACTGACAGCAGCGTTTGTCTAATTTTCTTTTTTGCAATACGAAACGAATCTACAAAATAACGAATTCCAGGCATTAAATAAACCTTTCCAGTGGTAAAATTAAAAAGTTCAAAACTAGTTGCAAATTATCGTCGTTTGCTCGTGGTATAAGTGGGCATTACATTTCCTACTTTGTCAATTTACTTTAACCAATAGAATATCAACAAATTCTAGGTGTAACGCAAACAGTTTAAAAAGAGGAATAAGATATTGCTTACTTGAAAGATAAATGAGGATACCAAATCGTTAATTAATCACGGGGGACGAGTCATTATATTTTAAATATAATTACGTGAGAGTATGGAGTTAACTAACATAGTGATAATTTACATTTAGTAATAAATAAAAACGATAGCGAATCGTAAGCGACGTTCCAAATAACGTTATTAAATGGAAAATTTGGTTTAATTTAGCATTTAGATGATTAAAAAAAACTTCCCCCATAAAAAGTTTAATTCATTTTATAATTAATACCCGGTAGTCGATGTTTTCAACCTATTTAAAGGTACATTCTATACCCTTCGATATTTAGAAGACAACGCTATTCAGTTTTTTCTATTTTATTTATTGTTGCTAGGATTTTATCGTTGCATCGTAGTCGATTCAAATCAATACGATCGAAGTAACTGGTGTTGCGTTGATATTGTTGATTGGATATGTAAGTTCTAAGTTTGGCCGATCGCTTACACGTTTACACACTAAATTTATATAGCCAAACGCTTTGTCATATACCCTACATTGAAGTGGGCACCTACTGCAATACACTTGCAATGAAATGTATTCAAATCGCACAAACTACAGTCGATTTGCAGTACGTACAATCAACTTTACTGCAAGTAAAATTCACTTAACTTTACTGTATTTGACTGCTTTTCCAATATTAGCGGAATTTTGTTTTATGCCTGCATGCCAGCGTGGCTTACCATAGATTAATAGCAACCTCTAAAATCCCTCCTTAATTCGTAAGCTAACAACAAGCCAAACCCCTGTGAATTTCGATCAATTTGTACTAAAATCAACCTCAAATACCGCCCTTTATAGCCCTTTTGCTTTACCCTTCCGAGGCTTCCGTTCCTCGAATCCCTTGTAAACGTCCTTCGCTATAAACGTGTATAAATTAGGTACGCTAACACTTACTTACCTTTTGCTAGTAATCAAAACTGCTTCTATTATTGCTATCATTACCTTAGTGGTCTTTTGGTTTGCCAGGGTAACTCTATTCCATTATGTCACGTTTCGAGCGGTTTACGTATAACTTCATTCTTATATTTAGTTAATTGCTATCCACAAACCTTTTTAGAGCGCTATTAAGGATAGCCTTAGTTATGATATTAAAAAGGTTATATTTAACGTTAATTTATCAGAAATTATCGATTTCCCGGGCTTCGTATACTTCCATTCAAGTTATTGAGTCTACTATTAGACGGTTTTTACTGGTTACACCCATCTTTAATCGGCATTCTTAAAGGTTTCTAATGTCGGTACATACCATTTTAGGTATTATTAACAGTTTTAGCTATTTGGTGATAATCATTAATATGCCGTTAATTACCATACCACTATTGAAATATGCTGTTATACGGTAAACCTCAGAAACCAATACATTTTGAGTTACACGTTTGAATTCAATGGATATCTAATACATAAGGTTTTCGGAAATTGTAAATTGCCCTTTAAATTTATCCTCGTTTAAGATTATTAGCTTCAACTTCGTTAAATTTACAAAAACTATATGAATTCCTCTTTTCATACGGTTTATTTATCACTAAATCCGTTTGTTCGATCTGTTCAAGTCTTTTTTTCATAGGTTTGATACCTGTATTATAATAAAAAGATCCCACGATGTTGTTAGTTAATATAACGTAGCGATATAAGCAGAATAAGCCCTTTACTCCAGCTTTTTTAATAATTTTGACTTATTGGTTTTATCGATAATCGTTTAACTTGTGGTTTATCTCTTCTAACATATTCTAATAAAAGTGCCTTTTTTAACTTGAATAATATAGATATGGAGTAACCACATTTTAAAGTCAATTTATATGCCATCGGCTAACGTTTTGAGTGACTTACACTTTCAAAGGCCTGAATTTTCGATAATACGTTATTTTACGATTAAAAACCTAATATCGTTCAAAAACAGGGTACCTTTCGTTTATATACCTACGATATCAAGGTCTGTCCTTGTTATTATTAACAAACGCGATTTCAAAAATAAAGTATTTTTAACGAACCTCTTTTTGAAATATACTTCGTACGTTAAAAATTTATAAGTGACTACTTCGACCAGTCCGTATAAAATCTTGATATAATGTATCATGGTACCATGCAAAAATATATTCTTGGATTTTCTTAGTAGTTTCAAAAATATATTATTTGAAATATAGGTGGCTGACTACGTAAACGTCTACGTAATATCCTGGTTATTAATAGAAAATTTACTTTTTACACTGAGAATTAAACTAATTGAAGTAACGATAGTCAAATGTAAACTAATCTTTTGGGTTTGAAATAAATAAGTCAGGATTTGGTTTTTACCTTTATTTCCGTATCTTTAAACTATTAACCGCAACTTTTCGTATAGAAAATTCGTAGTTTTACCTTTGACCTCGTAAGAGATCCTCGACATAAAAAAAAAAACTTGTTAATATTTTAATTACGTAATTGGTATAAATTATATAACCTCACGAAATAAAAGGCCGGTCTTTTCCACTTATTTTTTTACGTAAAAGATTGGACTAATATATGGATAATGACTTCAACGTAGCTTAACGATAATTTTCTGTTAAACTTCTCCATCTAAGTCATACAAGATTTTATATATACCTTCAAGGGCTTAAAGTCCTTATCGCAGTCCTCTTCTAAAATATATATTCTATTTCAAGTATTTAGTCTCGCCGTCGATGTTCCATTAGATTGTTCATGATCGGATTCAAAAGGTTGTATTAGTTAATTGATTTGACTTAGAGGTTGTCGACGCCAGGATTTTCTTTTAACTTTAAGGTTACAAAGCGTTTTCAATACGGTTTAACCTATATAACACGAAAAATTACGGAGGCATTAACAATTTAAAACATTACTTTTAAATTAAAAATACTTAAAATCATATTAGGCTTATTATACTTATCATACTTGTACTACGTATAAACTTTACTTCAAAGGTGAAGTGATAACACGTCAATTTTTTAAGTTCCGTTCCTAATATTCAAGTTCTTTTTATCCTAAAGGTGTACTAATTTCTTTCTCGGCTTTTTAAAGCTTTACTATATGCTATAACACGTTTTGAAGTACTTAACGATGGTAGCGTTTCAACTGTCATACGTAAATAGTCCTCAAATACCAATAAAACTAATATAAGTCTGTTAAGACTAATAATATCATTGAAATTTTTTACTTCTATTTAAAATAGTACTTTTCAGCTTGTAAAGTTCTCGATTTCTAGTGTAAAAATATTGTAGGACTTTCGTAAAAAGGCGTACGTCCTTTAGAACCTACCAATAACTTTATAAACTTTGATAGGGGCCTATGGGTACTCAATTCCTATTAACTTACTATTAGCTTAAAATTATATCATAATAAAATGAGTACCCGTATCGTAAACTAATAGGTTGAGTAGCTTGAAATATGAATTAATCTAGTAGGTACGCAATTCCCCCTGTATTTTCTTTACTATAATAGTTTTAAAAAAATTAGCGCTATAAAAAGACGTAGTAGAATCTTTATCGTGTAATACTTACTTGACGTATAGGTATAACACGTTTATAGAAACTTTCGAATGAAAATATTGGTTTTTCAACGTAAAATCAAACCTTATAAGGGCATAGAAGTATACTTAGTAATAGTAAAACAAACCTTTCGATTGTTCCTAAGGCTTATACTTCCATATTTTCGTAGCTAACTGTTATTAAAACCATGAAAAACTTATCAATTACCGGATAGTTAAACGTAGGATATAATTAACGATACTGCGCCACCTTTAATTTTAATACCAGTAACTTAAGCCTTTTAAAGTAAAATTAAAGATACTTTTACTTAAAACTAAATGAAAACATTTTACTAACGTTAATTTGTATTGATCCATTACGCTAAATATTAATATTACCGCCGAAGTTTTTTATGTATTTTGGGTAAAAGAGAAAAAGAATAATGGATTCCTAAATTCGGAAAACAATAAAGTTAACAGAAATCTTAACCGTTGTCGATCTTAATTAAAATAGCTCCTTTTTAGGGCTGAAGCCAAACTTTGCCTTATCAATATCGGTATAGTTTAATTCCGTCGTAGTATTCATATCTCTTCGCAACGCGATATATTACGAATAACCATCTTTTAAGTATCGTATCGATTCCGTATCCGTCATAATCTCCTGAAAGACTTATTTTTTCTAAAAGTATCGAATAGTACAAAAGTATATAAAATTGAGTTTTTTTCATTATGTCGGTGGTAGATGCCTTTACATATAAGGTGGTATAAAAAGAAGTAATCGATTAGTTATTATGTGGTTTTCAGAATAATTCCGGTGCTAGTATTTTCGTACCAACCAAAAACTTTCGGTCTTTTTTTTTTCTCGTTGTTTTTACTTCCTTCTAACTATATAAATTACTATATGTAATTCTAGTTAAGCTTCAAGGAAAATTACGTGTAATACATTACCTGTTTTACTTTACATTCAACAGCGATGTAACGTGTTCATTAACAGCCTTACTCACCTAATATCCAACTTTTCTTTACGTTTATGGTATAATTTCTCAGTTGGCTTAAAAACGTCAAATAAAAAAAAGTACAGAATTCTGAAGTTAAAGGTCCAGACCTTCTGCTAACCGTACTAGCCGGGCTTTTCATACTCTAGATTAATATAGTATGATTATAGAGTATCCCTTTTCTCATGACTAAATTCTGGAGCTTAAGGATATATACCAGTTGAGCCGGATACTTAAAAAAAAAATTTGCTAATGAGGAACGTAATAAGCTAAAAAAAACCCTACGCAGGTAGTATTGAGGCATTAAAAGGTGTATTCAAACTTTTTGTAATCCGCAACGGCTTACCAAACCTGTTAACGTAAGGTTCTTTTGCCGATTCCTACTTTCACCATTACTTGTCGGCAAGACATTAGCTTATTGAGTATTTAATTCAATAGGTCTATTTTACTTTTCGATTTTTTCTTGGGATCCAACATATAAAAAAACTTAATGATGATCCAATCGGTGAGGTATTAGGTAAAATCAACATCGTATTTGAAATAGACCTTGAGGCAATTATAGATTTCGCGGAAATGAGATTAATTCGTTAGGTACCGGAGGTAGCAATTCTCGGCTTAACCGGTAACGATACTGGGAAAAAACAAGTAATAACCTAGAAATTTTACCCTGATTTAATGAAAGATGTTAAAAAATAGGCTAAAATGAATTTCGGGGACAATATATGTCTAATTTTTCTTTTCTTTTCCAGATTTTAAGGAACATGGTAATCGCAAATCTAAATCAACCATGAAAGTGAATCGAGAGGAAAAGGAAATATATTAGTCGTAGAGATCTATTATATCTTTTATCTGTGGAAAAGACCAATTTTTTTGTGCTGTTGAGTGATATATTTACCTTAAACTAAATTTGGATGGTAAAAGATAATGGTCGTACCCACAATATACTCGTGCGCAAAACCGGTTCTTTCTAAATTTGTCTATTAAAATTAAAATTGTTAGTGAGTTTATGGGAAATAGGCTCAATACTTCTATTAAATCGATTAAAAGACATAAATACCAAAGAGATATAAATTAATGTATTCTTTACGTCCAGCAAAATAGGTATATTAATGGTTTTTAAAAAAATCGGATTAAACAATTCCTTATGAATGTGTATATAGGTGTTAAGGATCACTGTTGCTAGCAATCATTTTTCCCTTTTTAAAGGTCTATTAAGAGTCGTTGTCTGAAACGTATTCATAAACTAGGTTAGTGAGATTTATTTCTTTCACTTTCTTCGTAGGGAGTTTAACTTCTTGAAGAAAAAAAAAGTACCCTTAAACTCATCTTTGATTGCTTTTCGATTTTTTTCTAATATATTAAAACTTCAATTTTGAAACTATTTTCACAATCTATAGCAAGACATATGTCTACAGCTAAATCTAACAATGTTTATGTCAAGAATAAATTGGCCGATTTCTTTAGTTAGTTTCATTAAATGAGAGTTATCAATAGATTTGGTAAATTAAAGCTTTTTATCGTAATACTGTTCGAGAATGTTACCAAGGTCTTTAATTGCCATTGTTGGTTTAGAGTCGTCAACGGAGTTAGGACTGACGTATTTTAAAACTATTGTAACATTTTGGCCGATATAATGCTTAGTAGTTAACTTGACACTCTAGGGGCTTAAGGACTTAGCGATTTAACGTAAATTCGCGCAACGTAGTTTTCTTTACGCAACTTAGTATTTGCGCTCAAAGCAATGATCTTAGCGATGAAAGTGGCGCAGGGAGTAAAAAAGAGTATTTTAAGTAAAAAGTCTAGGTGCAAAGTCGAATGTTGTTATTGGTGGTTAATGGCGAATTTTATTTTTGTTTAGTGTAGGGACTTAATCGTTTTTCCATAGTAGTAACACCCGTAATAATTCAATCTTAGCCATTTGCTTACTTGCCGATCTTTAAGACTTTTAAGAATTAGTATTAACGTCTTTAAGAAGGATTAATAAATATTTTTAAATATTTCCAAATAGAGATACTTTTGCTCCCTTATAAACTACCGCGGATAACCATAAAGCCTATAAATAATCCCTACATTCTAACTGAAACAGGTGCATAGCGTAAAAAAGCCTTACGCAAAACACTTTCATTATCCTTAACTAAACAAACAAAGTATAACAATCGCAAAGCAGCTTCTTCTTATACTTAGCTGATCTGTATTTAACTTAATAAACACTGATCAGTGTTGATAAGCCTTTATCTTTACAACGTAGTCGATTCGAATCACTATGTTAGAAGGAACTAGTACTGCGTTGACATTGTTAATTCGTGTGTATAAGTTCTAAATTTGGTATACTGCTAGCCAGTCTTCGCACTAATTTGTATAGCCAAACGATTTGGCCCGTGCCACACTTTGAAGTGTGAACCAACTTCACGGAATTTTCAGTGCAGTCTCACAAACTGTAGTCAATTTTGCATTCAGTACAATCAACTTTACTTGTAGTGAAGTTGACATAACTGTACTACATTTGACTGCTAATCCAAAAAGAAGAGTAGTCGTAAGAATTTTGTATATTGAAGTAGTAAACATAAGTTACAATAGGAATAAACACTCGGAGAGTACTTACTAAAGGTGATATATTATAGCCTTTTACCCAGATAGTGGCACTTTCTTATTTACTTTGCTAATTTACCCTTTGTTTAGAGGTACTTTAGTGTTCACTTTGTCAATGCCACTTTTAGGTAGTGGCACGTTATTAGGAATTTTGTAATGTTGTATCTTACGAAGTGATACGTTACCGTATACTTTGCAAGTGTGTAATTTTTCATGTAGTTACGTACTAATTATAGAGATATCAAGTGATATTTATATAGGTAATCTTATCTTTTCCTTTGAATAGTCCGTATCTATATTTTAGTAATGATAGTTTTGTCTTTTCCCTGTGGTTCGTCTTGATAGCTTAGTAATCATAGTGGTTATGGCATAAATTGTAAAAGTTTATATTAGTACTTTATAACCGCAGTAATAATTATTGCAGAAGCTTGATTTATTTTTTAAAAAATTGGTAGAAGTTCTGTTCTTAATCTTTATAGAGGTATATTTACAGAAGATTTTATAATGGTAAAATTACTTAGAAGTGATTACGGTGTTAAGAAGTTAGGAGTTAGTATAGAGAGTATATATAGTTTTCGATTTAAGCATTTTCTCTCCCATTAGAATGACGTATTCATTACTAATACAACTTTTAATTAGTAACCCGAGGAAAAAAATCAACTTATAATCCTAATTACATATTTTAAACCACAACAATAGGTAGGTCACTTGATTAACCTTATATATTTACTCCGTTCATAAATAGATACCGTGTAAAAATAGTCTTGTCGCACGATGCGCCGCTTCTACCTTTACTATTCGATTTTTCTTTTCTGGTATTACCTTATTAATTACGACTTTCCTTTTCGCCTCGTTCTTCGCCGTTGCCGCTAATCACATCGTCACCTCATTTTCCATTTTTTCTCTTTTCACTTCCTTCCGTAAAGTTTTGAGGGAGGAGCTGGCAGCTTTTGAGGTTATAAATCTTACCCTTTTTTTTATGGTAAAGACCCTATTTCCCATAGGGGTTTTCCCTTCTCGCCGTCATAAACCTAGCTTATCAGAGTAATAACGTGGTTCATATCGCTGATTATCCCAATATGTTATGTTGTATTAATGTATTTATAACCGGTGTGATTGAGGCCGATTTTGTACGCTTCCTCGAATTAAGTCTCGTTATGGTACGTTGCGAGACTTTTTGAATGCGTAAGGCTATCGAGCGGAGTACCCCGGTCTATAGTTTTAGGCTACTTATTAATACGCTATTCGTACCGTATATTGCGTTCGCGGCTATAAGTAAGTTTATTAACGAGTGCTATAAAAATAGAGATCACCTAGCCCATTACTATTATCAATAGAGAATTAATAACTAATACACCTTTATTTCGGTGGTTTTAAAGGGATAAGAAGAGGATGTATTACGTACAGGTAGTCATTACAGTAATTGAACTTTCAATTCATGATCATAACCGCGAATATAATTCCTTTATTCAAATAAATATATCTTTTACAGCACTTTTAAACCAATCATCTTCGTGAAAAAACAAAATTATCCGATATTGATTACTAATAAGAGTTAAATGGTGGACTAAAATCTCGATAATCATTATGTTCGCCTAAAAGTAAGGCTTACGTATGTATGGTACAGGCGAATTCGATGACGTTATTACGCGTTGTCTTAAAGTGAGTAAAAACCTCTTTTTGCCTTTACCTAAGGGTATTCGGCCTAAAGCGCGGGGCCACCCTTTGTGTAGTATTATTAGCGGAATCAATAGCGGTAATGGTGATGGCATCAGTACTAAGGGAGAGAGCGAGAAGGAAAAGAACCATAAGAACACGACGTTTTCTTCGGTTTTCCTGTTCTGTAGCAACTAGCTGTTAATTTTGATACCGCGGATAGCGAGCCCAGTCTTAATTTAGTGCTTTTTATATTAATTTATTCTTTTCGTTTAAAGTGTTAATAATATGGGACAAAAATGCTATAGCTCAAAAAAATAAAATCGTTTGATAGTGTCGATGTATTAGAATTGAATAGTATTAATATATTAATAGCGATGCAAATATAGGAAACATACCGTAATAATATGTTAGATGCTGGATAAATAGTCGATATAAATATCGAAAAATACGTAAAAGCAGTGTAAAGGGAAAATCTAAGTAATGACCAAATTGTATAGACGGTATGAGGAGAGGATTTAAACCTCAACAAAATATTAAAATGAGGGTAATTGTACAAAACAAAAAGAACTTAATAAGCGTAATACGTAAAATACTTAATATGAGTAATGTCATCAAACATTTTTTTAGTAAAGTTAACGAAAAAAAGTGCTTATTAATACGAACGCTTTTAATTCCGCGTATGAGACGCCTTTAATCATTATATTTTTAGGGATAAAGTTTCTGTTCATTATTTTTCCCGCTTAATTCGCTACGTTTGTACGATTTTCGTAAAGTCATAATGTTAATTTTGAGTTCTTTATTTATTCTTGGTGCTTATTTTGACTGGTTATTCGTCGAAGGAGCAAAATAGAGTGCAAACAATGATGGGAAGGTGTTTTAAATTAGAGGTCAAAACGATTATTCGAATCGTTATTACGATAGTAATTGTTAAATGAAGACTATTAACTATATCATAAATCTTGAAGCTCACAACGTTACGTATAACCCGATTATATTTAACCTAACCTTAATAAAGTACATTGTCATGAATCATAAATACGCGTCCAATCGGTATTTCGTTGTTGAAAATAAGCACGAACCTTCTTCATGGGTTGTAATCGGAAATATCAGGGAAAGGCCCAGTAGTAAAAAGAAAAAGCGTCTTTATATATATATTTAACGATATAATTTATCATAATACCTTTGATTTTTCATTTTTTTGCACTTGAAGAGATTGTGAAACGCGTTTTAGATATATCGTTCGAAAGATTGATTTGGTAATTACGCGACGTGAAAAGGATAAATTATTTTCTTTGTATATAAATAATGTAACCTAAAAGCTACGTACGCGCTGGTATCTATATTCGTCTGCTCTTTTAACGCTATTTATTGTATTGAATATAACCTTTTCGTATTAGCCCTTTTTTATAAGGCTTGGAACGCCGTTACGGATCGTCATCGTCGCACCGTTAGAGTCGATTATACGGTCCTACATTTAGTATGTTTGGCATTTTAATTTTAAGACAACTTTCAAAAGCTACATCTTTTTTTTTAATACAGAAAAAGGGACGTTTTACAACGTTAGCATATTATGTGTTAAGATTCCTGTTCTTACCAAGCCTTGAAAACATATTATCAATCCTAATAAGTACGGGTAAAATTTGAGCTAGTTCTTTTCAGTCGCTTATCATAAAACCATTGGTGAATGTTATATTGATATATACCAATCTGAAATAGTTAGTTAAATGATCTCATAATACCTGAAATCGTTTCGTATAGATGATTGTTTTTGGACTTCACTGGTATATCAATGTAAATAATACAATTAAACCGCTCCTTATGTGAAATATCAGCTTACGGAATGTTACAAAGTTTGATATAAAATCTGAAAGGGGTATGAGAAGAGGTGGTAATTGTTACAATTAAACGGTGGCTCGCTCTTTTTGAAGAACGCAACTAAGTTATAATAAATTTTTATCGATATTATTATACTCATTTACTATTCGGCGGCTTTTGCTATAAGTATTTGCGGTCTTATTCTTTATTCTGCGTATGGAGCGTGTGAGAAAGATACTTTAGCCGTCGAAAATTTCTTACTCGAATCTTTCAAAGCGAAAAACGCCTTATTCAATTTAAATATATATTTCCATCTTGGTGAATTATTTTAAGGGGGTATTTCGGGCGATGTCAATACTTTTGTAACGGTTCATTAAATGTATCTTTCGGTTTTTCGTCTCTTTCAAGGTAATAAAATAATTGGTAATAAATGTTTTAAAATATATTTTTCGTTTTGCGCTGAACAGCCGTTTTCGGCGTTAAGGTATTGGTACCATTAGTGTAGGTGAGCCGGTTTTGTGTAGCCGTAAAAGTTCGAAAGTGTTATGTGGGAGGTGTATTAAACTTAAGGGCGGCTTGGATCCGATATCTTAAAAATGGTTTCGTCGGTTCCACTGGTTAAATTACGGTTTCGGGACTCTTTTTCATATATTGTCCCTTTTATACCTTCGTATCATTATTGAGTAGAACGAATTCTTTCCCTTCAGTAGATTTACGCATATATATCGTCTTTTAAATCCGGTAATACTTTGTAATCCAGCTAATTTGTCCTTCATTGTTAACATAGAACTTTAAACCACTATATTAGGTTCAAAACACTATTGTTACGCGAGCCGTTTCTTATGACCAATACTTTCGAAACATCATTTCAACCCCATAGGAAACTTAATACTGCTGTAAATCTTTCCACAGTATTTACTTTTTCCATCGTGATTGGCGACGGTAATTAATCTTTATAGACTCTGGGGTAAGTACTAAAAGTAAGTAATGTTAAAATAAACTCACGCGAACCAGATATATTATTTACAACGCTAACCGGCATACACTATATCAAGATTTTCAAACTGGTACCTTTTAGGTTGTCAAATAAGCCAATTTCCGTTTTTTAACGTGATTTATTAAACTATTCACATTTTCCAATACCTTATAGTTCTTTAATTAGTATTTGTTTACATTTTTTGCCAGCGATTCAAAAAACGTTACGCCATTAAGTCGAGTGGAAAGCCGTGCCCACGTTATAGTTAATCTATTTCAGAAGGTTCAAGTAAATGTTTACTTAGTATTTAACTAAAATGTATTAGTAATTTGTAATAATAACGCTCCGCTCAAATTCGCGTCTTAAAAAAATATTGTTACATTGATGGCGTATAATACTAGTTAGCTGTTAAGTTATATTATATCCATAATTTCCTAATAACAAATATTTATATATTTCAAAAACTGAATTTAAATCGCCGTAGAGTCAAAAAGTATAACTGGTATTTGTGAAAAAGGTTTTCGATAACTTTAAACTCTTCTTTTCCTATATTAGTATATTTTCGGCGTGAAGCTGCCGTAAAAGCCGGTTTCCAGTTAGGTATTCGAATCAGTTAAATAGAATCAGTGGTACTGGTTATTTTACGTGAATAGATATCATTGAACATATTTTGGATGAAAATCACAGTTATTAAAACTTAAGTTGGAGAAGTGCAGATACATTATTAGAAGCGTAGAGAAGTTAGATTATAGTATTTCGTACTTCGATTTCGAACTCATTTATATTAGTTTAACATAATAGAATTAATGTTTTATAGTTTATTACATATAATATAACAGGTTAGAATCATATGTTTATAAGAACCGTATCAAGTAATGACGCTTTACCTTTGTTAAATAATATCTTCTGATGTATTGTTTTTGGTAGCGCTAGAATTGCAGGAAGTTTGGCAATTTCGCCACGAACGTGTGGAATCGTTATTTTCCAGCGGTCAAGATTTCAACTCTAGCGGTAATTTATATAATACCGTAACACTATTTTCAGTACCTGAAAAAAAGTGTAAATTACGACTTTATATATACGTTTTATACGTTTTTTTTTTGTAATTAAGTCTTATGTTTTACAGAACAAGTGTTTTATAAGTCTGTAAAAATTTATTGGATGACTTTGTTCTCCTGAGCTATTAGATAAGTATTTTCTTCTTTGATTTCTTCATGTTCAGTGGTTTTTTAGTAAGAATAGACGTTTAATTTATTTTTGACGCCTTTGTAATCGGTTACGTACAATGTTAAATTGGTATTTGTCTGGTTTATCAATAGGTTATCGGTTTTAGAATTAGAGTTTATTGCGTATATTCTGGTGTCTTAGGTGATTGCTAGATTAATAGCCATCATGACTTTATATGATATTTCGTTTTTAGAAGCCTCTAAAACTCCATATACTCCGTTGTAGGTATATTTATAATCGTGGTTAGTTTCGACTGTAACTATAGTTTTATTCTTGAAATTAGTCGTTTCGACTTCACTTTCCGGCGCTTTTCCTTTAATATTTCTTTTTCTAATAGCCATATGAAGGTCGTTGATTTCATATTGAGTATACTATGTTTTCTAGATCCAAAACATAATATAGAGTTTCGGCGAGGATGACTTTAGTAATTTAAATTTCATATTTGGGTTTTGTTCTATAAGTACTAATTAAAAGCCTATATTTCAGCGTAAAAATGTTTTAAACTATATTTTAAAGTTAACATAATGTCGAAGTTTGTGTGTTGGCGATATGTTTTAGTAATTTCTTAAAAGAATAGTTGACATACCTTGTATTCCTATTCAAAGGGCGTCTAACACTTCCGAAACTTGCCCATAAAGCAATAAAGACCTTTATTAGACGTTTGTTACCGTTTTCACACTTATTCCATACCAATTTTCAAGTGGTACTAATTTAATCTCTGTTATAAAATTCGTGGTTAATTTCTATAACTAAGTGCGACTTTAGGCAGTTGGTACACTCCGGAAATATGTCTATCTGCATAGATTAGTATATATATTACTTTTTACTTTACTTAGATGATATATTAAATGATATAACATTAGACTATAAAGCCTTACTATCTATATTTTTACCCGTATCTAGTATTATACGTATATCATCCTTGATTAATTCCAATGGATTATCGTTATAATTTTAACCTTCGTCCTATAATTTGGCGAAGGTAGTAAGTTTTGTTGGAACATTTCTGTTGGTTGGGAAAAAGTGTTAGAAGAAGTGAAGATATAGGTCTTAGTTATTCAACCTTAGTCAGTATGGCTAATATTATCTATTTACGATATCTATCGTGCTTCCGGGCGGGTTGTTTTCTTATTCAAATTGTTATTTGTTTCCGAAAAGTAGGTTTTCTATTATATTGGCGAAGGGGTTTTGTCTTTATCGTTATTTAGAAGTTCGTGTTGTTATATATTCGTATTAGACTCGAATTATTAATAATTTCTGTTACTCTTTCTCCTCATTTATTTATTTCTCTAGCTCTGCTTATACTTCATGGCGTATATTAAACCTTATCGAAAGCCTTCCATCATATTTTTTCTAAGTATCTTTTAGTTTCTTATCTGTTTTTTAAAAGATGGATTTAATGTATTGTCAATTAGTATCCCCTTCAGAATTTCAATTTATTATTTTATTGTTAGGCAATTTCGGCATTAGGATAATCTGGGTCATTACAGACATTACTTTTGAAATTAGGCTGTTATTTTTACCATTCTTATTACTTTATTCGATTTGTAATTATTTATGTAGTAGTTTCAAAATTATATTGTTTACTATACGATATATCTCCGGCATTCAATATGTAAATTCCTCCCTATGATTATTCAATTAATATTTCCCTTTAATATCACCGTTATAATAGTTAACAATCATCTTCATAACATATGTATTTACCATAAAAGGGTCCAAATTCTCTACTCAAGCTTCTACTTTAGTATTCTAGAAATTAAAGTATAAAGTATTAAGAATGTTATTACGAAACAATATAATTTTCAACAAATAGTCTATATGTTCGTTGGCATGATCTGGAGTTCATGTTATGAAAAGTATAATTATATTAAGGTAATGAGTATTATAATAGTTATGAGACTGAATTTACCTCGTAACGGAAATATTAAATCGGGTTAAAAGTTGGTTTTACGTAGTTGATTGTTATAGGCGGAGTCTTTTAGCCACATAGCCTATAGGTTACGCGACGTGGTACGTAATAGGATATGTAGTATCTGGTCCGGTGACGGTCTGGGCGCGAACCGGGCACGGGTCGTACATAACAAGTGTAAGGGCATGTGACAGGTTGGGCACTGGTCATTTTCATAGGGCGTGTACGATAGGCTACGGTAATCTTTTCTAAAATTTCGCTATACCTTAATGGTAAACTCCATTGAATACCTACTGAATTTCCCATAGTAAATCAGATTATAATATATTATTAAGTTTTTCTTCATTTATAAAAGACATATTACTTATAGAAGTCGAATCTATAATAAATATTTACCTTTTACGTTGAATTGAAATATTTTTTAGGAGAACAACCTATTCCTGAATACCTAGTTTTCTCCCTTTATAAATATACTTTATACTACTTCAGGTACCATTTATGTCGATATTTAACATTTCAAAAATATTATAAGTTACATCGCTTTCATCATAAAGTATTTATAATTATATTGGTAATCTACTTTAATTATAAACCTTACTTTAGACTTCGCTTAAATCTTAGCTAAAAGTTATCAATTGAAAGTAAATTGAACATCGGTTCATATTAGCGTTTTAATGGTTTGGACTAGACTAAAATAATAAGACTAATTGTAATTCGACGAGTTGGCTTTTACGTTGGCAGCGACACGTGAAATATGCGAATTAATACTGAAAAATCATAAAATATAAATTGAAAGGATTAGGTATACGTTTGTTTACGTATAGGGTTCTAATATGGCGGTGATAAGATCAGTTATTATAACGTATTCAAAGGCAAGTAATTACGAAGGTATATACGATATTAACATGTTTTTTTCATATATTGAAGTTATGTTTATCGATGTTTATCGCATGGATTGAGTTTTGGTCGAATTAAATGGATAAATTACAAGTGATAAGACTCGTAGGCACTATTCTTTATTAGATTCGAAATATTATTAGCCTAAACCAGCGAATGAAATTAGCCTTTATTTATAAAGTGCAATTACTTAGATTATCGCATATCGTCTTGTATTTGCGACAAATATTTTACTGCAGGTATTATCCTGATAGAATTTATCAAAGCTATGGAAAAGTACCGTAAATTAGTTAACAAATTTAAGTCTTTAAATTGAAAACGACGTTTTAGTTGTTAACCAACACAGCCTTTACCGGTTGAACCGATTAAAAATAGAATTATAATCAGGGTTCACACCTTTGAAGTATTTTTATTAAGGTGTCGTGGTTATTAGGGCTGGTTGATTCGATATTACGACTGATTAGTTAAATAATCTCATATGGTACGCGATGAGGACTTAAAGCGAAAGGCGACGTAGATAACAGTAAAAAAAATATTAAACCAAGCTCGTTACAAGGCATTACATGCGTTATGATTGACTGGATCATCATTAATGTAATTACTAATTTCTCCTGGTATAAGCTTCAACGTAAATATCTACGGTTTAAATCCAAGAAATGAAAGGAAGTTTCGTATGAATGGTAATGGAGATAGTTTAACTTTTAAATATAGTTTTGTTTATGTATTTTGTAACCTTAATTATTGAATTGTAAAATCAAGTAAAGAGGAGGTTGATCGAATTGAAAAACCTATAAACTAAGAATGATTCCTTTTTCCTTTTTTTTTAATAATGCCTTTATTTCAGATACTCAAGTTAATTTTCTCTGTAATTGTTTTTATATTCGAAACGAAACTTTAATATAACGGTTAAAAATGAAGTAAACTTGGTTATTATATTTTGGAAATCTAAATATGAAATTAGGCTTACAAATAAATACGCGTATTACCTAATTAACTAAGTTTCGTATAATTATGAACAAATAGTTGGGTTTCATATTAATATATATTATTTCATAGACAAAGAGAGATATGAGCTTTGTGATATTTTGGATAAGATATTAGTAGGTAACCCTCGACGTTAGCGGTAATTGGTTTGTAATTGATCATTAAGGAGTTTTAATTTTCGATGCAGTCAAGATACGTTTTAGGTTTTGAGATATACGGGATATCGCAAAATCAGTATTTTTGGTGAAGTAAAATGTTGGTATGAAAAGGTATAATATATGTGGGATTAATACTGATTAGCTTTTATCATAAGGTTTCACTAAATAACGTGGATTTTTTAAACGTCTGCGCTAATTATTACCGTAGACAAAAATTGGTTATATTTTTTTCCAAAATTGACGAAATTTAACAATCTATGTGATGAGGATAAATCGAAAGCTTCGCATTAATATCAAGGGAAAATTAATTACTATATTTACATTAAACCGAACGAAAACGTATTTTTTTTAGAACGTCTTTCAGGAATCTTGCATCTCATATCGAAGCATTAGCCTTGTGAATTTCGATTTTAAATTACGAAATCATTAAATAAGTGTTAAGTTGATGTAAGTTTTTCATTAGCCGCGGCGTCGGAATTACTTATGCGCAAACCGGAGGATATATACCAGTTTTATATTGATTATCGGTTATTAGATCGAAATACCCAGTAAAATTCGTCTACCTTACTTTCCATTTAAAATATTCTATGTACGTTGTCGAAGTTTTCGATATTTTCGAAATTCATCATTTGTACGGCTTTTTATTATATCTGGATTCTACATGAATAAATGGAAATACCAGTGTTTTTTATACGGTTCGAATTATTTAAGTTATTAATTATTACTTTTAGGCTAGCAGAAACGCCGCCGAACTTTTAACGATATAATTATTATACGATAGTTGATATTTTGTATAATTTCGTTATTACTTACGTACCTAAACTTTCGGTTTTTTTGAATGATTAAAAACATATATGTGCTGAGTAAACGTATTCTTAAAACGCTTTTATAATTTGATATTAAACCTAAATTTAAAAGAGTGTAACTTCGTGGTTAAGGAGGTACAATCCCTAGGCTTTATTTTGATGTTTAAGGTTGATATTCGGGACGACCCCGAAAAATTCCGGGTCATACGCGAATATGTGTTATTACCTACTGTTCAGATAGTTCGAAGTTTTTTCAATTTTATTAATTTGTATCGTAATTTTCCTAGTAATTTCTCCCAAATTACTCATGATTTTGTCAGTTGAACAAAGTCAAGAATTAGTTGTTATTGGATGAAGCCGAAGATATATATATCATAAACCTTCAAAGTATAACTTTCTTACGGCCTTTTTTCTTTGTACATGAAAACACAAATCGGCTAATGGTAGTGGGAACCGATTATTTAAAACCGACGGTGAAGGGGTATTTGTCGTAGCTCGATAAACATACTATTTTTAAATTAAAATATTATTATTATATCTAATTTAAAAACGAAAAGCGTAGTTATCCTATCTACAATAAAAAGCTTTTGAAAATATTCATTTATTTCAAAATATGGTTTACAAATTTATGTAAAGTTTTACCCCGTTTACGATTTAAACGGATCATGAGGGATTTTCTTTTCTTTATTAGATTCAATTTCGGAACGCTAAGTTTGATAAGTTGACGTCCTTTCACTCATCAAATATTACCTACAGTATAAAAATTCTTCTTGGAGCACCTTTCTGGAGACGTAAACCCGCAGATTATATAATAAACCCGAAGTTAAAAAGCTTTACGCGTGTCTTTTGACACATTTTTGTTATTATATTGAACTTAGTAACGCTAAACTTATATATTGAAAGAACATATCTTGCGACAGGTAATATAAATAAATTTTAAAAACAGAGGTTCAATTTTTAGACTATGAAGATATATATTTTAAGGTGAAGCTAAAGGTTTTTCAATGGTCAACGGGAGAAGAATCCTCCTTATCCAAGCTCTTGCATAGTCCGTTCGTTATAATAACTTCAGAAAATTGTTTATGCCGGGGTTGGTAACATCACCGCGAATCTAGCCCGCGTTCCATCCGTTATTTTCGTTAACGTTAAGAGGTCGCCCAATTTTCGGCCCAGGTACCTTAGCGAGATCATGAGATTGAGTAACAAATAACCAGTTATATAAGATTTACCTATCAGTGGATTCCAATGTAGTTAAGCGTTTTTCAGCTGGAATGAATAAATTAGTATGAATTATGGATTATTCAATTGATTCCAGGTGTGAAATATATTACTTTAAGTGATTACAATAATTGATTGGAAAATTATTAACGAAGAAATTTTGTATTAAGCATATAATTCGCCTATTATAAATCATGCAGAAAAAAAGTTATTATTTCGAGTCTTCCAGCAGAATTACGATTGAGAATAGGCAATTGAAAATTTTCGACACTTATGTCGAATATATACGTAATGTAATACCACGAAACATCGTCGTATTATATAATAAATACTTTTTTAACTTTTCCCTATTTTCGATCAGTATTAGGCATATATTTTCATTGACTTTCTATTTAACCTATTGATTACGAATAATCGCTTCACATATTTGTTAATTTTTACAAACTACCCTTTTAATTTGATTTAATTCGAGGTTATATAGCTTATAGTTTTTAATGAATATATGAAGCGTTTTCGGGATATATTGTACAAATTTTCTAGATTTTCACCGTATCTAATTAATAATCATGTGTTGGATTAAATGGATGTATTCTAGAGGATGTTATATTGTTTGGTAGGGGTCGAGTCATTTTGATTTCAGCTGTATTACCTATTAGTAAATAAAGTAATTAAGAGTGTAAATGATGAAGTTTTAAAGTATTAACGTGTTATTATTACATTTTTATAGTATAATTAAACCTTATATTTATATATTCATTGGTTTATTTTAATTCGATTGAAGTTTATGGTTCCCACGTTGATCGCGAATTCTGTGGGAAATGAGTAAAAGAAATCATTTAACTCATAAGTAAATATGGATATAAAGTCGTTAATCAATCTGGCGGGCCGATCTACTACGTTTTCAACATGTTATTATGAGGGTACGAATTTAATTTAGGCAACGATAATACATGTTTAATAATAAATCAAGACGGCGGCAAATCATAGGCGAAGTTGAGGTAAGCGTTATAAAGTAAGGAATTAGGTTTCTCTTAGATTCAGTAATATTTCAATTAACGGTCGGAGTATAAAGCTTAAGTACCTCTATAATTAATACCAGATTGTCCAAGTTCCGAACCCGTTTAATATATTTTTGGATATTTTCAACGAATAATTTGTGTTTTAAATATTTTTGACTAAACGAACGATTTAGGACCACTTTATTCCCTCGTTTTTATCCGATATTTACCAAAAAATCAATATTATGACTAACGATGGAAAAAAAGGTGAACACGGAAAATGTATTTTCGGAAATTTTTATTGTAATGATTGGACGGGGCGGGGTACATGTTGTATAAGATAAAAATAAGGGTTATAATAAGTCAGAGTAAGAGTAATTGAAAAATTATTAATATATTATAGGTTTCAATAAATTCGAGGCGGAATATAGAATTGACAGGATCTATAATAACCCGGTAACTCCACGTCAACATTCAATATATGTTAAGTAATGAACACAGGGAAAATCGTTTACACCTTTTCCGTAGTATAATTTTTATGAAAAGAAAGCAAATTTTATCGTTATGACAGTACCATACCATAGGTAAGGCCGAGTATATATTGCCCGATTTGTTTGAATTAATATCCGATAGCAAGGTGGTTTCTATTACAACATATTAACGATTTACCTACTTGTTATTATTAATGTAATTAGCGTTTAACGTGTAATAGCGTCATTAGTTTTAGGGGCATTATTATAATTAATTCCGGATATTAGGAGACGCTGGTAATATAGAAAGGCAGGAAACGTAAAGATTGATAGAAAGCATCAACGAAAGGGATGCGTAAAATTCAGGGCAAACGCGGGGCAATATTGAGGATGGTATATAACGTTAGGAGAGACGAGAGTTAGGGTAGGCCGATGAATGTAGAATATGTTAAAAGGGATGAACGTTAGTCGAGGTCGACGACAGCGTTTAACAAGGGAGGTGGAGAATGTTGCATTGAAAAAAAGCAAACTTTTAGATGGGTTATTAAGAATTATAACATATTAGTTTAAGCGCAAGGGCCACGGTTTTCCCAGATACGATTTTCTGCCCGCTTAAAATAAACCAGATTCATTCGTTCTTAGGTACAAATAATAAATAGAATACGGGTGAAAACTGAGTCTATATGGTTAAGGCTTAAATATCGTTCTTTATACTTCATTAGCCATAACTTATATAAGCTGTAGAGGATATAACGTATATAGTTTGTTAATTTGACTACTTGAGTTCAAATTACGAAAATATATATAGCGGGCCTCCAAGGGTGTTGGGGTAAAAACGTTATAAGTCAACGTATAGTTAGCCGAGGGGTTATTGTTACAATAAATAAATGATATAATAAAGGGTAACAGAGTATTTATGGGGGAGGACGAGCCTAGAAGGAAGGAACGATGAGTACGTATGGAAAAAAGGGTAATGACTCATAAGGCCAATACGGTACGGAATTTTTATATCCGAGTAATATCAAAAAAATACGGAGAATGAATGAACTACCATGAAAAAGGCGAGGGTCAAAACGGACCGATGGCTCAGGAAATTTAATTACCGTTTCCGGGTAAAAGATAAAATACAACCTTTATGTAAAATAATAGTAATCAATTCATGTAAAAGGGATACGTAAACCGAACGAAGCCAAAAATTAACTGATTTACTATATATATTATAAAGAGGAGTAAACTAACAGGGTGTTATTTTATAAAGTTAAGTTGTATGTTTACTCTATAATACATCAATCAAAATGTAAGCTAATTTTACGCCTGATAAACTGGAATAGAAATAAAAATATTATAGGAATTCAAAATACGGTTAATATATAATATATATATTTCTTTTCCTTACATAAGTGAAAATTCGCTTTTATCTTCACTATTACTAAAGACAAAAAGATAGTTTATAACGCGAAGGATTCCTAAAAATTAGTAAACAGTAATGTATTCGTATGTAATAGGGTAATGTATTTTACGGGAAGAATAATTATGACCATTAGGTGTGCCGGAAACGGTATATCTTAAGTTAGTTTTTTTGTAAATATGAGTTATAAAAATGAAAAAGACGGGAAAGGTAATCAAATGTCAGGACATTAATATAGTTAAATTATAAAAGGAAGTAATAAAGTCGTTACGAAAAGTTATAAAATCTTATAATGATAAGATAAGGTCAGTGATATAAAAGAAGAAAGAAGGAAGTTTTAAAGGTTATGGGGCAGTTCGTATTTATAGGTATTAGTTGACCAGATTCAATGAAGGTTACGTGTTATATGGAGCGCGTTATACCGCACCGACGGCAAAAAAAAACATATTTTATGGCACGTTCAATGACTCGTTATACGGCACCGGCGGTAGGCCGATAAGTTATATGGTGCGTTGTATACCATGTTACTGATATGCGTATGGTTCACTTATTGGGCGGTCGAAGCTCGCATCCTGACGACAAGAACGATATTTACACCGCGTGTTAAAGGGTGCGTTATACGGTATCGAAGGTAGGAAGGATACGTTATAAGGCATATTAAGGAACGCGTTATTCGATACCCACGACAGGAAGGAAACTTTATACAACACGTTAAGGGACGCGTTATACAGCGCCGGCTGCTTAGAGTTTAACCGGCTAATATGTTATACGATACGTTAAGGGGCGCGTTATACCACGCCGTCGGCCCAGAGTTAGACCGGCCTATACGTTATACAGAATGTTAAACTCGATGTTACCGGCTCGCGTCCAGCCCGCGTATTAGGCGGATGAAGCTCGCGTTCTGCGTTTAATTAACGGGATGTCGCAGTTCGTATAATATCCAAGGAAAAGGGAGGCATGTTATAAACTTAAGTAATTAGACATTAAGCTTATTAGTTACGTAACTGTATACGTAACGGGGTATATAATATCCGATCTATGCCCGGTTCAGGTATAGACTGGGTATGGTCCGTATACGGCACATTAAAGGGCACGTAACGGGTTAGGCACTAGCTAGGCCTATAGGTACTGTATGATAGGCCAAGTTAGCCTTTTCAAGTCTTCTTTATACTCTAATAGTAAACTTTATTTGTCACCTACTTAGCGTACAATCGTAGGTCGGATTATAACATGAATAAGGTTTGACTACATTGAACATAAAGTTTTTAGCATGGTTCAGTTAGATTTAATGCATATGAAATATAAAATACACGCAAATCGAATATAATAAAACGTATGAAGTAAGGCGTTTGAGCGCTTATTAATATGAACTAAGTTAAAATATAACGGAAATATGGCGTCATTATAAGTTAATCAAACGTTTTAAATTAGTTCTTTTAAGGCTTTATAAGTGTTACGTTGAATGAACGGATCTTAAATTAAAAATTCATAAGTAGTAAAATCAAATTAGTGGTATTCTTGTAAATGGAGAATGGAAGGTGAAAGGGTGAAAATAGGAATAGGAAAAAGTTTGACACAGGTAGTGTATAAAGCTTAGTATACGTATGAGAAGCGGTTAAAATGTCGTATTTGGGTCGTTTTTAGCGTTTGTAAACGCTGTCAATGTTTTTTTTCCCCCTTTTTTTAGGATTCTTCATCGGATTAGGTATTACGTTTTAACCGCTTTCAGAGTGGGTAAACGGTTTGGATGCTGTATTTAGATCAGATAGATTTGAACAAAAAGTTTCAAAAGTTAGTGATCTTAGATTACGTAGCCGAATACGTCACTGGATGCTTTTTAACAAGTTCATATGTACCTCCAAATGGTTCAAACGAATTAAAGAATTAATAAATGGGTATTTTAATAAATAGGACATTAACAAAGTGAATAATGTTGTATTAAAGTAATTCTTTTTGAATTCACTTCGGATCTTACAGTCTTTATACGTTTAGGTTTTCAAAAACTAACCGGCGTATTTTTACACTCCCGTATGGTTCTTGTATATTGTAGTAATGAAGTACAGACAATTGAAACCGAAATAGAATCCCACTATAGGTATTCAACTTAGGTTCATCTCTTCTGTCCTGGGCGATCTACAATAGACCGAGTCAACTCTTAATCATTATGGGTAAAATCTCGGTCTATTCACGTAAACTTGAAAAATTAGGAAGAGAATCTTAAAGATTATATAAACTAAAGTAGTAAAGATAAGTTATAAAAGGAAACAAATATTCGGAAAGTTCGCGTCGCAGGTAATAGCTTATAACCTTTTACCTGGCTAGTTGAGCTTTACCATAAACTTTAATAAACTTCCTTCTGACTAGTAATACTTTACAGTACACTTTACCAATGCTAATTCTAGACTGTGGTACACTATCATGCACTTTGTAAAATTGATCCCTGCGAAGTGACACGTTACCGAGTACTTTGAAAGGGCACAACTTATAGTGTAGTTACGTACTAACTATAGAGATATATAGTAACAAATACAGTATTAATTTTAATACTTTTGAATTTTGTTTATCGTTTGAATTTTATTGTTTTTCTATTTGATATCTTCAAAATATTAGTTATTGACAGATATTAGTAAGACTAGTATCATACTTTTATAACTAGTCTTACTAATATGAATTACTGGTAATGTTACAAGCAATCTTCTTAAAGATGAGTCCTTTTTATGAGAGTTATAGGTCCAATTCAATAAGATATTCTACTACTTATAAGTATTTATATATTTTTAGTTCTAAATAACTACTAATATACAATTATTTGAACATTAGTTGTGGTACATTGTGTAATGCAATCATTGTCATAATGCCTGCAAATTTATAACCACTTTTTAAAAATTTCATCCTCTCCATAATAATTTAAAAACGTTAAAATTTATTTCAACACATTGATTTTTATATTATTTAAAATGATCATCACATTATATATTGTTTTTTATTTGATGAATACAAGAGAAGAAAAAACTGTTAGTTCATAATATAGATGTTACTTATGGAACAGGAGTCAATTACAGTACAGTTAAGTCAACTTCATTGACATTCAGTTGATTATACTGATTTCAAGTTGACTTTAGTTTTTGGAATTGAAAATATTTACTACAAGTCCAATACAATATGTGCCTACTTAAGACTAACGCACAAACCAAGTAGTTAACCATACAAGCTATCGTGTAAACTAGACAGCAGTTTGCCAAACCTAGACCACTCAATCTTCCACTTCACTACAAAATACTACTATAACATTGACCAATTAGAATCAATAAAGTTGCAACGTCTAAAGGTCTATCAGAGGCATGACCTCTTAATATAGATATTAATTTTAACAAATTTTCTATTTTTTTTGATAGACGACACTGTACTAATTTTTACTCAACTTTTATTATTAATTAGCTATTGACAGAATTGAAGAAATTATGAATACCACAGTTGGAATAGTATTATATGCAGTGCAATGGGTCAAATTTACTTAGAGTAAAGTTCACTATACTGAATTGCCAGTTGAGTGTATTGCTTTATAGAGACTTATCGAATTGTGTATAAGTTGAATGCAGTATATTGAACTTCACACTAGGGCATGTTCCAAGTGTTTGGTTAGACAAATTACTGTGTAGACCGGCAAAATATTTGATTAAACCTAAAACAAGACATTTCCCACTTGATCAATGCAACGATGTAAGTCCTGCAAACAATAATCAGTGCTTATTAGGTTAAGTACAGATTAGCTAGTTAAAATAAAAAGCTATTTTCCGGTTTAGCGTTATATTAACAACAGCAGCTGGGATAAAGAAAATATTCTTACTAAAGGCCTCTATTAGTACTTCGCTAGTCCACAACGGTAGGAAAACAAAGAACACTTTTGGGTTATGTCAGTCAACAACGTTAATTTAGATATAGGCAACGGTATCTTCATTCTAAACCATTAAGAAACTTTTATCAATATTTTGCAAAGACGTTGATATTAACTATTCAAAGTCTTAAGGTTCGGCAAGTTGGTAAAAAACTTAATAAGTAATACTACAAATATTATTTTTGTAATGAAAACAACTAATTCTAAACGTTGAATAACCTACAACAACAAACGACTTTCGAATCTACCCTTTATATCAAATATTTGCCTCTACTTTACTCTGTTGACTTCTCTTCGCTAATTCAATCGTTAAGTTTGCTTCTTTGAGCGAAAAATACCAATAATCTCCAAACTGCGTCAGGAAAGCCACGACTTATTACCTTACACCAAATCACAAAGTTTTCACGCCACTTTACGCCTAAAAAAACCAAGTTCCTCGCACTATACGTCTATTAGGTCCAATACAAACCTGAACATTAAGAGGTCTCGCGTTAACGTTGACTTTAAATCTATTATGGACCCTGCTAGAACAAAATCAATTAAGGCGCTCGGACTTATCTTTACTAAATATTATTATAGTAACCTTTAATGGTAAAACGTTAACGATGATTTAACCGAAGGGCACTTAGGTAAATTCGTCGGTTATTATATCGTTAAATTGGATGGTGGCGAAAAATATAGCCGCGGCGCCTGCGTTTTTCGAATCATCCGCTGCGGTTTCAATGATTAGACTACTAATATCTATTAAAAAAATAAAAAAGTGATTATTGAAGATTGAAAATGAATTTTAAATGCCGAGGTATTTATGTGCCAAAAATGGTTAAAACGAATGAGTTGAAACTCTTTTTGAATTAACATAATTTAAAAATTCATTTTAAATCCACGACCTCCGGGAAAATGTGTTAAGAAACCTTACTGCCAATACATGCAATTTCAGGGACCTTCCCTTTAACTTTTGCTAAATTAAGCATTTTTACGCGTTAGCGATAAGAAACTTGTTAACCTGTTCAGAAGTTTAACACCTCCACGCACTAGTGAGAAGTATGTTGTTAGCGGCGGTAAAATACGTAAAGTAACGGCTGGCAACGCGGTTAAAGGTATTGACGTCGTCGTTTTACACCAGTTGATGAAGCAAAATGGTTAAGCCTTCCTAAACTTTTCAATACCCATGACCCCTTAACAATATAACCGTCAAGCCCTTTAACAAACTTCTCTTCTTAGGCTTGCATACGCGTAAAAGAAAGTAATAAGTCATATTAAAAGGTTTTACCACTCGGATTATGCTTCTTAAAATTACCCTAAACACTATATTATAAAAATTTTAAGGATTGAATTTCCAGAAAATACCATGTAAGACTAAGATAACTATCGCAACTTGTACTTCAAACCTTTTAAAAAGGTTAATATTGATTACAAGCTATTTTTGGACTTTGCTAAAATCTTAAAAAAACGTAAATAGATATAACAAAAAGCCTTACAGTCTCTTTAACATTAAAATGATGCCTTCTTTAAACATTGAGAAGTGGAAAGAGGTTTTTTCTTCAGGTTTTTACTTATTGTTTCCACGAATTATTGTATGGCACACTAAGGACTATTACCATACTTTACTTACTAAAGCTACCACGTTTCGTGAGATTTACAATGTTATAAAATTTTATTCGAATAAGACGACTACCTTAAGTAATATTATATAAATGAAGCTATAATGTAGTAAATTATGATGCAACAACAAAGAAAACTGAAGAATTACTAATAAACATCTACAATTAAATACTTAATAAACGAATACTATATTAAAAACTAATGTTAAAAGTACTCGTTATCGAAGCCACAATTTGAGAACAGGTAAGGGTAGTAGTTACGGGCGTTAATGAATTCAAATGTGCTTTCCAACGCGTAAATATCACCTGCGAAGGCTTTTTAAATTAATTAAATTCCTCGCTGACCACAGTCATAACGCTTCAACCAAACTCTCTTGATATATACTACTAAGATAATAAATTCCTTCACATCCATAAAGAAGCCCTACGGATGCTAATTACCTCGACTGCAAGTATAGGCGCCTATAATACCTAAGGTCCAGCCTATTGACCTCGGCCTAAATTAAAGGCAACAATCACACTATTATTAATAAGGCCAAATGTCAGGAATATCTAGTAACCGCTAACACTATTGTAGTAATAATAGCAAAAACAATATTCTTAATGAAACTGGCAGTTGGTTAACTCGACACTAGTTAATAGAATGAAACAACAGAAATGTAATATAATATATCTAATACCCTACAACTTCTAAGTATTACTACTTGGATCAAGTTATAAGCTTTAAGAACGATAAGTTCATTAATACCAAATCCCCCAAACAAATAGAATAAACACGAAAATACTTCTCTTAACGCGGCCTAATAACTAGTCAATCTTACCTTTTTATACCATTTAGATAGTAAAAACCCTTACCTTTACATTAACCAACCCCCCAATCCTTTATATACCTTGATTCTTAGCGATTATTATACACACTACACTTTATAAAGAATTATTAAAAAAAAAAAAGGAGTAGAAAGATGCTAAATAGGAGGATATTCGAAGTATGTAAAACTGTGAAGGGAAAGCACTACCGCATCTAAATTTATTTCTCACGATACTAGCAAGATAAAAGTAAACTTTCGCTTGAGCGTAAAACTATGGTCATTAGCGATAACAGTAATTTAAACTATTATTAGAATATTTACGTTTCATATCTCCAAGTCCTTTAATACTAGCTCACTTTAATTAAAAATATCAAGATGTTCAACCTCAACGTCATCGTTATAGTAAACGAATTGGTTAAAACCGGCCACAGGATTCCATTAATCGTTAAGTAAAAGAGTTTATACTTTCATTTTTAAGGCTTGGAAACAATAGTATTGAACCTAACGAAGCCGTCAACTACACCAGCACTTTAATGATCGAGCTGTTATCAAGCTATACAATTTCCTAAAATATGTAACTCATGAAGACGTACAATAATTCACCCTAATAGATATGAAAAGCCTTTATTACGATTACTGAATATTTATATTAATCCTCCGGAGATTGAAATTTATGTTAAAAAACAAGAAGTATTTTAATCATAAGCTTGCTTTTATATTTTTCACTCAAATAATATGCTTTTTTTCGTCGTTATTAACGTCGTCATATCTTTTTACGGGGCTAAATTTTTAAAATCCCTTTCCATAAAAAAATCATAAAACTTTAAGGATATTATAAATTCACACGTACCCCATCTCACCTAAAGATTTTATCCAAGATACCGGTACAAAAATGATGGCAGTGAAATTTTCAAAAGATACTAAAAAAATAAGTATCCCATATAAATAGAAAACTATAAAAACCCACTAAAGCATTCGAAAAGTGAAAAGGGTACACGCCCTATTTCGCGAGCGTACAAGATCTTTATGTTGGAACTTAAAAGCTTTACAAATCCTTCTGAACGACAATAAATAGCAGTCAAAGCCTTAAAGGACACTATAAATCCTGATGGCTTGGTACCAACGCTATTGGTTTTTGAAGCGTATCCACCCCTAACGCGTAAATCTTCACTATAAGTAAATACCTAAAAGCGTATCGTAATTCACAGCAAAACTCTATGGGAAAAAAGAAGGAATCGATACCTCGCTAGGTTAATAATGCCTTTAATACCAAAAACGGTTGAATAAAAAACGACATACTAGTTTTCCCGTCATAAAAGAAAGTTTACTTATAGCGAGAGTAAAATATTAAATATCTCGAATTATAAAGTAGTTATTAAAACTAGTAATAGTCTTATATCTTGTTAAATTATAAGGTTTAAATCTTTTATTAGGGTTACAAAAGATAAAAAATATTAAGTTAAACGACTAAGCTTATTCGAAACTCCTTTACCCGTTATCGACAAACCAATAAAACTGCACAGACTTGAATAACCTCCAAAAAATAGAACGTTAAAGAAAAGAAAGATATACTAGGCCGTGTTTATAATATTACCTAGATAAAAAAAAAGATAAAAAAAAGGAAAAATTGATATTGAAGCTCCAAACGTAAAAAATAATTACGATTCCCAGCAAACCCTTTGACGAAAGCGATAAAATCAAAATTGAAGGCCTTGAAATTCAATGGTTTATACAATTCGTACCGAAAATAGATTTTAATCTTTACGACCTAAACGTTACCATTTTTTAGACAAGGATTATTTACGAAGTTGAAGGTAAACCGACCGGGCTAGCATAAGAAAATTCACGTTTAATCGCTTAAAGATATGGTAATAAAGGTAAAATCTTGATTATGACATTGTTGTTAACGATTTAGAAAATTAATTATCGTAAAAGAGTTATTCTAATATTAGGATAACTGATGAAAGTTAAAGTTAAGTTTAAGTTTAACGCCTATGGTAAAAGGCATAATTAAATAAAATCGTTACCGAATTTATAAAGAATTGTATCATTAAAATCGTTATAATAATTTCGTATTATTTACCCCTAGGATACTGTAATACTTTATATCGAGTGATAATACAAATTAGTTAAAGTAAGCGTTTTTTTGATTCTTAACTTACTAAGAACACTTTATATCACCGTTAACAATCATATTTTTAATATACGATCCGTATTTATTGGTAACATTGAACAAGGATTATAATATAATAAGCATGTAAATTATTAATACACTTTTTGTTGAAATGATTAATTTTGAGATATTGAAACAATAGACGATTAAGGATTTGAAATTCTGAAATTGTAAGCTAATGATAAAATTGACCAAAAACAGTTAATTTTACTTCAATCGATTGTTAATCTATATACTTCGTATTAATACCGTCTTTAGTTTTAACCAAAAGGGTAAGTTCCTAATTTTGTTTATAATTAACAAGATTAATATGTATAAGACTTAATAATACGAAGAACAATATGCTTGAGACAATCATATTGCCACCTAATATTAACGAAAAGCCTTTTAGGACATATTTTTCGGGGTACAAATACATAAGCTAACGGATAAGAATTTTAACCGATTAAATGAAAACCTCAAGTAGTAAGTAAAACACCTAGACGGAGAAATTAAAATGCTTTTAATCGACTTTTAGAAAGTTGAATGAATAATTTTCACGGATGGGTCTATGATAAATAACACCGATTTATCTTTATACATCGACTTTTTATTAACTTTTGTTCGTAATGATAAACGGGAAAACCATTTTAGTATTATTAGAAATCTAATTTACTAGACCTCCGTGAAATGTGAAACGATTACATGAAACGTACTAATTTAGATGGTTTATGGTATCATGGCAGGCTTTAATGTAGGATTAATAATATAAAGAACCCTGACCATTATTATCAACAAGCTAAACACTCCTTTTATTCCAGTGGTAATTTATATCGATTCGAAAAGCCTTTTCGAATACGTTTCGAAATTCAGAACCACTGTTGAAAAACGCCTCATCATTAACGTAATAACACTTTATAATGCCTACAAAGAGAAGAAGATTTAGGAATTCCGGTGAACCAACGGTAAAGATGATTCCGTAAATGTTATAATAAAGGTAATACCAAATAAAGACTCAAAGGTTTCACAAATAATAATAGGTAAACTATATGTATCGAGGGCTATATAAATAGGTTGCCCGGAAAGCATGGATTACATAACAGCGGACGGGAATATATTGGCAGTTTGTAAGGCTGCCACGAAATCAATAATAAGAATTTGTTTAAGTAGCACGATTGAAGTGGAAGCCTGCAAAGGTCTACAGCAAAAGAACTTTTTATGGGAGTCAATAAACTTATACCTGGGGCTACGGAGTAATTAAGGTTAAATAGTGTTAATTTGCGTATAATTTGATTCAATTCAATATGGGAGTCACCTGGAATTTATAAGGGTTTGGCCAGTTGATGAGGAGCCAATTCAGTAGTAACCGGAAAAAAATGGTTAGCTACACTGGCTTGCACGTACAAACTAAAAAGCCGCCAGTATTGGAATTGTATTACATGCAGTGCAGTAGGTCAACTTTACTTATATTAAAGTTTACTATACTGAACTGAAAGGTGAGTGTAATGCTTTGTGGAGACTTACCGCATTGGGTGTAAGTCGAGTGCAGTACACTGCACTGTACTCTGCGGCACGGGCAAGGCAATTACCTATATAAATTGCTGTGCAGACCGGCCAGCGGTCCGCCCAAGCTTGAACAATATATTCCTCACTTGACCAATGCAACGATCTAAGCCCTGTAAACAACTCCTCTATAACCTGCCCTACTGATATAATTCACGGGAATGGTTACGGATATTTTTTTAGAAGTTTAGTCTCCTTTTTAAAAGTTATTGGTCTTATTTCAAAAGATATTTCACTACATGTATGTATTTATATTTTTGTGGCTTACAAAAAACTTCCATTATTTAATCTTTTTACCAATAGCCATAATATGTTGTACGCCTAAATAATTATGAAAACGCCTGCCAATTGATGACCATTGTACACAACTTTACATGTCTATATAATAACATAAAGAACGTAAAAACGTCATTGAACATATTCATTTTAATCTGATATGTAATATTTATTCCACTTTATATTGTTTAAATCCAAATCAATGCGAGAAAAAAAGCCGGTTAGTCAATAATTTAGATATTAGTGTTTTGCAGTATAGTCGATTCAATTATACCGACAGTTAGTTGATAATACTGACTGCAAGTTGACTATAGTTTGTGGGAAACATTATATTAACTGCAAGTCCAATACAGTAGGTACCTACTTCACACTAGGGACCAGGCCAAGCAATTGCCCATAAAAATTAGTATGCTGACCGGTTAGCGGTCTGACAAACTAAGAAATAATGATAGCACCACTTTCAATACAATACACCAGTTATTTCTACCTATGATTCGAATTGATTATGTTACAATAATAAAATCCTACCTACACAAATGAACACCTAGTAGGTTAAAAACAAATAAGCTAGGTAAAATAAGAAGCTACTTTCTGGTTATTACGCTCTGTTTATGTAATGTAGATAAAAGATTATTTCGAAATGCCCTTGCAATACTATGTCAGTATTCACGGAAGTGAAATATGGAGAGATTATAAATTGCGTTAGCTTTCACGGTAATTCGGGAGTGGCTACGGTTTCGCCATTGAAAACATCAAGAATCCTTTATTGGACCAGTCTCAAAAGCGTTAAGATTGACCGCTAAAAGTCTCAAAACCATTAAGTTACTAAAGTTGGCTAACAGCTAACTCGCTACCATCTCTACGGTTACTACCACTTTTAATTTAAAATCGAAAAAACGACTAAGTTCGACAACCTTCAACCACAATTGACCACCTACCATCCACCCTTTTACACTCATATTCTCCCATCACACTCTTTAATTTTCGACATAATTGTTTTTGAATAACGTGGAAATTACTATGCTAGCAGATATTGGATAGAATTATATATTAAAGAATGCCTAAAATCTCCATGTAGATCTTTTTAATATAATGAAGTAAATCCTCATATAGATCTTAATCATCATGATCGAGACTCTTTACTAGTAAGTACTAGTAGCCTTGTACTAGTAAGGATTAGTATTCAGGAGTCATCTCCATCTAAATCTTCTGTACTAGTAAATACTAGTACACAAGTATCTTCTTTATCACGATCCACATATAATTTAGTATACAATTCCACTCTCCTCTCTCTATTATTCCTACTAGTGCTTCGGTTCATATCGTCATCTCTATACCATTCCTTATCTTTGGTATTATGACGTACCATGTACAAACTATTCTTTTTGCTAAGTACAAACTGTTCCTGTTGTATTTTCGACACACCGTTTGACGAGGTATTATCTTCTAAGTGAGAACGAAAAATGTGAAAGTAAACATAATAAAGGGTAGAGTTAAATGTTGAGGATGCCTATTATGTAGTTGTAAGTTGATAGTATGAAAAGTTAGAAGACTTATATAGTAATATTTAAACTGATAACCTCTGCAATAGCCTTATACCAATACGTTGATCTTGGCAGAAATAACTACTTTACCACTTTATACCTATAATACCCAAAGGAGACCTATAGTATCAGGATTTATAGATTATCAATAACTAACCCCAGCTAAACATAATTAAGCTAAGATTTAGTTAATCAACTCTTCCTCTGGCCTTTTTCATGATTTTCTCAATCCGTTACTTGGTAATATATCTGTATAAACTCATGCAATGTGTATGAAACCACATTCCACTTCATCCTTAATACAATGCTCTTTAAAATGAATATACTGTACATATTAGGACTCCGCATAGTGTTATAAGCTAGTGCTTAGGCTAATGATTTCCAGGGATCTAGCCTTTGAGATTGTCATTCTCCTACAACTTTCCGAAGCCGCTTGCTTCTAAACATGCTGTCGACTCAGTTATGTAACAGGTCGAGTTCTTTTCATTAATAAAGATACAACTACTTAGCATGGTTTTTCCTTCTCTTTCTCTATCGAGAATCATAAACAATATCCGAATATTTTAAACGATAATTTCAATGTGATACATTTTTATATAATTTTCGATCATTTTTTGCATCAATATCCTAGTTACTATTAATTAGCCATAGCTCAAAACTAAGTTTTTGGACCTTTTCGACTTGGATACTTAACATTTACAAATATTTCCTCTTTCAATCCGACTGAATCACCTTTTGGAAGTCTTAAAAGCGCAATAAATCAATAAACTATTGCATACAAACGATTGACTAAAACTTTAAGTGGGAAACTTGTACAATGAAACCAAGCGGTTCGCAAATACGCTTTATAAATGAAACAATATAAAGTATATAAACTAGCTATATTTAAATATATTATCAGAAAGATTAAACCTATTATAGATACACCACATCCTTGGAAGGTTTTGCTACTTAACAGAGTTTTGTTATCACGTTATTTACGAACGACCTTAACGTAATTTCCGCGTTACTTTCTACCAGGGACCACGCCTATATACCCGATAATAATAATGTCACGATTGTCTCTGATTCCGATTACAATAATAACGAATTACCTGATAAAATTAACTGTTAACAAATGAAACCTAACTTTTTTTTTATGGATCGGTTAAATTCTCTAGCATTGAATAATACTTTCCGAGATGAAAAGCCACCATATTACGTATATAAAAAAAAGTTTGGATATTTATCAATATAAAAAAACTACTTTCACGCTTACTTTAAATAATTACACGGTTTGATATGACCTGTTATAAAACATTACTATAGTCACAGCAATAACATTGGTACTAATAACTCCCACACTATTATAGAAATACATTGTATACATTATTCTAACATAAAAACTATGAAAGCCAATATCAATCGATTCATAAATTGAAATAAAAGGCTCGCAAAGGGTTTCACGACTTTTTAACTGCGAAAAACCCTTACTATTCATATTTGACAAATGACCAGTAAATTTACCCCTTGATTCGCTGTTTTCGGAACTTTTTTGAATGACATACTAATCAATACGTTGTTTCCAATCGACAAACCCTCAAAATACAACTTGCATAACTTAAAAATAGAAAAGTCCACGACCTCTATACGCGAAAAATATGTATTAATTATGTCAATAACATTGGTAACGGCGGTGTTATTTGATGCCAAGTTCAATAAAGACTTACATCTTTCAATGATGATTAAACATATCATTATAATTGAAAAAAAAAAAAAAATTCGGACCGATATTATACGACGTATTATATAAGATTATGAACACAATCCTTTACGATGCAAATAACTTAACTTATATCTAAAATTCAATGCAAATATTTATCGGATTTACAATCATGAGTTAGATTGCACACAATACCCAAATGTCTTCAATACAAAAAAAAAGGTTATTAACTTTGCCTCCACCAACGACTCATTTGATTTATATTCAGGAAAAATGTAACTTTGATACATAAATATATGCAAAAGTTCAATTGACTTTAATGGAACATGAGATATTGCCCCTAATATTCAAATAACTCATTCGTATTAATAAATTTACTCGACAATTCAATTTAATTCTTTGACTCTATTATATATGCAAGTTGTACATTTTATCTTATTATGACGAAATGACTCACTCGATTATAATAATTACGGAATATTTACATCCGCTTCCAACAACAAATCGAAAATACCAGTTATATCATTAATACTGATTTAAGAATTATGTTATTATGATATATGTAACCATGATATTGAATAAATAGTAACAACGTATTTTAACCTATATGATCATTATTATATAATATTAAGTTATGTTTGATAGATATTATATGAGATGTGAATACTCAAATCACATTATTAGGCAGTATATATTACATTTAAAAAGAAAAGGGTAATTACCACGCATGGAAACGTGGATTTGTGCCGAGAAAAAACCTTCTTAATGGAATTATTATAGACAGTGTCCATACTGTATTCCATCTAACTAGTAAATCATCAACTGCTATTTTCCAACTTATGTTTCTTAAAAAAAATATTAATGTACCGTTAACCTCATAACCATACTTAGTATGCAAATAATAAACTTCCGGAATTTCTTTTCAAGGTTCATACCTCCATTTCACGAAGAATTGAGAAATAAGTTGCACGCCTATTGTTCGAAAGTCGATTACAAATTTTTTTTTCTTAACGATGACTTGTATTGAATTTCAAGTGCTTTTTATATTCCATCATACAATATTTTACAAGAGGTTCCCATATTGCGGAAAATGTAAATTCATTATTAGATTAGGGTTATACCCGGTCTAATAGTCCCTGAACTGGTTTTCCAGTACTTGTTGTTTATAAAGACAATAATTACATATGCTTTCGTATTTATTACCTTCGCTTGAATATTATTATCAAAGTTAACATATACTCATTTTTAATGAAGAAAACTTTTACCAACATTAAATCAATCCAGTCATTTACAGATTTCAATTTTGAAATATTTTCTTCAATTTTGGTAACAAAGAAGAACACAAATATAAAACTTCGTTTCGTATATTTAGAGAATATATGAATAATTAATTACACCTTTGAATCTCTCCAGTTCACCAACCACTATTTAACGTTATATTAATAATTTGTAACATATATTTCTCGACATTATACATTTCGTTTACGGTTCAAATATTCTAATTCATATAAAATATAATTTTCACCACTCTAACATTTAGGTTAACGAGGTATTTAGTTTTCAGAATTTCTCTAAATTCTATCGCCAGATATCCATGTATGAGTTAAAAAATTTAAAACCCCAATGTTTCAAGTTTGTCTTCGAAACTCGAGTCGACGTAGGAATCAACTCAGATAAACTACGCATTATCTGAAAGTAAACGGCTCCCACGTGAGTACTTAGGATACACATGTTTTGTAATTTTGTTCACTTTTACCGCTAATTTAGTTGGGATTATCTTGCAATGATCTACTACTCCATTCGGCTTGTGAGGAAAAGCTTCTTCTTCATTTTGGAACCCAAAAACATCTCTTTTCAAACTGTTAAGACAAGAATTTTCCTTTAAATCCATGTTGTCACTTGATTAAATCCTAGATGGGTTTTTTTTTTTTAATACTGTTGCGGCTAGATCTTAGGTATCTATTTACTTGCACCAAACAACTCAAATATCTGTTACTGGATAACATATTACTTTCGTTATTTATTGCAAGCCGAATCTAATGAATAAAATCCATAACAAGGAATTATCAATCATTCTATTCTGTTGAAAATATGAAATATAAAACGTTGGCACATAACCCGCCCGTTTACTATCTTTACGGATTGTAATAAAATCAAATGATTTTTCATAATTCAACGTCTTTTCAAGTGAAAAGTTCATTTATAACAAGGGTTTGACAAATTCCTTATTGAATTAGTTTATGGTAAAAGTAGGGCGCATATACAAGCTGTCATATCATTACAATAAATCATAATATTTTAAAAGCATGTTTGACCTTCGACTCCTCGGCCGACAATTACGGTACATTCGGTCTTAATGGTTATTTTCAAAACCTTTCCCAAACTCGTATGCTTCCTAGTTACCTATCATTCGCGAATACCTTCCGAAAAGTTACAAAATAATTACCATGACCAACTACAGAATGACTAAAATTTTCTATTACCCATAATATTCTTTACCCTTGTTCATTCAGCGCAGTATTTACAGATAACCACAAGTTTCCTGTTCCTATTCGCGTTAATTCAAACCAAATACATAGAGTCTACATTTCGAAATATTCAACAAACAAGAACATTCCACAGTTTCTCAACTGTATTCAGGTTCAAGTTTACTAACCGTTTATAACCTCGTATATTTAAACTACTAACTATTATAATATTACTAGTTACCTGGGATGGGACGTTGTTGTATTCTATTTTTCAAAAAAAAAAAATACGTTTAATATTATTGATATCATATGATTTAATATTTTAAATATTATTATAATATGATAGGCGGATATCCCATAAACGATGTTTCCAAAAAAACGTCTTGAACATTCAAAAGTTCTAAGAAGGTTGAAAAACGAGTTTTCAAATAATTATAAAATAGATTTCCCTTAAAAATATTTTATAACACACGTTCCGTTATAATTTTTAACGCTAATTTTAACCACTCATCGCTCGTAAGTTCAGTAAAATTATAAACATTGAAACGAGAACGCTCTGAGTTTTAAGTTATTATTGAATATATATCGTATTTATTGGCATTGTCATTAATAACCAAAATTTCAATCTATTATATAGGTACGTAAAACGAGCTTACGACCTAATGAAGGTGGAATAGTGCTTAAACACTGTATTTTACTCAATAACCGAAAATATGGATATTATTTGATATCACCCTAGTTTGCAAGCGTTGGGTACCATATTTGAGGAGGATATAATATCGTGTCATACCTCAGGAAGAACGTTGACAGAATGTATGTTAGAGTATCACGCTTCGAGTGGGAGCTTTCAGTCGACAAGGAATAGTATAGGTAAGATGAGACGAACCTTAGTAAAATACATATACCGGGATGCTATAAGGGTCTCAATTTTTCCGTGCTCCAGCACTATGAGCAAGAAGAAATACGCGGGAGCGTAGATATATACGGAAGTATATAAACAATGTAAACCCCAGAGTAAATCTGAAAAGAACAACTTTAATACGATATTATCAAGTCGATTGGTACTATTTAACTAATAGACGCTTTGCTACGCTATTAACACCTCGGTTAGCGCTATAGACGTAACCTGAACTTTTTGGAGAGCGTCTTATCACGCATCCGTCACGCAAGCTATCAAGTTTCGGAACCCTTTACTAGGATCTATCCGGTTAAAACGCGGCATCTGCACCGCTTACACACACTTTAGAAGATTCCAAAACAACTTTTAAAGCGCTTAAATCATAACATCAAGCGCTGAAAACAACTTTCAAAGTGTTTATCAAAACACTTTAAATGCCTATAATTACTTTCAAAACACTTATCAAAAACACTACAAATTCTAAAGGCAACTTTTAAAGTACTTCGGTAAATTTGACAACAACTAAGATAGCTTCAAAAGTGCTTACACCGTCACTCTAAATTCCTAAAGAATTTCTCGCTACGCCTTCATAGTAGAAGCGAACAAATCAAATTGCAGCACTCTCACACCATCTCAACCATTACACACACAAATCTTGACTCTCAACACCGGATTTTTCTCTTCACTCTACTCCCGTTCGCCTTACTGCATACCGCTTAATTATATTGATACTTGCAAACTTTGAGATGACTAGTTACTTGAATTGTACAGCAATTGCACATGTTAAGTAACTAGTTTGAAACACTTGATCACATCTCATTTGCATCCAATTTGCACTAGCAAGCGCAAAACGACTCATTTGTTAAGCTTTATAATATTTTCTTTGTATTTAAATGAGGAATCTTATGCTTTCATTTTTTATCGTATTTCGTGGCTCTTTTTAACACACTATTTTAAGCGGAAGAAAACGCTATCACTCGAGGTATACACTCGCCTCATGCCTTTTCAACCTTATGCCCAAGCATATAACATATCATACTACTTTAAATGATTTAATATCTTTATGAGACTTAAACAAACAAACCGAACCGATGAAAAAAGTTATGATACGAATCAAGTAAAACTTTTGAATATATTTATATTGTTTGGCGATGTATATTATAATCAATTAAACCCAGTAAATGATTATATATATATTTATATGAATCAATTAATATATTACCGATATTCATATGCACTCGTTTTCAATAACCTATACCTTTTATATTAACACTATATAATTTATCAAAGGTTTACTTCTTTCGTTTAACAATATCTTTGCTTTAATTGAAAACTTTATTTTATTTTTTCGAAACATTTCAAAATTTTACCACGCTTTAATAACAGCAACGTAATCACGTATTATGAAGACGTTTATAAGTAAAGTTTTTCTTTAATATGGCACCTAATTGATGATAACTTCTGATCATTTTGATTAGAATTATCATTGAAACCAAATTTAATCAAGAGCTAAACTAATTCTTCAATAAGTACTTTATTTTATGTATTATCGATGATTATATTGTTGAAATAGATACTTCCAATATAATTTTTTTCCGTTATCACATCAATCACAATATCCAAATTACGTCCAACTTGTTTATCAATTAATTAACATGCAATTAGTAACCGCCTGTTATTTATATTATTACGAACGACAATTAAATCGAAATCAATTTTTACGTTGAAAACATCATATTAACCCGAAATAAACCTTGAATAAATTCCCCTTATATCGAAAAGTTATGGAAATAATGAAATGTATTTAAATAGGATAAATACCTTGATTAGATTTATAACTAGTTTTATTTTTATTTTTATTCATATATTACAACTTCATATAAACTAAATTTCCGTTAGTATTCGACAATAATAATAATAAATACTTCAACTAATGCCATCAACTGGTGTAATAAATATTGAATGAATTATGAAGTTAACTCAAAATTACTACTTACGAATAATAAATTTTGCTAATCAATTTTAATTCTTGTGATACAATATTTTTTTTATAATATCCCCGAATATATTAATACAGCTAGTCTTATTGGTACTTGTATTTTCCTGATTGATCATTTATTTCAAATATTCATCTATTTTATTAACTCATTAGTTATACATTTCATAATTTTAACTACATCTTTAATTTCAATTGATCTGAACTTAGACACGTTATTCAATCGTAAATTTTAATTCCAATATTAAAATACCTTCTTTTATTTAAGTGCTAGATTTCTTTTCGCGATGTTATATTGTTTGAAAACCGGTGAATTCAATTTAGGTAAATGATATAAAAAAATTAATTTTCTAAAACAATACAAAATTATTATAATGATGTATACAAAAATAACTTTCAACAACATACTAGAGTCTCATAACATTTTGAATAACAACTGTATATATTTATAGGTTATTCTACCGTTGATTAATGATCATGAAACAGTGTAAAAATCAATTAATTAAAATCAACCTCAGAAATTAAATATAAAATAGGTTTTCAGAACGCTTTTTACGCCTTGATCATTATGCCGGTAGAATTCACACAAAATATATAGATAATACGAATTTTTTTTTGATGACTTTAATGACATAAAAACTCATTTCACTATAAAATTCAAGTGTTCGTTCATAGACTCATCCAATTATTCAAAATTAACGTTCTCCAAGGGTTTCCTTATACATTAACTTAAATTCGACGCTATATCCTCAACGAACTGGAAGACGTTTATTCACGAATAACTTGATAGAATATATCGAAGACAAATACGTGATAATTTTGTAAATTTAATGATATAAGATGTGTGATTTCGAAACGACGAAATTTACATTCCGATCAACCTTATTCTTATTGACATCCAAATCAACGTTGATCGATACTAGTTAAGAAATTTTAATCATGATAAAAAATCGAACATATGATTATATTGAAAGACGCGATTTTTTTAACAGAAAAAGACTTTTTTTCTTGGTAAATTACGGGAATTATTTCTATAACCAAATTCTCAAAATAACTGTGGACATTATTATATACACGAATAGATAGTAAACGGTCACGCTGTTGGAAAAAGTCTTTCAAAGCGCATATTAACGTATCTCGCTGTAAAATACACTTTTACAAAGTGTAAAATATCCGGCCACGTACTAGGAGAAACGTTAGCAGAATATATATTAAAGTATCACGCTCCGGGTAAAAAATTATAAGTTTTTAGATTAGGTTTACAATCTCCGGATACTTTATGCCCATCATAATTATATTTCGTTAATATTATAATGCTATCGTTGTTTTTATGTTAATATATCAAATACTTTATTGATAATAATTGGCAGCCGTCTTAGTTGACCAAAAAAAATCTAGAGTGAAAAATTTAATTCCATACCAAAAACAACCTCATATAACTATATCCACTATTTCGTACATCAATATTACTATTTACAAAAGAAAAGAAATTGGGGTATAAAAAAGTATAAAACACGAATGAAATTTAAAAGGGATAAATTTAATATAAAATCATGAATTCGGTTGACGCTTTAAACATAACCCGGCACTTATTCAAAAGCGTTCAATCAATTATCGGCAATGAAAGTCATTATTTTTCGGAAAGCATAGTTTGAACCTATCCGGAACCAATTTTGAAGATACTTCGGCAAAACAGAGAAAAACACATAAAATAACTTTTAAAACGTTTCAGAAAACGGAAAAAGCACTCAACTCAACATCTAAACTAGTTACCCATATTTCTAAAACGGGCCAAAAAAATTGAAACCGTCTATATATAACATATACCAAACGCCCAAAACACCGTTTAAAACGTTCCGTCACATTTTGAAATGCCTAATACAACTATCAAAATGCTCACCTTATACATACCAAACGCCTAAAGTAACACACGGCCATCATATACAATCTGAACTCGACTTTAAATACTATTGCAACCCTTATACATCAAATCTCCACTTTATACACAAAGCCCCCCCACCCCCCACCCACCCACCCTGTTTAGACTACTACAAACCGTTTAACGCATTATTAAACACTTTTAATTTGGCTTTTTTCTGATAACCATGGATTTTATCAACTACTCAGGTAAAAACAATACCTTAAAACGTTAATGCACTAATGTGTATCAACTAACCAGTTTCTAATAGCGCTTCGTTGAAATTTTCATTAAATATACCAGTGTTTCAAGCTTGTGTTAAAACACTTTAACATTTTTGATTTGAATTTTACTAACATATCATACGATTGAATTCATCCGTCTATTCCAAATACAATTTAAATATATCATCTTAAACGCATTAAAACTAAATCAGTACGTTTTATTGATATTACACCATTTTATATAATAACCTTCACCTATAAAATAACCCATAACTAGCTTGAGTCAAGCTAACGAATATATAAACGATTTATTCTAACATATAACACTCTATAACCGGTTTCCAGATAATTAACCTAAATATATGAAATAATATCATCAAAACGTCGAAAAAAAAATTGTAGTCTTGAGAAGGAAAATACATTTTTTGAAAACCTGACTTTTTATTCTTAACAAAAAAAAAAAAAAAAAAAAAACAAGGTAAATTCGATAATTTCGGAAACGAAACTTCTAACTGGTCACTAGGAAAACGACGCATGGAATATAACTTGGGTTTAAAAATATCACCGTCCAAATAGCAAAACACAAATATTAATATACTAGGCAAAAGAAACCGCTATACTATGAAAACTATATTTCCTATAGGCTCACTGGGTGAAATACTAAACTTAAAAACCTTCCAGGTTTTTAGGTGATGATTTGTGGAAAAATACTGATTAGAGAAACCCAAAAAAACGGATTATCAAGGAAACACTGAAAAAGCCTCCAAACAATACACGAATACAAAGCATAAATAGCTTCATAATGCTGACCGCTCTCCGAGAAAAGCATACCGAGCTTAATGAATAGATGTAAAAAGAGAAAAAACAACAATTGTTACCCGCTACTTATGTTAAACACGCAAAAACCAAACCACTTTCTAAATGCATTTACCACCCTTAATAGAAGCAGTAAAAACGCCTTGAACAAGTAAAACTTCGTTTCCGGCGAAAAAAAAAAAAAGATAAGAACGAATATGAGAACCTTACGATCCGCTTCCCACAAATCACGACCCATACTGCAATCTCTCTCCACAACATTTTACCACTAATGGAAGTTATTCTACAAACCAAAAAAATTGAACAAGCTATAAAACCAGCTTAAAATGATAATAAAAAGCGGTATAATATCCTTGACAACAAAATACGTATAATATTAAACACATAGAAAATAAAATAAAAAAATCGAATTTCATGGAATCTTACCAGATAGTTGGACTAGGTAATCCAAAAAGTGATATATATACAATTTTAAGTATGTAAACTTGTTTACGAAATACTATAACCACTTAAAAAGTGTTGTAATGAGAAGATAATCTAAGAACTCTTCAACAAAGACGAAACGGATACTATACGGGAATCATTCAATATTGATGGATAAAATACTAAGAAAACACAATATAATGTACTCAACACCTTATTCTCAACGTTTGAAAAGAATGAACAGGTGTTTAAACTGTGATAAAACCCGATAAACTATGTATTGAAATAATTACAAAAGCAAACGTTAGAAATACAAACTTCAACCTTGCGTTATTAAAACCGGAAAAGAATGAAAGAACTTGTGGAAAAAACATTAAAACGTTATTCAAAATCTCAATTTGTTGACAGTCCAACCTAATATTTACGTTTGTGGCCGGAAACACCAAGGATAAAAGCGCGCAAGGTAAGACAACGCACCATGAAATGACAATTAACGACGTTTTAAATAGACAATTTAAAATATATCTAAGTCACAAAAACTAGGAAAGTCTCAAATATAACAACCAAAACGACGTATAACAAATAGAAAACCCCGAAAATCGGGGTAAAAATAGGTTCTAATAAGAACGCCCGTATTGCTAACTACTATATTTATCACGAACACTATCATAGCTACGGAAAAATATTCTAACCTTCACGGTTTCCCAAAACCTTTTATCATTTTGAAAAAAAAGTCGGCCATGAATCGACCATCTAGCATTTATACAAACAAATTTATATAATATGACAATTTCAAACCGATTACTCACCCGAATACCAAACGAAAGGTAATTTTACAACGTATGTTACTAAGAACAAAGTCGCTGAAGAATGATTGAAAATTTACCTGTATACCTTCATCTCTCGGAAAAAATACTCGAAGAATAACTAAACTTACGTAATGACCTACTATAAGCAAACAAACCAACAGGGAGTTACAAGACTGTATTATACCTTATTTCTACACAACTCATGCCTACTTAGTACATGCGGCGAATTGAATGACTATATAATGTCCCCATTCGATTATTGAATGAGTTATATATATTTTTGAAAATAAATACGTTAAATAGTGATGCAATGGAAACTCGATGACCAAAAAACGATAATTCAACGCTTTCGATATAAAATCTCCCAAGTTTCAAATCTACCGAACAAAGAAGAACTGTAAAGTTTTAATCGTCACAATTAGAGAATTATAACTTAGTATTATGATAATAGACAATCGATTTGAGCCAGTGAAATTATATATAATAGATTTTGTAATTGTGTTTCCAAATGCGTCAACTAATATAAATAAAGTCGAAATTAATATTGGAAGCAAACTAAATAAACGTATTCGCGCTGTGGATGATTAATATGTTCCATTCCTTCTAAAGTTCGTACACCTATAGAATTTCTCAGAAATACGTAAAATTGAATCCACATATTTAATACAGGCCAAACTACGTATACTATACCGAAATTTTGGGAACTCGGCTACGAAATACCATTTAAAGCAAAATATGGAACAAACCACAAGAATAATGGTAAAAAACCTTGAAGAGAGTAAAAAAAATTTACCACAAGATATAGTTAAACCCATAAACTTGAAGAAAATGAAAATTCTTCCTTTAAAACTATGTGAACTTTAATCACAAGGTTATTGTAAATATTATATACCTTTTAAAACGTCCAAAACTTTATGCTGTCGATACTGTAATATTATTTTCAGCCAAAAAATACCCGCGAAACAATTCCGAAACGAATTAATTGAATATCTTGATCAATTACTAAAAGATGGACTATTTCAAAATTTTGGACTGAATTATTCACGATACAGGTACAAGTTTCGACTCGATTAAATAACTAACTAAAACAAATGCAACTAAAAGTAAATGGAAACAGATTCTATAAAGCCACTTTACTGTATAAGTCAATACCAACGCTACAATAGACCATTGAAAAAATGTATACAGTCATATCCAAAAACTTAAGGGGCATAAGTATAAAGTATTTTAGCCTACAACTATCCGTAAGCGTCGTAAATAACATTTCTCATCTGAATAGCCAAATCCCTACACTCTTTGGTTTTAGCGCCTACTATGAATCCATATAAAGTCCGCACTATTGCAAGTAACGATACAAAAAGAAAACAACTACGATGAAGGCGTTAACTGCTCTACATTCCCTATAAGACAGGAATGATATTTAGAAAGGGTTATCGCCAAAAAACGGATCGCATGAAAAAGGTGTTGGGAAATACCTATTACAATCTAATATCTTGGTGTAGAAAAAGAAGAACTAATCCATGGAAATTGAACTGTAACAAAGATTTTAATATAATTGTTAATTTACAAACCAAAACTAGCTTCTTTCGGTAAACGATAATACATAAGTATAAAATAACAAAAGTGGATTACGTCCTAAAAGTGTAACCTGCTAAATGGTATCAACCGATTTATTTCTATAATAACCTAAACAACCATTTCTTATGATCAATTGACTTTTCGGATACCCTTTTCAAAACTCTACAATTTTCAAAAAAAAAAAAAATACGTACATTAACAAACCTGATACTATACCTTCGAAAGTATTTCTTTCGTTCTGAAAACAAAAAACGCTTTCACATCCTTATTCAAAGCTCTTTCGTTACCCCAAAGCAAACAGTGAAAGGTGAAAGAAGTACAAGGCTTAGGCACAAGGCAGTTATTATAACCTCGTAAAACCTTTTACAAAAATTTACCCACAAAAGAATTCCGTATTAATCGAATAATGCATCATTCATTTCCCAAAGGTTGAATCATCCAATTGACATCGACTACATCATTTTACTTGTACAATAAGTCCACAAGGTAAAATATGAAACTTAAAAGTCTTATAACACAAAGCCGCTTCATAGTTGAAAGATACGATAACACTAAAAAAAAGATATTGTAGCCTAACCACCAAATTTATAACAAGAGAACCATCTCTCAATTTTAACGCTTATAACCTCTCTTCGTTATATCTACAATATACATTTTAAACTTTAGAATATGACGCAAACTTACATATAATTGGAAAAACCCTTCAAAAGATAAATTTACGCCTACATATATATTAAACTCCTGAAATACCACATTAAAAGAATAATTTTACGTATACTAGAAAACCTTTACCGCCTTATTGAAAATAGGGGCATACTGATTCATTACCTTTTGAGAAGACAATAAAAAACGCTTCGGAATAGCTAACTCAACCTTTGACACTTACCTTCTAATTTCATGACCACATTCAACAATCATTACGTTGATTGAAATACAAACCGAAGTTACCCTTTTAGCATATTATAAATCGTTTTCTGTGATCAAGAAATACATTTCTGAGATTGATTTAAAAGCGAAGCCAAAATTGATTCTGATACAAGAAAACCTCACTGATTTTATGACTGTAATAATGTCGTTTAAAAGGGCATTCTGAAACCTAAAAAACAAGATCATTAGATAAAACTGCCCTTATTAAACTGAATAACGGGAAACAGAATGATCAGTATAAATGTTAGCGAATACGTGTAGCATAGGATGCATTAGTCACATAACCAGAAACGGCGTTTAACCTTTTTAATGTCATGTAATACCTAACAAACCTGTCGGATAATACATATATGGCGCTTCACATGCTCCTTGAATCGCAAATTAACAATTTGAAACGTAGTTTCAACTATCTACTATTCTATATACGTCTAAAGAAGAATTGTTCTTTTATGAGTAAATCATTCATAACCAACAATGACTACACCCTATAAATAGAGTTCATCCTTCTTACCGCTAACAAAATAACGACTCGAAAAAGATATGCTTTTATAATAATATTATTTATTGAATTTTCATAAAAAATGAGCGGGTTACACAAAGCATACTCGCGTTTCAAATCCATTGTATGGTTGTAGGATTCTACTACGGTATGACTATAGAAATGACAGTTTTTAAAATTATTTCAAAATTCAAATTGAAACCCCCTTCTTGCAGGTTTGCATTAACTTCCCTTCTTTTTACAGATAGGTACCTTGTTAAGCACCATATTATAAATTTGACGCATTATTTCATTGATATTATTTTATTGGAAATGTCGTAGGATTATAGTGAAATTAAGGGGGAAAATGAAATCATAATGTTAACTCAACGTTTTCGAAAATTCGGTTAACTTAAAGTTTTTTGGGTAAAGTTTAACGTTTTCGTTAACTAGATAACGTTTTAAAGGGAAACGCCGTTGATTTCCGGTTTCTTTTATGTATTTTTACGTAATTTTCATTTTGGTTTATATGAATTTTAAAACCTTATTAATACTTTATGAAAAGTTTTCGGCCCATACGCGTAATATTATAATAAAAAAATGGAAACATACCGGCTATATAAGGTGAAGGTAATAATTATACGTAATAAAAACGAGTTATTATTAATATTAATTATATCATTATCATTTAAAGTTCTTTGATAATTAGGTAATCAACGGCTTAAGACGAGATGGATATAAGAAACACAAAACTTTGAAAATATTTCAATTTACGCGTTTAATTTCATAGCCGTTTTTACGGTAACAGGTAATTTCTAAACGTTATTTCAACTCAGTGAAATCGTAAAATTACCACCGAGATAGAGGAAATTTTTAACTACCTCGTAATGAGGTTAACGGTATTCCAAAATGTTATGCTTACGTTAAAACCCGTTATTATACCGTAAACATTTAAAGATATTACGTTTCGTAAAATATTTTTGTTCTTAATGTAGGTTCAGTAAAAGAAGTTACCGGTAATACTAAATGCATCTTCTCATCCATCTTCGTTAACCAGGGTTATTAGGAAGCCGATTTATAAAGATAAGTCGGTATTTTTTATAAAGAACCCGTCCGTAAAGATTATTAGCTTAGACTTCAAAATATCGATTGACATTATATTAATTTCGCGGTACAAGTTCGGTATATATTACTTCAATCTATTATTTCGTCGATTAAAGTATATATTTATTGGTGTTTGTACTTATTCCATAGTGGATAGGTCGTATGAAGCTTTCGGTTGGCTTAGAGTGGTAATATAGCTACCGTGTATACGCTATTCCATGTACTGTTATTCTCTGGCCTTATTAGTTTTATTAATCATGGCAAGAATAACGCCCTAGCCCTTGTGGCGAAAACTTAGACCGGTATTAACAATCAGTCTACGGATTAACGATTTATTAAACTTAAGTTAGTTATTGCACGTTGAAGTCGTTACCAGCTTATAATTCCAAAACTTCAATATTTTGATTGCTTACTATTCCTTCATTATAGAGCCAGAACTTCCGACAAAAATGGTATCGTTAATTTATAAACCTACTATGCCGAAGTCTTTTTTTACGTTAATGATAAATACGGATCGTATATTACAGACTTCATCGTCAGCTGAGACTCAAAGTATGAATCGTGGGTTAGAAACCAGTGAACGCTTGCTTTCTTTAGTCTATATAATAGTTTAACATATCGTATTACCGTTTCCAGTAAATCAACAGCACGGAGTTCCTATAACTGTTTTACTAGTACAATCTATTATAAGTCTGTTGCTACTTTTATATACGTTTACGTAATATTACGGCTATTGGGTGTAAATTTATTATGAGTCCTGGCTAACAAAATTGTTATCAAATTAATCATTAAGCGCTAGCTAATCTTCTAAATAGTTAACAACCTCGTAAGGATCTAGTCTTTACCTTTACAAACGTATCCTTAAATGATGAACCGTAACTTTTTATAAATCCGCTCAGTAGTTTTATCCTTAACCTTATAGATAATTTTTAACTTAAAAATCGTAACGTTTGTATTTCAAAGGTTAGAGTTATACTTTAATACAAGTTATACCGGGTTAATAAGATGTCGATATTAACCTTATTGCTTTTCTTAAAAGGTTTACCAGAAATTTTAATAATTCCTTATACCTTAAGCTTTACTACCAAGACTTCGTCATCCTTTTCTTTCTTTCTCACTTAAATATTGTTATAGATACGACCCGGTGTATATTCCTTCTATTTAATTTTTCTTTTATTCAATGGTTGTCCGCGCTGGCAGCGTTTAATTAACTAGTCGATAACGGGTAGAGGAGGTTTGTATTCACTCGGTTGTTGAATTTAAGGCTTTTTATCCTTAGTAGCCCGAACATAAAGCTCAACCTAAGTAATCTGGAAAATTATAGTACCGTTCGCAGTTTTAACCATTACATTAAAGTTTACGATATTTAATATCTTATATAACTCCTTTTCACTTTATAGTTTCCCGCTTTACAAGGACTTTACCTCATAGTAGCAAAGTAAACACGTCTTTTATTTTAAGTTCGTTTTTAGTGTTAAGGGTATTATTAATTTGACTGTGTGCTCATTTCCTTCACAATTCCCTTAAAGTTGTTTTTGTAAGACGTAACAAGTTTTTAAGTATTTACCGATGGCAAATATTCACTTATTAGGAGTAGGTGTACTCCAAAAAACAGTAACATTGATACTATGCCGTTAGGGCCCACAGTGTTAGTTAAGCTCTTGATTTCTATTTATAAGCGTGCCTCCTGATCCGTAAAAATTTTAATTTCTAACATAAGGATATTGAACGTTCGGCGGTGTAGGAGGTATATCCTTTCAACCTTTTTAATACTTTAATAAGCTTTTTCAGGTAACAGTTCATACTAAATACCTATTATCTTAGCATTTTTTTTAAAACTTTGCCGTCATAAAGTTAATACTGGTATCGTAAACGACAACGTTATGTGAACCCCAATACGTTTCAATTTATAATATCTTTGACGTTTCCTACGTATTCTTTACCGAAAGGGACTTTCAAAACTTAATTTCATAGAAAGAAGTTATAGAGTTAACGACGTAAAACATAGGCTTGTTATTTAGGTAAATAACATTAATCAAGATCTCATAGTTAAAGTCATTATAGTTTTTGAATGTAAATTTCAATCTCCCGGAGCTTAGGTATATGTTCAATAATAGTAGTAGTAAAGCCTTTGAATAACTTTCAAGGAAAAGTATTCTACATCGTTATACCTCATAGACTTTAGGACTTTATACAACCTGTAAACAACTGGATAGTTGAAACGCTGGTGTAATTAACGTATATCCGTCTCCATCTGGTTTAATACCACTACTTCTAGGCGTTAAAGATAAAACCATAAATTCTCCTACTTAAAGGCAAGTAAAAACCTTTAGCTGTTTTGAACCAACTGGTTTACGTTAACGTCTACGTTAACGCCAAGGGTTTTCATATCCATTAAGTAAAGAAGAAAGAGGTGGGGGACTTAAGGATATCAAACGTAATTTATTTTTTAATAATTTAATTTTCCGTTATCCCTGGTAACGATCGTTATTCGCCCGGTCTAAAGCCAATTTTATCCTTGCTAGCATTGTAACAATTAATATATATAGCTGTAGTGTTTTCCATCCTTAATATTACGTACTATAAATATCTCTCTATTAAGTACTTCACTGCCCCAATGTTTCGCATAATACTTTAAAAAGCGTGGTTCGCGTAACAATCGCGAAGATTCAATATATGTAAGGGATTAAAAATATATTTATAGTGAAGTTAGGGTTCTTAACCACTTAGGCGTTATGAAAAGATATAGTTGGCTAATCTTTAAGCTATTGTTCCAAAAACAGTATAATCGTACTACTTAATTTACTTAAGGGCGTTATCGATGTTAATTATGTTATCGCCTTCAATATTCTTAACCAAGTCTGAGAAATTTTATTTCGAAGTAATAGGGTATTGGACGTAGTACATTGCTTCTTTTTTACTACATTCAATGAGGGGGTGGCGAGTTAACTAGTAGCTGGTTTTACTATATATTCTATATTTTTTATTATTATTACGACGATAGTACTTACGGTTTACAGGTTCGTTTAAATCTTTGTAGCGTTAACGTGGGTTTTACCTTTAGTTCAGGGCTGAGGTTAATAGACCTAACCTTATATATTATAAACGTAAGTACTTACGGTACACCTAATTAATTATCGCCAGGTCTTCCTTATTTATGTTTATGACATTGCGGGCTTGGGAATACATACCAAGCTAGTTTAGTTTGCATGCTATTACGGTGGTAATCGATGAGAGTAATTAGCTAAAAAAAGCCTTTACAAGTGGCATTTGGGCGTTATAGTACATATTCAAACTCGCTAACGCCTGTGATAGCTCCTCGTACCTACTTGCAAAGTGTGGCTTCTTCAGTGTAGGCCTTCCTCATTACCTTCTGCCATATTAACTTGTCAAACATTTAATTAAAAACATATATTGGTAATTATTCCTCTTTTTGGTTTACTATTATCGTAGTCTACATCATGGTAGCCTAGTTTGAATGATATTGTGCGAGGTAGACATCGTACTCGAAGTGACACTTTATGCCATCGTAAATCTCGCGGAACGTTATAACATTCGTTAAAAAGGTAAAGTAGTAGTCTTCAATGTACTCAATGAAAATTATAGGAAACAATAAGTAAAAACCAGAAAAAGATACCTCTATACACTTACAAATGTTTAGGAAAAACATTATTTTGGTTTCGACAAGGTTATAAGTCTTCCCTTTATACTTATTTATATCATCCCAGATCTTGGCGAAATCCTTCATTAACTTGTAATTAATATTAACCATTCTAACAGGTTTTAAAGTAAGGTTGCGATAATCATCACAGACTTAGTTGGTATTTCCTAGCGGCTTAAGTTTTAAAGGTTCCGAAGCGCGGTGTTAATGGTAATTGCTAGTCGCTTAAACTGATAGATAAATTCTCATATTAGGGCTTATAGTGGGTTTATATTCGTAGAGTCCGAAAGGAAAGGAGTTTTAATACGTCTGGCGATTATATCGCTAAGGTTCAGTAGGGCTTCATAGGTTCTAAAAGGCCTGACTAGTTTTCCTAATTGACTGGTGTAATACGCCGACGTCAATATCTTTGGCCTCGTTGGCAACCCTTACTTTGTGTACTCTTCTGCTGCTAAGGGCTTATTTCGCGCTATTATGTAAAGGTAGTAAACCATTGGGCAGGTTAATAGGTTCCTTATCGTCAATGCGTAAAGAGGTTTAACTTAACTGGGGCTAAAGGGGAGGTTCTCTAGATGTCATGTAAGGGCGGTAAGATTCTTTAACGTCTTTTCCTTTAGATTGTGGGTCTTAAAGGCACTTTTTTGTTGAATTAGTTCGAAAAATGTCTTTGCCAGTCTGCTAAAGTTTTCTTTTAGCACGTAAATCCCTCGACATTCAAGTTTGTCCCTTAGTTTAGACTTAAAAGTTTTCTAAACTCTCTTCCACATATCCATAGTCTAATACTCAAAGAACTTATAGTATTTACGAAAGTTACAGACACTGAGGTCAAATTTTTCGCCGCTTTTTTACTTAATGATATAATAACCGACGAATTTTATTATTTACTTATTAGTTAATTCTTCATCGATTTCGTATCCCCAATAGTCGTGATTGTAATATTTGGTGAAAACTGATCCAAGGTTCTTAACTTCTTTTTTCCAGGTGGGGTCGGAAATAGCTTAAAATTGAGGGCTTACGGTAGCCATCTTAGCGTTTTAACTTGTGTATAGCGTAAAGGGCGAAAAACTTGGTAATTTTGGCGTAAAGGCTTGGTGTTTTGGTGTGAAGTCGCGTGGGAACTTAGCGACTTGGCGACTTGTTATTTTGGTATGAGATCTTGCAACGTGGTTTTTTTTTTAACGCGTCTTCGTGTTTTTGCTTGGAACAGAGATCTTAACGATTCAAGTGGCAAAAAGAGTGAAAAAATTGAAGTAGGGCAAAGGTTTCATGTAGTAGGTAAGAGCGAAGGTCGTTTCGTGGTAGAGGGCAAAGGTTATCATTTGGTCGTAGGACTTAGTCGTTTTTCTGCAATAGTACCAACCGTAGTAATATTAACTTCACTCATTGCCAACTTTCCGTACTTTAAGACTTCTAACAGTTAATCTCAACGTCTTTAAAAAGGATCAACAAAGATTTCTTAGTGTTTTCGATAATGATACCGTCGTTACTTCTTAGCTGATATAAAAAATGACGCATCTTAAAGGTCTTCTTTATTTGCTGCCGTGAAATCTGACGCCGCACTAGAGGCCCTTCGAAAGAATCTTTCCTCTACCCCAGCGGTCGTAGAACATAAAGCGTAACCTAAAAGTAGCTTCTTCTTCTACTAACTTTATCTTTGATTAGCTTAATAGGGAGGCAAGCATTAATTGATGTTGGTAGGCCTTAGACGTTGCAATGTGGTTAATTCAATTGGTCCAAGTAACAGTAGTATTGCGTGGTCAGATGGTGGATGTATTATTTTAGGTTTGGCTGACCGCTAGCCGGTCTACACCATAATTTTTATGGCCAAGTGCTTAGCCCGTACCCTAGAGTGAAGTTCAGCATACTTCACTGGACTTACACAAAATCCGGTAAGTCCGAACAAAGCAATACACTTGTAGTACGGTCAACTTTACTGCAAGTAAACTTGACTTACTGTACTGCATGTAATACCATTGCAATACTATTCCAACAGCGCTCGATTAATGGTTTACTAAATTACATATTTATATTTGGAAGTTGAATAATAGTGAAAATATGACTCTAATTGTTTCCATTATATTTGTTGAATTCGATTACATTTCTACGAAAGACTAATGTTTGTAGGTAAGTCAACTACTATTTATAATATAACGGTTTTCAAATAATGAAAACACTACAAAGAATACAATGAAAAATAGCGATCAAAAAATCTGGTAAATATAATACAATGAAAAAACTTATTTAATTAGGTATTAAACAAAATTTTAAGATTGAAAATATATATTATTTACCTCAATAAAATCGATAATAATTACCAATTCCAATATAAATTAACAAAATATTAAACCAGTAAATATTTATACTTTTAAGAATATTTTCCAAACCAACGATACGTTGCCTCCTATCTACCAATATCAGCCTCCCAACCTCCCACCGCTGATCCACGATCACTGCGGTCGACCCCTTACTGTATGAATGATGGCGAACAGTGGGTACTGTTCAGGAGTAGTACCTCTGAACATTGGGTACTATTTACTTACTTTTTTTGAATAATAGTGGGTACTGTTCAGATTTGTATGGTGAATAGGACCCTCTGTCCGTTGGATAGTTATTAGATAGGGGGTACTGTTCGTTATCTCAATCTGAATAGTACGCCCTGTAGTAATGAATAGAGGTGTACTATTTATATTTGCATGGTAAACAATACCTTTATTCCATTAGACAGTTATTAGATAAAGGGTATTATTTGCTATATAAATTTGAATATTACCCCCTATAGCCATGAATAGGGGGATATTGTTTGGATTTGTATGGTAAACAGTGACCTTTATCGTAATAGATAGAGGGCTACTTTTTAGATTTATATAGTGAATAGTACTCCGTATCGTAATGGACAAGGGGGTACTATATAGATTTGTATGGTAAACAGTACCCCTTGTCGTAATAAATCAAAGGGTATGATTCAGATTGTTAGAGTATACAGTACCTATTATCTTTTACTAAGTTATTGGATAAAGTTTATTATTCACTATATTAATTCGAACTATACCTGCTTGAAATAATGGATAGGAAGTATGGTTTATTATGTAAATATAAATACCAACCTTTATAATAATGGATAGGGCGTATTGTTCGCTATAAAATTTTAATAGTATTCCCGTATAGTATTCAATAAGAGTGTAATATGTAAATTTATATGGCAAACTATACCCCCTGTATATTTCCACATAACTGGAGAAGGAGAATTTTTTTTACTAGTAATATTACTCGAGTATAGGCTATTTACCGTATGTAGGTTAAAAATGCTAATTGAACTATTTAACCAACGTGGGTTAAAAGAGATAATTAGACTTCTTAACTCACGTAGCATAAGAAGACCAATTGAATCAGTTAACCCAAATAGGCAAAGAAGGCCAATTAAACTAGTTAATATGCGTGAGTTAAATTGTTTTAAGTAATTTAATTGGACTTTTTAAATCACATTCTTCAAGTAGTGTAACTGGTCTTTATAGCCTATATAAGTCAAGTAATGCGATTAGCCTTCTAAAATCACATGGGTTTAGATGTTGAAATGCAATTCTTAGCATATAAAAGTTAAATAATTCTAATGGCTTTCTTATAACACATAAGTTAAGTGGTTTTACTAGCTTTCGTAACCAACATAAGTTAATTAATTCGATAAGTCTTTTTAAATAACGTGGATTGAGTGGTTCAACTAGCCTTCATAACATATATAATTAAAGTAATTAGATGGACTTTCTCAATCTACATGGATTAAGTGGTTTAATTGGCCTTCTTATCCTATATAAGTTAAGAAATTCGATTGGCTTTCTAGAGCCACGTAGGTTGAGTGATTTCATTGTCTTTCGTATCCTACATAAATTAAGGAAATCAATTGACCGTCTTAACTCATGTGGGTTAAGTGGCTCAACTGGCTTTTTTGATCTACATGAGTTGGGTAATTATATTAGCCTACTTAACCAATGTGGGTTAAGTGGTTTAAATTGAATCATTTTCCTTATATAAATTTAGCAATGCGATTTGGTTTTTTAACTCTCAAGGGTTATGTGTTTCAATTGGCTTTCTTACCCTCTATAAGTTGATTAACTCAATTAGCCTTCTTAACTCACGTGAATAAAGTGGTTTAACTGACCTTATTAGCCTATGCGAGATAAGTATTTCGATTGGCGTTTTTAACCCAAGTTGATTAAGAAACATATAGCAAAGTAATAATATTGTAAAAAAAAAATACTTATTATCTAGTTATGTAATTAAAACAGGGGGGTACTGTTTGTCATCTAGATATGAACATTACCCCCTAACTCATGACTAATGACGGACAGGGGGTACTGTTTACCATACCAATCTGAACAGTATCCACTGTTCGCTATCTCTTATACAGGAAGGCTGGTCGCGGGTGGAGGTCTCGACCGCCATAAGAGCCGATCGCGAGTGGAGGATTGCGAGGCTGATGGTAGTAGCGAATTTGCAATAAACCGTCGGTTGGGAAAATAGGTGTAAAATTTGAAAATTTCAAATTTTAAATATTTTGTTAACCAACATAAAAATAGGTATACAATTGGAATTTTATTTTAGTAAATGATAGGCTTTTACACTTTATTGAATGTTATTTAACTTGGTGTTAGATAATTAAATGAAAATTCATTATATAAACGAATTCTTCATTCATTTCTTTCTATTTTTTAGTCTACAATAGTTATTATATTGAGAAAACTTAGTAATTTATAATACTAGTTTAATTTCATCATAAAATAATCCTTTTGATAAAACAATGTCGATTTGAATAACCGTAATTAATACAACTCTATTTAGGTCATTACTCTCTATCAAACTTGAAATGAAGGTTTTAATATTGAAAAACCATCAAACTATATATATATAGGTATTTGAATAATAGTTGAAAATCATGTCATTAAGTTTACTTTATTTGTAAAGAAGTTCACCATATATAAAACTAATGAACTATGCTAAATGTTATTATTCTATTAATGTATTATATTAGATATTCACTTTAAATTAGGGCACAAATTTAAATATTGAATTATATAAATTAGTTTGTAACTCCGATGATGGTAAGCTAAAATGATAATTTTTATTTAAAGCATTAATTTTCTTGTTTAAATACTCATTTACATCAAAATAGTTCAAATCCATTATACTATAATAATGAGGTATTACCAATACAAATTAATATTAATGAATTGAAGATAACTTAACTAACAAAGAGAAGAAAATTATATTAGAAATAATACGTTTTACGTTGAAGTTGGATAAACAAAGTATTTTCATCGAATATTTTCATTATTACATCGGTCATTACGAAAAATTCAACGATATAACATTATTATCGATAAAATATTAAAATATATTATTAAATTCATTGAAAGATTTTTATATCCATTGATAAAAAAAATAGCCAAATTAGTATTACTACGGATATAACCGTGATAATATAAAAGATTAAATCCTATAGCTTATAATAATGAACAACATTTAATATTTACCTACAAATTTTCACAACAAATAATGATAGAACTTACTCTTTATATTCAACCTTTACCCTTCTTCATTTTATTTTGATTTCCTTACGTTAAGCAATCGTTTAGTTCGTTAATTAAAATTAAAATCCCCAAAATACCTCATTAGCTTCGAAAATGTTATGTTATGAGATTTTACCTTAAAACTTTAATTCTCCATACTTTAAATCCCACAATCCTTCGATTACCTAATGCTATAATAACGTAAATTGTAATTTAATAAATATTCGAAAAATTTAAAAAGGGATTACCGTTTCAAAACCCTTATTTTGTATATTAAATTTTAAAGGTTTCAGGGATGAATTATTAACGAAAAATAAATTGAAAAACATTATATTTCTCCACTTTAATATTATATCGTTTCAATTACAATATTATATGAAATTTAATAAGTTGACTTTACTTACAATAAAGTAAACCAATCCGTAAGGGTATTACTTGATACGTAGATTTACCGTACATCGTAATATACTTTGGTGCACGGACCAAATGATTAGTGATATTAATTATTATACAAACAATCTAAAAGTTCGCCATACCTAAAACAATATATTTACTGTTTCATTTGGTAATACTATTACTATGACGAAAACAAATCGAATCAACAACGTTGTAACTTTTAAGACTTACCAATACTAATATGTATTTATTAGATTCATTATAAACAAGATAAGTAAAAAAAATATCTTTTACGGTGAGATTTACGGTTACAACTGCTTAGATAAAGGATATATGTTTAAGAAAAGCTTTCATTAATAGAATATAAATTTTATAGCGATTGGAAAACGAACCTCTTTGGCTGTATGAATTTAACAACGGAATTTTTGAAGTGAGTAACGATATTCTTATTGAAAACATTAAGAAATATTGAATATATTATTTTTACACAATTAAAAAGAACTATTATGAGTTTTAAAAATCTGAATATTGTAATACAGCCAATTTGATTCAATTAAGGATGCTAATATTATGATCAAAACGACTAAATCCTACGGTTAACAATAAATAAACTTCGCCCACCGTGAACAATAACGACTCACGCCTTTACGTTTTACACTAACCTTCTATTTCCAATGTACTTTTCTATTACCTTTGTATCAACCTTACTCGTCAAATTCTCTACTTTAAACGAGAATATCGTGAATCTTTAATTCGCATCGAGAAAACTACATCGCGAGACCTTACGTTAATTTGGTAAGTTGCTAAACCGCTATAATTCAACGCAACTTTTCGTTCAAATACTAATGCTTTACGTTTAATAATTACTATATCCATATGCCTAGTATTACTAAGTCACTGTCCCTATAAGCTTATTAAGTCCTATACCTCTCTAAATGTTAAAATGAAATTTACCTTATAAATTTAGAAGAGAATTTATATGCTCGGAATTTCCTGTACCAGGTTTTATATCGAAAACCTTTCAGCGTTGGATATAAACGATGTATTAACAAAAAATTTCTTTATTAAATTTATTGGTTATCACATCGTTAAGTAAAATGATACTAAAAACCATGACCATGCTCTTAATAGCTTGCGTAATCTTGTCACAAATTAAATTGTTAATGAATCAACTTCAATTTAAAAGCAGATTATATTCAACATTAAAATAAAATATAAACAGCCCACAGTTTACGTATTATTACAAGACGTTATAAACTTAACGTAAAAATACTTGTGGTTAACTTAACGATAGGCAGGCTCTTAAGAACCTTTCCTTAAGTAAAAGGGTATTATGAAACCTTACCGCCTTTATACGCGATTAAGGAGACCTCCCCTTTACCCTTAACTAAGTTAAGCCTCTTTACGCGTGGACGATAAGCATATTAATTTGTTCAGTAGTTTATTGACACCACGTGATAACGCTGAGTATTTCTTTAGCTGTGGATAGACATGAAAAGCAAAGGCCACTAACTAAACTTAAGGAATTGAGATTAACGCCTTATATTGCGAAATTTGAAATTTACGCAACAAAATGATTGAATTCTAATATCTGAAATTAAAGAATATTTCATCCTGTTGGTTTTAATTTCATTTTTCTGTAGTATTTTCAATATTTCAAATTCATAGTAATTTAAAAAAAAATAGTAAATTTACTTAAAAATGTAGGACTGTCGTTATAACATAGTCTATTTCAATTACGGTTCTTAACATAACTACGACAATATTATTAGTATTATTGAAATTGAAAATCTATATTTTAAATTTAATAAACGATTTACCCTGTATTATATAGATTCTATCATATAGGATTTTTTTTTCATAACTCGTGTGAATTATATAATATTTATAATATAATTGGACAAATATCTTTAATAAATATTTTTTATAAATATTTTGGTTTCAAGTAATATAAACTTAATGTTATTATAGTTGTGGATATTACTATATACCCTAATAGAAAGTATACACAATCTAAGTAGCAGTGTATTGTATTATAAGGTACCCTCCTACAGGTTGCACGATAACGTGTTACGTTGTAGGCTGCACTCTTGTAATACGTAAAGTGAATTATGCATGGAGCCGTTTGGAATAGCTATTCTAGACCGAAAGGCAATGCGTAGAGTGATATAAAAAACGTATACCAAAGTGGTATGTTTTACGCGAGGGTTTATAAGCCCTTGTCCATAACGTGTTCCTTCCAATGCTTTTTTTAGATTATCTTTTACTATTATAATATTAATTCTTTCCATTAATTTTTTGAACGTCATATTTATGTCAAAATAAAGTTCAAGCTTTTACCGATAATACTGATTATCTAACCCGATTTATTGAACATAACTTGGGAAAAATAGATGAATACAAGTTAAATGAATATAATGGAATATTATAATAGTTTTAACTCTTTTTATTTTAATATTTAGATTTGATGTGAATTCTACGTCGACGTTTAGAAATATTGTGAAAATTGAATAACTTTAAAAAGAATTACTTTAAGACGATATTATGAAAAGTTAATTGGCATTTTATTTACTCAAAAATCCGTCACGATACTATTAAAACTTATTTAGTGTTTTATCGTATTCGGGTACTTTTTGATAAACTTCTCATTATGTACGCAACTACGTAAGCTCAATTTACAATATTTGGTTACGTATGGTAGAAATACCAAATTCCGCAACCAGTCTTTAAAGCTAATCCAGTCTTTGATAATTTATATACTTCGCTCAAACAAAAGCGTTTGTATGTAAAGGAATTAAATCAATCATTTTGATAAAAGCGGTTACGTATAAAGTAATTTAACCGCTGCTTCTACTGATTTTGGCTACCATACGTCAATCCGGACCGATAACAAGATAAAATTTAAATAATGGATCCTATAATATACATTTTCTTTTATTATTCATTTGCCCCACATACTTTCCTATGTTCACCTTCTATATTCTCAATTTGTTCAGGTTTAACTTATATGTTTTTAATTATGCATATATAACGTTTTAATTTTCTTATTAACTTAATAAATATAACGTTAATGAATGTTAATAAAACGAATTTAAAACGTTGAACTAGTTTATAACTACGTTTTATATACGCATTACTGAAAATTCACTCGTATTAGTAAACGTGATAAACCTGATTCCGAGCGCTTGAATTATTTCATTGAATTTATGATTTTTCAATTATCTTAAGTTTGAATATACCGCAAACTTTAATTTACCTTAAACCTCAAAACCTTAACGTAACCTAAATAAAATCGCTGCTCAAAATTACCAATTTACACTGCTTTAATGATGTAATTACAGCGTAATATTACTGATTGATTCTAATTTAATATATTTCCTAACATATATGAAATACTTAAAACTATAGCTTTAGTACCGATATTATTAAACGAAGCTAACGTTACTGCGACTTTGGGGTAAAATGAATGGGAATGCAAAGGGTTTTAATATACGAAATTAATTTGAGCCTCTAAAATAATATTATCAATAGGCTACTGAGTAAAATGAAACCTTAGGTAATTAATATATTTATTCTAACCATTATGTTTCGTTATTCAAATCAAAAAGTCTAAATCAGTAATTGAGTAGATAACTTTGATGAGAGATCGAATTAGACGTTAAATATTTAATAAGTGCTAAATCCTACTATCGTGAAAACCTTTCGGATTCAATTACAAATTAAAATTTTTAATACTATGGGGGTAAAAGAGGCCGCCGTATAAAATCTTTATTAAAAATGAAGTACCTTATTAACCTATTAAACTAAACAAAATAAGATTTATATTGAAAGGAATTTGTAAAAAGATATTGCTTTACGAAGAAAAAGGTAATATTTTTTAAAAAACAGGAATGCGGTATAAAGCGACCAAATTGTCAAATTATACATAAACTAAAAAGAAAGATCCTGAGGTAACAAGACTACCATTATCCTTATTTAATGTAAAATTTCAATATATCCTTACATCTATGTATACTATGCAATAAAATTAAATATCAAATTACTTTCCAAATATTAAAAAAAAAAAAAACCCCGTATGACTATGAAGAGATCGTGCGAAATATAAAAATTTACCCATTTTAAAAAACAACAATCATCTGATATATGAAAAAAGAAACCCCGATTTAGGAAACAAAGAAAGGCGTAAACCGTTAATACGTACTATACGACTTAATGCCCACAAATTACAACCCCTACTCTACCCATTAATCGTATCGTTTCCCTACCAATAAAAACTAACTTATAAAGTAAATTAACTTTTTTCGGCTTTGAAATAGGGATAATAACTATAATCGTAAGCTATAGGACGTATTCAACAATAAAATACGCGTTTCATCCAATATATATATATAATTTGTATTATATTATTTTAATACTATATCATTTTGCACCACCCATTTTTCGATTGGACCAAGAAATACTTTGCATTTTACCTTACATATGTAAATGTATATAAGAAGTATTCTGACAGATTTCAATTTTATTTCCATAAAACAATTTGAATCTCTAAGATAGGGCCTGGGGCGGTATAACTCTAGAATCCGTAAAAAAAATATGGAACAACGTTAATAGAAACCTATAGGAGGGTTTTACCGTTTTATGAGCTAAGTTCAAGATATGAAAACATCTTTCAACTCGAAATAAAAAGGTAATGAACTTTTTATTTAAGTAGTAACGAAAACTTATTTCGAATACACGACTTTCAACTTTTTATTTTTGAATCAAAAAAGACCTAAAGGCGTTTTATATATACTAAATTAAGGTAATAATCTGAACATTCTTTTTATTTATTTCAGACATTCATAAATAAATCCTGAAAAGAAAAAAACTTTATGATTTCCAAAATATTGAAAAAGTATATTAATTTTGTATGGAAACGATTATAAAGTTTATAGATATACTTTGCTATAAAGTTTGAAATTTTTACAGCGTCCGTAAAAAAACAAAATGAATATTGATTATTTTGGTAAGTTTTGAATTCAAGTCGCAATAGTTATTTCCATTGTTGGTAGGCCTTAGACGTTGTCACGTTGTCGATTCGATTGGTCGAAATAATAGTAGTATTGCGTGGTCAGATGGTGGATGTATTTTTCTAGGTTTAGTAGACCGCTAGTCGGTCTGCACTGTAATTTGTATACCAAGTGCCTGGTCCGTGCACTAGAGTGAAGTGCAGCGTACTATACTCGACTTACACCTAATGCAGTAAGTCTGGATAAAGTAATACATTTGTAGTACGGTTAACTTTACTGATAGTAAAGTTGTCCTACTGCATTGTATGTAATATTATTCCAATACTGTCGGCTTTTCAGTTTGTGCGCGCACGTTAGTGTGGCTGACTAATCTTTTCCAGTTACTATTGAATTATCTCCTCGTTAACTGGCCCGATCCTTGTTAATTCTAGTTGATTCCTATATTATATTATACATAATTACATTAAAATTGATCTCATTTAACCTTAATTTCTCTGCTGCTTTTTGAATGGAGTTTTTTAACTCCTATAAAAAGTTCTTTCGCCGCAACCCTTCGTAACTTTAACTGTGCCTCTTAAACAGATTATACTTATCAATATCAATCCCCTGTCAATCATCTATTTTGCCAGCACATTCTTGTCCACCGTTACGTGATTTGAGTTTTCCAGGCGGCTTATTTACGTAGCCCTCGATACGTATAGTTAGCTTGTTGTTATTTACAATATCTTCCAGTGCTTTGTTTGGCGTTGCCTTTGTTATGGCTTTTGCAGGATTATCTTTGCTATTGATATATCGAAATCCCTTAATCTTCTTTTTTCCGTAGGCTTTACGGAGTGCTATTACGTAGATTATCGGGCGTTTTTTTGCTTGTAGTTCCGAGATTTAATAGGTATTCGAAAAGGTTCAATGAGTAGGTACAAATTATCACCGGGGTAGGAGGAATCTGAAACTTTCTGGCAATGTGGTTAAAGGTTTTTTAAAGTGTTATTTCCACATAGAAACCCGCTATTATTCCGTAGACCTCCGAAGATAACACTTTTCGTGTAATCCTCTTTCACTTGACGGAGGTTTAGTAAATCAGGTTGCCGATGATACTAATCTGATTTTCCCGCCTATTTTCGTTGACGAGGGTTATTAGATAGCCTATCTGTCAAGATTAATTGGTATTATTTGTAAAAGACCCGTTCTTAAAGATTATTAGCTTTCTTTTGAAAGGGTCGATTGGCATTATAATGATTCCGTGGTCCAGGTATCGTATCTGCCACTACAACCTCTTGTTTCGTCAATTAAAGTCTTTATTTATTGGTGTCTGTACTTGTGCTGTAATAGATAGGTCGTTTTAAGGCTTTTGGTTGTCATAGGGTGGCAATGGAGTTACCCCTTATACGCTGTTCCCAATACGGTTGAGCCCTAGCCTTATCAGTCTTATTAATTATGGTAAGAATAACGTCTTAGCCCTTTTAATGAAAGCTTAGGCCGGTATTAATACCAAGTATGCTGATTAACTCTTTATTAATATTAATTTGATTGTTTTCCGTTAGCATCGTTACCGTTTTATAATTCCAGAACTTGAAGTCCTCGATCGCTTTTTTTTTTTTACGTTACAAAGCTAGCCGTTGTAACGAAAAGTGTATCATCTGTTTATATATGTACCATGCCGAAATCCCTCTCCTTTGTTACCAATAAGCACGGGACGTATGTTAAAAACTTTATCGCCAGCCGAGACATAAAGTGTAAGTAGTAGGTTAGGAATTAATAAACGCCTGCCTTAACCAGTTCATACAGTGGTTTAACATACAGTATTACCATTTATAATGGGTAGATGGCACGGAGTTCCTGTAGTAGCTCTAATAGTATAATTCGCTGGAGACTCGTTGTTAACTATGCATAGATTTGCGTAATATCACGGTTATTTAATGTAAACATTCCTTTAGTCCTAGTTAGTAAAATTGTTGTTAAGGTAACCATTAAACGCTAGTTGATCGTTTAAATCGTTGGTTACTATATGAGGACTTAATCCATACCTTTATCACGGTATCCTTAAGCTATTTGTCGTGATTTTTGATAGGGCCGCCCCGTAGTTTTTCCTTTGATTTTTTGGATGATCCTCGACTTGAATATTGTGACGGTTGGATCTTAGAAGTTAAAGTTAAACTTCGGTACAAATTGTACCACACCTCAAGTTATCAGGTCGTCGATCTTGATCTTGTCGCTTTCCTTAAAAGGTTTGCCAGAAGTCTTTATAATCTCTTGTGCACTAATCTTTACTGTTAAATCTTCGTTGTCTTTTTTTATCCTGTTTACCTAAGCAGTATTATAAATACGGCTTGGTATACATTCTTTCTTTTTAACGATTTTGTTCTTTTTTGGGGGTCGTTCCCCTAGGTAGCGTTCCATCGGCTTGTTAATAACGGGTGGACGAGGGTTGTATTAGCTTAGTAATTTTACTTATAAGGCTTAAAGGTCTTTATTTTTATTACCCTTGATATAAGGCTTGATTTAGGAAGTTTGAAAGAATACAGGGCCGTTAGCAGTTTTCAAAACCATTATAGAGTTTGCGATACTCAATATCGTATACGGCTCCTTTCATTTATCTGGCTACCGCTATAAGATAACTTTACTTTGTAGTAACAAAGTAAACTCTTCGATTGTTTTAGGTACGTTTCTAGTGTTAAGGGCATTATTGACTTGGCAGCGTGCCGATTCCGTTCGCAGTTCCCACAAATCTTTTTTATAAGCCGTAGTACATTTTTAAATACTTGCTGAGGGCGAAGATTCACTCGTTAAATTTGGATAAGCTCCAAAGACCAATAGTGTTAGAACCAGGCCATTAGGGCCTACAGTATCGTTCAAGCCCTTTACTACCATTCATAGGCGTGCCTCCGGATTTGTAAAACTTTTAATTTCCAACGTGAAGAAAATATACGTCCGGCGAAGTAGGGAGTATGCTATTTTAACCTTTCTAATACTCCAATGGGATTTTATACATACTTATTTACTCTGTATACCTATTATTTTGGCATCTTCCTAAAACTCCGCCGCCATAAAGTTGATACTGATATCGTAAACAATGACGTTAAGTGTACCCAGAGATGGGTTAATTTACAGTATCCTTAACGTTTACCCCGTATCTTTTGCTGCAAGGGGCTTTAGCAACTTAAAATCGTTGAAATAAATTGCGGAGTTTACTATGTGAAAAATACGTTAATAATTCAAGTAAAATACATTAATAAGGATCTTATAGTTGAAGTCGTTGTCATCTTTTAATGTAAATTTAAATCTCCAGGAGGCTTAAGTATGCGTTTAGTAGTGGTGTTAAAGCCTTTTAATGGATTTTAAGGTATAGTATTCCACGTTATCATGCCCTATTGACTTTAAGACTTTGTATAATCTGTCAATATCTGGGTGGTTAAAAGAATATTGATGTAGTTAACATATTTCCGACTTCGTTAGGTTTAACATTACTGCTTCTGTGCCTTGAAAATTAAACCATAAGTTCTCCTATTTAAAGGCGAATGAAAATCTTTGGCCGTTTGTAACCAGCTTGTCTGCGTTAACGTTTACGTTGACGCCAAAGTTTTTCATGTACTTTGAGGAAAATAGGAATGGGGTAGGGGATTTTAGGATATGGAACTTAATTGCTTTTATAAGAGTTTCAATTACCGTTGTCTCTATTAACGATAGCTTTTCGCCTGAACCAAAGTCAACTTTGGCTTTTCCAGTATCGTGACGACTAATTTTAGTGGTTGTAATGTTTTCCCTCTGCAGTGCCTCATACTGCGAATAGCCTCCTGTTAAGCAATTTGTTGCCCTTGTATCTAGTATAATACCTTGAAACGTGTTGTCCGTGTAGTGATTACGGACGTTGAAGGTGTGTGAGGGTTTAGGGGTATTGTTAGGGCAAAGGTAAGGGTCTTAACCATCTAAACAGTATAAAAAGGTATGGTCGACTAGTTACATAGTTGCCGTACCAGGAGCAATATTTTCGTATCACTTAATTAACTTGGAGGTATTACCTTTAATAAGCTTATCCCCCTTAAAGTTTGTAACTGAGTTAAGGTATTTTTATTTGAAAGTGATGGGGTATTGAATATAATACATTACCATTCGGTTATTGCGTAGGGTAAAGGGGTATCAGGTTAACTAGCAACTAATTTTGCCATATATTTAACATTTTTTTTCCGTTATTACGACGATAGTATTGACCGTTGGTATGTCCTCCTGTATTTTGTTGGCGTTAGCATGGGTATTTCCTCTAGTTTGGGGCCGAGGTCAATATTGATATGCCAAACCTTAGGAGTTTTAGGCGTCCATACTTACGGTTGACGTAATTAACTACCGTAAGGTTTTTTTAATCCATGTTAAGGAAGTTGCCGGTTTGGGGGTACATACCGAGCGAGTTTAGTATAAGTGTTATTACGGTAGCCAACGAGGAACGAAATTGGCTAAAAAAGCCTTCGCAAGTGGTATTTGGGCGTTGTACGGCGTATTCGAACCCGCTGACACCCGTAATTACTCTCCGTACCTATTCGCGAAGTATGTCTTTACCAGCGTAGGCTTTCTCCATTAATTCTTAACATAATATTAACTTGTTAAGTATTTGTTTGAGGACGTTTATGAGTAAATCCTTCTTTTTTTTCTTTGCCATTATTGTAATCCATCGTATGGTAGCCCAGTTTGTATGGTATTGCGCAAGGTGGACGTTGTATTCGAAGTGGCCCTTCATGCCATCGTATATTTCGCGAAACGTGGTAACGCTAGTCAGTAAGGTGAGGTGATAGTTATTGGCATGCCTAATGAGGATTTTGGGAAATAATAAGTGAAAACCAGAAGGTATGATCTCCATTCATATGCAGATATTTAGGAAGAGTATTATATTAGTGTTAAAAAGTTTGTAATGCTTTTCAGTATACTTCTTTATATCATCCAAAATCTTGGAGAAGTCCGTTATCAGTTTGTAGCTGATATTAATTATCCTGATAGGTTTTGGAGGAAGGTCGCAATAATCATCCCAGACTTGGTTAGTGTTTCCTAGCGGATTAAATCTTAAAGGTTTCGAGGCTCGGTGTTAAGGGTAATTGCCAGTCGCCTAGCCCGAGGGGTAAAGTCTTGTGGTAGGACCTGTAATAGGTTCTCGCGTATAGGTGTATCTGAAGGGAAAAGGTATTTAAGGGTCTTGGCGTTAAACTTTCTAATAGAGAATGTGTATTTCAAGGTTTTGGAAATCCTGACAATCTGGTTAAATTAATTGGTGTAAAGCGCTAATATCAATACCTCAGGACGCATTTGCGGCCGCTGCTTCGCGTGCTCTGCTACCGTCGAGTGCGTACTCCACGTTATGATATAATGGTATTAAGCTGCTAAACAAGTTAATAGGTTCTTTATCGCCAGCGCGTAAATAGGTTCAAATTCGCCGAGGAAAAAAGGAAGGTCCTCTAGATCGTATGCGTAGGAGTTAAGGTGCCTTGATAACTTTCCCTTTTCCCTAAAGGTTTTGAGGATTAGGATCCTGTGGGCAATCCTCCTGTTAAGCCAGTTTTAAAAAGGTCTCTGCTAATTCCACCGGTATTTTGTCTGGAATGTAAATGCTACGGTATATAACCTCTTTCTTCAACTTGGTCTTAACCGTTTGTTATATTATCTTTCATATATTAAGCATGCAGTGGTTTAAGTCTCGGAAATTTTGGAAAGTGCGAACACCGCGACCGTATTCGTTACCGAAGTCCAGGTCGATAATGTACTAGCCATCGTAGGTAATTAAGTAGACTTCAGTTAAGATTTTATGAATCTGCGCAATACAGAGATGCTGGTCATAGAGATAGAGGAAAATTAATTCGAGGGTATTAACTTTCTTTATATATTCCCAACTTTTGGCCATTTTATCGGTTTGGCCTATGGAAAGCTTCATGTGTAAGGGGAGTAACTTGGTGATTTTGGGCGTAAAAACTTGGTATTTTGTCGTGAAGTTGCGTGGAAACTTACCGACTTGGCGTAAGGTCGCGCGACGTAGATTTTTTAGCGTAACTTAATATTTTACCCTAGGGCAACGAACTTGACGATCGAGATAAGCAAAGTAGGGAGTGCAAAAGAGTAACGAAGGGCAAAGGTCTATTGTTGTGGGTAAGGTCGAAGGTTGTTATTGGTGGTAAAGAGCGAAGGTTGTTTGTTATGGTTGTTTGGCGTAAGGATTTAGTCGTTTTTGTTTTGTAATAGTAGTACTCGTAGTAGCACTGACTTGGCTGTTGGCCAACTTGCCGATCCTTAAGACTTTTAACAGTCAATCTTAACGTCTTTAAAAAAGATCTAAAAAGATTTCTTGGTGTTTTCGATAACGATACCGTCGCTACCTTTAAACTGCCATGAAAATCGACGCAGCCTAAAATTCTTCTTTACTTACTGCCATGAAAACCAATGTAGCAGTAAAGGCTCTTTCCAAAAATCTTTCCTCTCCCCGAGCGGTCGTATAACTTAGAGCGTTACCAGAAAGTAACTTCTTCTTTCACTTAGATTATCTGTGTTTAACCTAATACGCAAGGAAGCACTAATCAATGTTAGTAGGCCTTGGACATTGCAACGTATCGGTTCGATTGGTCGAAGTAACAGTCGTATTGCGTGGTCAGATGGTGGATGTATTGTTTTGGGTTTGGCCGACTGCTAGCCGGTCTGCATTGTAATTTGTATGCCCAATTTATTGGCCCGAGCCTTAGAGTGAAGTGCAGCGTACTGCACTCGACTTACACCCAATGCGGTAAGTCTGCACAAAGCAATACACTTGCAGCATGGTCAACTTTACTTACAATAAAGTTGACCTACTGAACTGCATATGATACTATTCCAACATTCATCTTTATTATTATTTCCTAATAATTTCAATATGAAAGCTTTTAATATATATTATCGAAAGTATATAATCATTGATCAACTAAATAAAAAACACTTTTAAAGGACACTTGTGAAGAGTTTTTACGTATAGGTACGTTATTCGTTTAAAAAGTAATTAAAAATCCAGTCGGTCGAAGGATTGGGGGACTATACGTTTTAAAAGGTTTGTTAAAAATAATGATCTTACTAAATTAACTAATATCAATATAGACGTTAATACGTTTTAACATGTTGATAACTTATATTTTCATCGTTTTACTTTCGTTCAATATAAATCCTACGTAATTACGTAAAGGAATTAAATAACTGAATAAATTAACAGGATCTTTATAGTTAACGTAGAAAAAAGCCTAATTTAGCTGAAAATAATGGAAAAGGTTTTTTGATCGTATATAAAACTTTTATGTTTTTATTACCTTTTTTGCGGTAAGTTATAAAGGCTGTTTTATATTAAATGATATCGATAAAGTTTTAAAGTAGTTTAGTGAAGTTTGTTTTTAATATTTGAATTCTTGATGGCTTATCTTTTTTCTTTGATGGAAATTTATTAACTATTGAAATCTTACTTTATATATTACTAATTTATCAGATGAAAATTAATAAATTTTTAAAATATACGGCTATCGTAATCAAATGTCTGGCCGCTTATTTACTCGACCATCAAGTTACTGATGAAATTAGCGAAGTAATTTGTCGGTTAAGCCTTTAAAAATGCTTTCCCTTCAAAGATCGTAATTATAATATTAAATAAACATGGCACCCAACACATTAATCACTTGTTTCTATTATGGGCTCGGTAAATACTTTGAAATCAATGTTACCAATAAATATTTTAAGGTTTTAACTTATAGAATGTGTATAAACGTATAAAGGTAAAGGTTTACCAAATTTGAGACGTAAGGACTGTAGTTTTTTTTTTCAATGTTTAATTGTATAAAAACTTATCAACTTCACGTTAAGCCGTATAGTATTTCTTTTTTTACGCGACTAGATGATTATTGATATTTTCGCCCATAATAATAAACCAAATACCCCCACCATCATACAGAAAGTAAAGTCAAAAAAGTAAATATATAGGTTTAGCATTAAGGTTAAAAACAATTAGTTATATAAATTACTACGTACATCGGCAAACAGATTTCCCATATTGAAAAATATATTTACCATTGAAGTCATACAATATTAATATAACTTTATTCATTTAATTGATAACTTCGAAAGAATATAAGGTCAAGTTGCGGTAAAATAATTATTCCGCAGAAATTTCAAAAAAATATAATATTGAAATATCAAATTAAAAAATCAATTATGATATCCTGTTATTAGTAGCGAATATAAATGTATTCTTCATAAATTTATTTATGATCGACCGTATCGACTACTATCAATTACTGATAAGGTTTTCATTAGCGTAAATCAATACAAAAGAAATATAAGGAATTTCTTGGTAGGCCTTGGATGTTTCAATGTTGTTCATTCTATTGGTCTTATAAGTAACAGTATTATTGCATGGAAAGATGGTGCATGTATTGTTTTAGGTTTGGCAGATCGCTAGTTGGTCTGCACTGTAATTTGTATGGGCAATTTCTTGGCCCGTGCCCTAGTCTGAATCGGGCACTCCACAATCAATATACTTGCAGTTAGTAAATTCAACTTTACAGGAAGTAAAGTTGATTAACTGTGCTGCAATTGACCTTCTAAAAACGGCAGTCAATACTGTTTCAATAGAATTATTATCATAATAGTTGAAACAAAGTTTTTACAACGAAAATAATGTATAAATAATATATATTATAAATAGAAAATCATAACGTTTAACCTAGGTAATAACTAATTAATATATTTTTTACGAACATTATTCTAAGGCTTATATTATATATAATTTTTAAACGTTATATTTAACACGTACAATATTATTATTTAGTTTTTATTGTATAATGTATAACGTTAAACGTTATTATTCACTTCTCGAGAAAATACTCCATAAATTAATATATATATATTTAACCTAAATATAGTAATCATGATGACATATGATGATACTCATAAAACCAAATAGTCTTTTTATTTTTAAAAAAATCATTTGATAATATATAAATTGACAGTACCGGATTCATATTATTAGAAAGAAACTTAGTATTAAATCGCTGCCTTTAATGATAAGTTGTCCAATTTAAAGTTGTATAAACGATATATCAGGTGAACGGGAATTTCATTTGTTCAAAAACCTAATCGTAAAAATCCTACATGATAATAAAACCGATTGAAAATATTAATATGAAATCGAATGTATAAAAATTAATATTATTAAAACCGGTATTGGAACAGTATTGCAATGACATTACATGCAGTTCATTAAATCAACTTTACTGTAGGTAAAGTTGACCGTACTTCCAATATATTGCTTTTTGCAGACTTACCGTATTTGGTGTAAGTCAAGTACAGTACGCTGCACTTCATTTTAGGGCACGGGCCAAGGAATTGACTATACAAATTACAGTGCAGACCGGTTAGCGGTCTGCCAAACCTAGAACAATACATCAACCATCTGACTGCTGTAATACGACTGTTACTTCGAAGACCAATCGAATCGACAATGATGCACCGTCTAAGGCCTAACAATAACCAGTTGTCCCGTATATAAGTATTATTAAGGTTAATAGTCTAGGTCCTTACTTTCTATAATGAAGCAACCAATATATCTTTAATTTCAAAAGTGAATTTAAAGTCGATAAAACGAAAGATTATAATATTTTCAAGATGTTGGAAACGTATTAAATTACTTAACATAACTAGAACTTTTATAGCTTATAATATTTTTTTCCATAGTTTTTCCACGTTTTTCGCCTTTAACAAAGATAATATATAATATAAAATAATTATAAATTACAATCATAGCTTGGTCCTCAAATGAGTAATATATGGGAACTGTTCTCTTTCAACCAGTATTCACAATGTCATGGAAATAAAGGCTGAAAAACAACAGATTTTCATCAACATATAAACTTACGTATGTTTAACACATATTTAAACAGAATATCAAATACGCAGATATTGAATAACTAAATGTTTTCTTTAATATTATTCAATGAAACATGCAGAAATATTCAATGATCAACATAATATAAAAGCGTTATATAATTCATATAATTTGCTTAATTTCCATTAATTCATAGGTATAATTATTTTCACACCTAACAAAGTAAATCAATCTTAATATCGGGTCCCAAATTTGGAACAGAAATATTTAGATAAGTTTTTCGGTTGTAAAGATCAAGTGTTTTAATGTGAATCTTATAATATAGGTTAGTTAGAAAAATTAACTGGGCTTTTGAACTAATAAAAATTAATTCTTTTTTTTCTCGTAACCTACGTAGGTTATATAATTTAATTGGACGTATTCTTTTATACAAGTGAAGTATTGTAATATTTATTGTAAAATATAATGGTCGAGTAATTGAATTAGCTTAACTAACTAATATACAGTATGTAATTCAATTTCTTTTCTTAAAACTACGTAAGTTAAGTAATACTACTGGCTTTTTAAACCCATAGAATCAAAGTAAATTAACTAGCTTTTTTTTCCCACGTGGGTTAAATGGTTTCACTAGCTTTCAAAACCTTGAAAGGTTTCATAATTCAATAAGCTTTCATAACCTACACAAAAAGTCAATTCGAATGTTGTTTTTAACATATAGAGTTCAAGTGATTGAATTAGCTTCTTCAATTTACAAGGGGTAAGTAATTTCACCTGATACTTTAACTTATTGGGTCTAAGTGATTTAATTGACTTTCTCAACTCATATAATTTACGTTATTCAAATAACTTTTGGAGCGAATATTATTCAGTTGATTAAATCTTATATATTCATCCATGTAATTTTTTTTTTTTTTGGATCTCATATGCTTCAAAAATTAGGTAATTCCATGGGCTTTATGAATTTTCATATAGTATATGATGTTATTTTGGGTTTAATCCCTACGCAGGTTGGAGAATTCAATTGATTTTTTTAACCCGTACAAATTTAGCAGGTGAACTAGGTTTCATAATGCACATAAATCAAGTAATATAATTGACAATGATAATTTATATCGGGTAAGTGGTTTAACAGGTTATTCTTATCCAAATAAGCCAAGTAGTTTAACTGGCTTCTTTATCCCGTATAAGTTATGGAATTCGATTGGCTTTCTCAACCCATATAGATTAAGTGGTTTAACTGGCTTTCTTGACCTACGTGTTTTAAGTAGTTTAAGTAGATTTCTTAGCCTATATAAGTTGAGTAACTCGATTAGCATTTTCAACACACGTGGGTTAAGTGGTTCAACTAGCTTTCTTAACCTAAATAAATTGAGTAATTCTATTGGCCTTCTTAACCACGTGGTTGAATTGGTACACCTAGCTTTCTTAGCCTACAAAAGTTAAGTTATTCGATTAGCTTTCTTAACCCACGTGGGTTATATAGGTCAACTGGCTTTCTCAGCCAACATAAGTTAAGTAATTCGATTGTCCTTCTTAACCAACATGATTTAAGTGGTTCAACTTAGTTTCTTAGCCTACATAAGTTAAGTAATGCGATTGGCCTTTTTAACCCACATAGGTTCAGTAGTTTAACTGGCTTTTTTAACTTATATAATTTTATTAATTCGATTATTTTTCTTAACCCACATAGGTTAAGATGTTTAACTGGCTTTATTAGTATACATACATTAAGGAATTCGATTGGCCTTCTTAACTCACAGGTGTCAAATGGTTTAACTGGCCCTATTAGCCAATATAAGTAAAGTGATTCGACTGTATTTCTTTAACCACATGTGTTAAGAAACATATACGAAAGTAATACTATTATAAAAATAAGTAATACCTACTATCGAGTTATATAATAAAGATAGAGAGGATACTGCTCATCATCCAAATCTGAACAGTACTCCCTGTCTGATAACTAATCAATGGACAAGGGGTACTATTCACTATACAAATCCGAATAGTACCCCCTGTATGATGACTAATCAATGGACATGGGGTACTGTTCACCATACAAATCTGAATAGTACCTCCTTTCATTCAAAAAAATGGGTGAACAGTATCCACTGTTCAGAAGTATCACTCTTGAATAGTACGCACTGTTCACCATCTTTCATACAGTAAAGCTTCCTTCGACACAGGCTCCTCCATGGCTTATAACTGGACCGCATTCTATTACAACTGGTTCTCAGGGTTCTTTGCTTGTATATCGTGTGCTTTCTTTACAGTTATCGAACTTAACTCTACTTGGATTGGAGGATACAATGCTGGTATTATTGGACTTGGTCTTTTCAACAAATTTAATCCTAGGCAGCTTTTTCGGCGCCGATTTCTTCCCCTTAAGACTTTTAGAATTATGGGCAGGTTTTGAATTAGATTTTATTGACTTAATCTCTTTTTTAGCTTGTAATAAAATAATATCTTGTTGTTGTTAATCTTTAGTATCCTTTACCTATATCTCGTATATTTCTTTAATTGAAAAACATCTGTAATAAGCATTTCGGTACCTGTAATATTTAGTAGATTACAATAAGCGTAATGAAATGAAGGAAATAAAGGTAATAATAACCTACTTAACCCATGTAGGTTAAATACACATACAGATAAAGGGGGCAATGGCTAACTAAACCCATGTAGGTTAAATATGTATCGGGATAAAGAGGATAATGGTATGTTTAACTTAAGTTTCTTAAATATATATAGGGATTAAGGGGTTAATACGATGATTAACTCACGTGAGTTGACTTTATATGGTAATTGGGGAGATAATAGTCTGCTTAAACCTCATGAGTTAAATTTATATATAGATTAAGGGAATAATAATCTGTTAAAACTATGGATGTTAAATACGCGTAGAAATCAAGGTGGGGGTGACTTAATTCATCCACGTGGGCTAATAAGACTATAATATAAAGGGGGTAGTAGCTTGATTAACGCACGTAGATTAATTAGGCTACTTTTCCTTTTATCCCAATATATATTAAACCAATATAGGTTCAGTGGGCTACGTATTGAAAGAGCTATGATATCAAGGAGGCGATAACCTGTTGAACACTCGTATGTTAAGTAGGTTACATGTTATGGGGGTAATAACTTACTTTAGGTCGTAAAAAATGTTAACGTCTTTTAAAAGTTCCTTCTGCTTCTCTTTATGAATTTTCGGTTTTCCGATGTTTTATTAGCGAACTCTTCGAATTTTCTATACGACAACTAATACGTCTTAGAAGCCGAGAGTAACGAAACATAGACATTGATACATAAGGTTTTATATAGGCTATTTAGATCGAACTCCAGGTGTTCGGCTAGGTTTTTTTCGTCGTCTTATTCGATATCTTATTTACCCTTCACAACGTTTATAGCCTGGTTTTCTTTTAACGGAATATCTCTAAAAGCTTTAGGTATACTCAGTGGAACAAATTATAATTACTTTTCACTAAGCGACGTCGTATATGAAAAAAATTTAATTTTAGCTACCTTTTTAATGTACCAGCTCTTGATAATGCGTATGTTTATGTTAAGTTCGTTATTATTGTTTTCTACTTTATATCATAAGGCTAAAGAGTCGTTTCACCCGGTTTAACGGATACACGCGACTATGTTTTATCCTTACCCTTCGTTGATATTTTAATTAATAATCAAATTATTTAAAATACTGACCTTAAACGGTGTATAAGCGTTAAAAGTTGTAAAAAAGACGCCTTATGTTAAACCTCGTTCCCTAATCGCTTTATAGATTAGAGTATTAGCGATGTTAAAATGTTATAAAAATAACCGAAGCGCGCGACCTATTGCGTTTTATAATCCGCGACGGATGGAATCCTTTCGGTATGACTAAAGAAGATATATATGGAGTTAACCAACTGATACTAATTGCGTATTATCTTGTAGAAAATTATAACGCGTAAATCGTCCGTAATTTCCAATGGAATTTACGACATTACTCAATCGGTATATATGTATTTGATATGATATAGGCATTCTTACATTCGCGAAAAGGAGCTTCGATGGATAACCAAGAACTAATAAACTATATTTCTCTAAACAATACATTGAATGCGAGCTAAGGCTTAGTTTTTTTAGTGGTAGTTTCGTTTACACCTGCTATAATACCCTAGTAATACGTTCTATACATATTCATACCAGATAATGTTATAGTAAATGGTACGATGAAAGTATATATAAAAAGTTTTAGTATTATTAACGTAATTTAACAGCTTCATTCGTTCCGGGCTTGTGAGATTAATAAAAAAAGCTAATATCGTTAAGGCTTATAAACCGGACATAACTAATAACTATACTAAACGAAGTTTACTATTTACACTGAGAAAAAATGAGTAATAAGCTTTTTAAGATACATAGGTTAAATGACAAGAAATATAATAGCTTTATTAACCTATGTAAGTTCATGGAGTTATGAGGGATATCTCAATTTATATGGGTTAATAGAGTTATAGGGGTTAATTTACGATGAAATAAACAACGATTATGTTATGATTAACACGCGGTTGCCGTATTTTCTTTGCTTATTAAGGCTTATTATGATATTCAAAATAACTTCTAATAAAACGGGCGCTTTACTTAAGTTTTATGCTATTAGTTAAGATACGTTGTGGAACTGGATATAACTGCGCCTAATGAGTAGGAGAAAACGGTATAATATACCGCTGTACTTATTATATGAGGTTATTCGGAAGATTTCATTAGCGTTAAGGTAAGGATTATTAACTTTATTACCGGTTAAGTAATCCGGGAAAGCGATAAGGTTTTACGTTTAAGATGATTTTAGTCCTTTATAAACGTCCTCGATCTCTTTTTTTGTTTTTTTTTGTAATGAGTCCTTTTCGGTAACGTTGGAGACAAAGTATATATGGTTAATGTGGAAATCGGTAACGAAGCCGTATATAACGCGGTTAAATCTTAGTAACGAATTAAAGTCCTTATCGCCGCCCGTTATATTTAATACGAAATGTAACTAAAATTTAATTGCCTTAGCAAACCTGCTTAATATCCGGTACTTCAGATTAAATATCCGTTTTCGGCTTTACGGTTTATTTAACCTTTTAATCCGATTTATATACTCCTTATTTCCTTTGTTAAACTTTTTTTTTATAAGCGTGGTAATAATGATTAGGCGTTACATTAGGTTATTAAAGCGTTATATATAAACAATACAGACGATATAGAGTGAAATACTACTGGTTAGATAAATAATATTCCCTTGATAGTTGGTGAATGTATTGGTTATGGTGTGGCGTGATATAATGAAAAAGTTAAATATTTTGTAGGAGATAAGCTATATGGTTTCGTTTTTATTAGAGGTTATAAAGCGGAAACCCTGAAGTAAATACTACCACTTACGTTTCGAAAAGTTTTTATTTACCAACTTAAATAACGCGTCGATTTTTTTATCGTTATGATGAATTTCGATGAATATCAATATAACTTTTATCAGTTTATTAGACGTTTCAAAATCTCTGGTTAACTTTGCTAGGATTTTTACATATAGGTTCAGCTATGAACTAATTCCCAACCAAATCGTCAATGAAAATATATAAGGTCGTGAATTAAATAACTTATTATATATTGATACACTTATATATGATATTTAAGATACTCGTAGAAAAATCGTAGTTATAATATGATGGATAAAGTTGTAGTTACCTATGTTATATTCATTATTAAAATGAAAGTGGTAATGAATAGGCCATTTACTATGTTTATATACGTTTTGTCGAATTATTTAGTTTTAGCTACGATGATTTTTTAACCGAAATAAGTATTTTTTAAGGTTGTTATAAACCTGTACCTATGGATTTTATCCTATCTTAACGTTTTTAAAACGTGAAAATATTTGGATCAAATTAGCGCCTATTAGGTTTTTAATAACGTATATCCTGTTATTTTCGTTACCTATTAAATTCTGGATATTATACTCGTTGGCTTCGAGAGAATCGGATAAGGTAAGAGTTTTACAACCCTTGTTACCTCTGGATTTAAGTTTATACAATTTCCACATCTTACGTATAACGGATTCAAAATCAGAGGCGGTTACGCCTAACATATCTGGTTTTATGTCGTCTTTTTCGTCTTTTAACAGTAAAGTCGGTGTTTCCACGAGCTCCTCTTCTTTTAACGTTGAGGAAACCGGTATAGCCCTGACCTTTTTATTTTTTTTCTTACTTCAAAAAAACCGGTATAACTATGACTTTCTCGTCCTTTTTGTCGGAACTTATATCCTTGCTATTTTTTCCCTTTTCGTAGGGTTTTAAAATTTTATTAGGTTTAGCCATATCATTAAAGACGGCTTCGTTATTTAACATTATTTCATCCTTAGCGGCCTTTAACTTAACATATTTATTGGAAACGTTGATTTAATTCCATTTATTAGGAGTAGTACAACCACAACATAATGTTTAACTAACATGTTGATTGTCGTTTTTGTATAATGTTAAGAAGATTTTTTGAATGAGAAAACTTTTAAAAATTAGCTAATATATCATTATATCAATCAACTTGGTTACTAATTTGCCGTTTGTTAGTATTAGTCGTAGGTACAGGAGGTTTTAACTTAGTTATACATGTGAGTTATATAAATAGAAAACAAAACGTACCGTTGAATGATTTTAGCGCAAATAAACAGTATTTTGGAAATCATTTTAGGCTTTTATGTTATACAAAACCTTAATTAGTTGATAGAAACTCTATATAAGCATAGAATTAACGATATTGTATTTACGTTAACCCTTAAAAATCGATTAAAATTAAGTATAAATTGAACAAGGAGTTTCAACTAGCAAATAAACGCATGGGGTCCACAAAAACCATATTATCGCTTCCTTACTTGTAATTACGCTTAGACAGTATCCGGACTGTAACCTTTACGATAATAGTTTTACTAAAACCCATATAACCTTCATGAATATAAGAACAATTTGAGTTGTTAAAATAATATATATTAATACGTAGGGTAAGTAGAAAATTATTAATTTTATATTATATATTAGGAATAATATAAATAGATAACTTGAACTATACTGGTCAAAGGAAGAATGAGTAAGTTAATCTACGTGCGTATAAAGAAGTAGTAGGTAATTTTTCCTACGTAAGTTAAAGGAGGAGTTGGCAAGTTTACTTAAGTGGGTTAAAGGGTCAATAAGTAAGTTAACTCACGTAGGTTCAAGTAATTGTAGTAGATATGTTAAACCACGTAATTTAAAGGAGTAGTAAGAATGTTAACCTATGTAAGTCAAAGGATTAATGGGTAAGTTAACTTACGTCTATTATGATAATAATAATAAACAGGTTAACTCACATGTTTTAAAATGGCTAGTAAGTTTATATATATAAATCAAAATTTAAAATAACTTACCAATAACTTGTTCAAATATGAGATAAGCGGACTTAAAAATAAACCTTCCATAATCGTCGTTATCGTCCGTGTTATTATCGTTATTATTACCCTTATAAATGCTTTTGTCCTTGGATAGAGCCTGGGTTATCGTAACCCTCGTGTTTTTCCCGTTAAAAAAAACATATAAACGTTACGTTTAAAGCCAAAAAGACGTAACGTCCTGTTTTACGGGATTCTAATAAAAGCTTCGCTACTAGAGAAAGATAACAGGGAGTAATATGAGGCTATACTTTATTTGGATTTTATAAATGCTTTATCCTCTAATAATTAGGGGTTTTAAACCAGGATCCTTTAGCAGAGGGAGTTAAACGTATCGGGCGATTTATCGATATATTTGTAAGTGGAGGTAATTGTAAGCTCGGCGATATTCATATTAAATACAAAATCCTATTTATTAAAAAAAATTAGTAATCTTACTATCAATCGAGATGACTCTTTGTACGATAAGTTCTTAATTCGTGAATTCGTTGGTGAAATTAACGTTGATATATTTTACGGTTTTATTTAGGTTACCTACCAGGGCGTTGTAGCTAACAAGGTTTGTATACGCGTTAACGGTGTTTATAACCAATTTAAGTTCACAAATACCTATATTATACGATATTGAAAGGTAGCCGTCAATTTCAATTCGCTTAACTATATCGTAAATAAATTTTTGAGAAATATTGTTCGGGGAATCGGAATCTTTGAGATTTTTAACAGGTTTATAGTGTCATAGTATTCGAGGCTTTTGTAAAGTTTTTGAAGCTCCTTATTGTTTTTCTCTTTAATAAGGAAAATTTTGGGCTGTCGTCGATTAATTATTATACGGAATGATAATAGAATTTGTAGCCCTTTGCTTTGTCAAAAGTTTTCCAGAAGCTTTCTAACCTATATTAATATACGTAACAAGCAAAAGGGTACGCGACTAATTCTTAATAAGAAATTCCTGGTATATTATTTCATCAGTGTAATTTTTTTGGCGGCAAAAGCTATATTTACCCTTCATACTAATAACATAGGCTTCGAAAGTATCTTTTAGGCGAGTGTTGAGGTGTGCTAAACTCTACTCGTTTTACAGTTACTTGGCGTTGCCGGCGTTCCAATACTTGCTAAGAGTTATCTAACATAATACACTATATACGTATAACATTAAGGTGACGCCTCTATTGTAGCCTTTTCGAGGATCCTTCCTTCCGTCCTTCCTAATCTTTTCTTTAAGGAAGGAAAACTTGATATAATTGTCCTTAAAGTATAGTTTGAAGTTCCTAGACTTTACAACACTTTTAAATAAATGTTTCAAGTATACATTACCTTCGACTTTTACGTTAATAGAAACTACAGCTTTTAGAGACGGGAATTCCAAGATATTACTCCGATAAACAAAAATAGAAAAGAAGCGAAACAATTTATATTCTAATGCTATATTAACAAAGTTAGACAACAGTGTATAAGTGGCTTTCTTAACTCATGTAGGTTAAATAAAACAAACACCTGGTAAGATTGGCCTACTTAATTTACGTGGGTTAAATAAAACATAAATTTGACAAAACTAGTCAATTTAACCTACATGGGTTAAGTAAAACAGACATTTAACAAGAATGGCATACTTAACCCACGTAGGTTAAGTCAAACAAAAACTTGACAAGACTAGCCTACTTAACACATGTAAGTTAAACAAAACATATATTTAATAAAACTTGCCTACTTAACTTACGCAGCTTAAGTAAAATATACACCTAATATTACTGGCCTACATAACCTATGTGAGTTAAAAATAACAAACACTTGATAAGACTAGCCGTCTTCACTCACTTAAGTTAAGCAAGACAGACATTTAGCAAAATTAGCCTACTTAACCTATGTGGGTTAAGAAGAATAGCCACTTGGAAAGATTATCCTACTTAACCTATGCGGGTTAAGCAAACAGGACAAAAGACTGACACTTTTGACTCACGTGGGATAAGAAAACCAGATTTATCAAGATTGACCGTCTTAACCCACGTGGTTTAAGTAGGCTATTCTTGCTAAGTGTTTGTTTTAATTAACCTACGTAGGTTAAATATATCAGGAACTTGTTAAGGCTATCTGTTTTAACTCACGTGGATTAAGTAGACCAAAAACTTGTTGAGGCTAGCCGTTTTAACCCACGTGGGTTAAATAGGCCAGAAACTTGTTAAAACTGGCCGTTTTAAGCTACATTGGTTAAATAGGACAAATACTTATTAAGGCTAGCCGTATTGAACTACATGGTTCAAGTAAGCAAAGAACTAGTTAAAGAAATCCGTTTTAACCCACGTAGCTAAAGTAGGCTAGAAACTTGTTTAAGTTAGCTGTCTTAACTTACGTAGCTTAAGGATAACTTACATAGGTTAAAAAGGATAATAGAAATAAATATAAAGTAAAAAAAAAACATATATAACCTTCCTTTCGTAAAAATAAATACGTTTAAAGCTGCTATATCCTTAAAGCCAAAGTAGGATTGGGTAACGTTTCTGGAAAGGTTGGACGACTTGACATTTAGTAAGGTATTAGAACTGACAATACGTTTAGGATTTCTCCTAGCTTTAGCAAGATATTTGGATTTGGCCTCAGTATCGTTTTTGGATGTTAAGTTTTTAACAAAACAAATCTGCTTAATTTTTTGTAAAGGTTACGGCACGGGGTTCAAAATAATGTGATATCATTACGGCAAAGGAAAAAACTTGTCGACCTTGTAACCAGAAGCCGAAACTAGGTGTATAGGGTCACTATACAGGAACTTAATCTTGGTCAACGAGAATACGGACGTATTTTTAACAAACTTGATAGGTTTAAATACATATATAATTTTGGATTCTAAAGTAAGTAAGATATTATTATTGTTGTTGAAGGTATCTCCCCAGGCGGAAAAGGTTACGACATAATCGTTACCGGTAGGTTTAACTATCTCGACGGAAACTTGGTGAGGGATAAGAATAATTAAAGGGATGCGTATAATAAAATGGATAGTTACTTACTTAACCCATAAAAGTTAAGTTCATAAGTTAATAAAAAAGGAAGTTAAAAGAGGGAGAGTTGTGAAAAAATATAAGATAAAGTTTTAAATAATAGCAGTAAATAAATTACGGCTCACCATTCCCGATTAAAAAGTTTAATAACAGGGATTAGTACATTACCTAATCCGGATAACTTATAACAGATAATTATTTTCGTAATGATTAGTGTAAATAACGGTAGAAAATAATACTTTTCCTAATTAGGAAAAGGGGTGGTCGATCTTCCAACTAATTAGAATATAATTGTATTGTTTTCCCAACTTTTCCTTTTCACCCTACCTTTAATTTATTTGTTTTCATCAACCTATAAGGGTTAACTAAAATATGTTTACACGTATCAGTTATTTTCACCCTAAAGTTAAATAAGTTATTATGTTTCTCTTTGTTAATCTATCAGGGTTAACTAAGTTATTTCACTCCATACTATTTTTTCTTCCTCATGATTAAAGAATTTTTTTTTGGAAACTTATAAGAGATAATTGAAATATTTTCCCCTATACTAGTTAATTTTATCTCATGGTTAAATAAGTAATTCCTTTTTTTCGTTTACTTATAAGAGTCAATAAAGTTATTCGTTTTTGTATTAGTTATTCCTACCATATAAGTTTGGCCTTATAAAGTTACTTTAGTATTTAAGGGTGATACACAACTTTTAATTAACGTTTAATAACTTGTGTTGTAAAGTGTTACATTTTTTTCGGAAAATTATAACGGTATATTTTATAAAGTACTTCCCGTAAATAATTTATAACCTTAAAGTATTGATAATAAAGGTAGTTACCGTAAGCATTACGATTCGTAAAGGTATAATAAACTCGATATAGCATAGGGTATACCGACTTAAACAGGTTATTAAGCTAATTAATTTACTTTTAATAATGACTTTCGACTGTTGCCGCATTTGTGGATAGATAAACATAAAACCAAGTAAACGTTATCGACACGTCTCCGAAAATTACGCCGGCAATATAAAATTTAACGATTAAGATAGGAAACTTCTCGTACGCAGTAAAGCTTACCGATATATCGCCGTTAACCACCTAAACCAAGTTTCGAAAATTGAATATTAAAATAAAGGCATTGGTTCCTGCCACTAAAGGCAGTAAAAACGAAGATTAAGTAATTAATATAAATTTAGACAGTTTCAAGCATAACGTATTTATACGAAAGCTTAAGTTTATATAATATGTTAAGTAACGGGAACACAACGACCTGATAAAGATAGTCGAGCGACAGGATTATAACAACAAGTTAAAGCTTATACTAAAACATATTCGGAAGATACCAAAGCGTATGCAAAGACATATAGTATACGAGGGAGAAGCTATCTTACACTAGCTTTACAAACGAGAGCTAATAACGATTTGGATCATTGAGTTTAATTATAACGTATAGGAAAAATGTTTTTTTAACAATTATATTTCTAGGATTAAGCATTTCCTCCACAGTATATATTCGATTCGCTATTCAAAGCCCCTCTGAGTGCCGTGCTAGAAGCCGCACTATACGTTAACGAAAGCTTAATTTAATATGTTGGACGCGGTATTGGATTTCTCTTAGGATCGCGAAAACGACGAAGGCAAAGACGAGGTTATTTATGGTATTTTTTCTCAGTATTAAGGTAGTAGTAATGTATTAGTGCCTTTTATAACGGCATAATATTTTATATAGCAGTGTTATCATTCGAGAAACATTTTAAACAGTCAAAGACAGTAAAGGGTTAAAATAATCCCTTCGTAACTATAATTTAGATTTGACTTATAGTTGTTTAGGTCAAAATCTTAGTAACCGAAAAGAAAAATGGCATATGGTTTAACCTTAGCCCTTTTAACCAACCTAGGTTAACAAGGATATATTATTACTTATTTTATAACCCCGTATAAATTAAAAATCGAATTGACCTACATAGTTTCAAAGGACTATAGTAGTATTTACCTAGTACCTACTAACTTGGAATTCAAACTAATATATCGACTTTTATAAATGTTTCATATCTATATATACTATTCAACCATCGATAGTAACATTATACTACCACTAACATCGATAGTTTATATATAAAATAAGGTAAAACTATATAAGTTAAACCAATAGAGATAACTATCCGTTTTATAGGTTAGGGACGCGTAAACCATATATTATACGTATAATACATAAATTAAAAAAATTGATATTAGGAGAACAATGGTTATTAATCTTATATTATTTAAAAATGATATAAACTCGTTATTATTAGGTTAAAATATTTATTCGGGTACAGTTAAAACGGTATTACCTTATTTTCTGGACGATATTCGTAATGACCGTAGAAACCCCAACCTAGGCAATTATTTTTGCGACCACCTCCGTAAGGTAATACCTCCTACACATTTGCTCATAAATTAAGGTGATATGTTTCGTTCATCAAAAATTGTAAATTAAATTTATTTTACGTTAAAGTGAATGTAATACCCTGTTTACTCAACTTTAGTATTCGTTCCGGTTGTTTCGTATCTATTTAAGTTCGATTTTGCTCAAACTATTCTCAAAATTGAATAATTAAACTCCAATTTCATGATTATCCACGTGGGTTAATTGGTTTTGCTGGCTTTTTTTAGTGTAAATATGTTAAGTAATTCGATTGGCCTTCTTAATCCACGTAATTCAAGTGGTTTAACTGGTCTTTTTGTTCCATATAAGTCAAGTAAATTGATTAGCCTTCTTACCTCTCGTATGTTAGGTGGTTCAACTGGTATTTTTAGCCTATATAAGTTAATTTATTAGAATGGCCTTTTTAACCCAAATGGGTTAAGTGGCTCAACTGGCGTTTTACCCTATATAATTTAAGTAATTCGAATGGCTTTCTTAACCTACATAGGTTAAGTGGTCCAACTAGCATTTTTAGCCTACATAAGTTGAATAATTTGATTGGGCTTCTTAGCCCACGTAGGTTAAGTGGTTCAATTGGCCTTATTAGCCTATATAAGTGATGTAATTCAACTGTTTTTCTTAATCCACGTGGGTTAAGAAGCCTATAAAAAAGTAATATTATTTTAAAAATCAATAACACCTACTGTCTAGTTATGTAATCAAGACAGGTGGTAACTTTTCATTATCCAGATCTGAACAGTACCCCCTGTCTGATAACTTATCAACAGACATGGGGTACTGTTCACCATACAAATCTCAACAGTACCACCTGTTGTTCAAAGAAGTGTGTTAACAGTATCCACTATTCAGAAATTCTACTCCTGAACAGTACCCACTGTTCGCCATATTTCATACAATAAGGATTTATCCTCTTAATCGCGAAATATAATAGCTAAGATTAATATGTTTACCTTTTATAGGTTTAGTTCTTCAACTAATAAATCGATAGTGTTATCACAAAGACCCTGGTTTATTTCGTATATTATATCCTTTATAATCTCCATGTTCTCAACCAAAAAATTAATAAACGCTAGCTTCCACCGGAATCATTGATAATGATGCATGAACTTAATTGTTTTAGATCAGTTGGAAATGATTGTTCCTGTGTGCACGTGGTATGTTAAAGTGGCGTAATTTAGTGATTTCGTACCGTAGTTAAATTTTGGTAGGACTAGATTACAAATCTCAGAATCATTCGGGAAATATAAAGTAAATAAAATAGTTAAAGCGGGGGAAGTAAGGTTATTAACTCTTGTAAATACAAATAAATATCAAATGATACGCAAATAAACCGTAACCACAAATTAATTCGATGTTTTCAATTAAGTTTATTAATGCTTAGTAGGATTATGCTCACTAAACGACTATAACGAATTTAATCGTCGGAAAAAAAAATTCAAAACACATAAAGCGACCGTAGAAAGGCTATTGAGATAAAGTAAATGTATGTATAAGGAGGTATAGTGTATATTCCGGTATTTAATAAACGATCCTGATTAGTATATCGTAGCTGCTCTTGCTGAAGCGAACGGTTTGGATGTTTTATATGTAACCGCTTTTAAGATAAGGAAGCGGTTTGGATATGCATTCGTAAACGCTCCTATGTTCTACGAGTGGTGTGGTTTAGCGATTTTAAATCGGATGGGTTTTAACGAATGGTTTCAAAATTTGGTATATGTAGCTTACGTACACTGGTGCGTAATAGAGATCCCTTTAAAAAGTACCCAGGTACGTTAGAGCGCTAAATAAGTGTTAATCATAGCTTAACTGAGCTTTTAATAAATAAAACTCAAAATAAGAGCTAATGATATCGTACTAAAGTTATAGTTTTTAAAGTTATTTATATTGTATAGTTATTATATATATCCTGTATAATTATAATAAAAACGTAACATTAAAATCAAAATAGTTAAAATAGTTACAAGATCTCATCATAGGTCTTGAACTTAAATTCTTCTCTTTTTTAATTGTTTTGTAATCCACTAAGTTAGTTACTCATTAGCGTCGGTAGAGTCCAAACCTATTTACGTAAAGTAAGTAAAAGAAAAAGAATAATTATAACATTGGTATTGTTATAGTGAAAGATAGATTTTTAACATGAAATATTGAAGAGAGTGCATGTTATGGATGGGAGTCCATAATGGCCCTTTTGCCGTACGATATGGAATATACATTCCAAACCGTTTTCTATATTGCCGCACGGTTAGGGATATCTATTCTAAACCACTTTATGTATTTCTATATGCTATGGAATATCCAATACACACCACTCTATATATGGTGAAATTTATGTCTTGCAGGAGTGCAGCCTGCAGCGTAACACGTCATTGTGCACCTATAAGAGTGCATATTGCAATACAGTGCACCACCACTTGGTCTATATATACTATATATAATGGTATACAGAAATATCCAGAATAACAAAGTTTTCATGGTTAATACTTTTTTCACTGCGACCATTGTTGAATTTAGGTAGTATAAATCATATAAAAAGACATTAATGTAATCGAAAAACATATTAGTATTACGTATTCTGTTGTACCTCTCATCCTCGTACTACACCGTAATAATTAACTTAATAGTTGTCGTATAACAATCTTATACCAATAGAAAAAGTGTATCAATACTCACTTGTTTACATTTTTTATTATTTAATATTAACTACATCGTTTAACGCGTCGCCATTTAAGTAAAAACCAATTTGTCTAGTTGTAATTAGTTATTTCGTTTGCGGATATTATTTAACATTGAAAAATGTATCCTTATAATCATGAAATCAGTTTTAAATTACTAAATTTTAAGAATAGTTCGAGCAAAATCGAACGTAAACAGATACGAAACGACCGAGCCGCATACGAAAGGCGAGTAAATGGGGTATTACATTTACTTTAACATAAAAGCGATTTAATTTACAGTTTTTGATGAACGAAACATATCAACTTAAGTCATGAGCAACTGTGTAAATAGTATATTTACTCAGGTTGAGTTTAAGGTTTTAGCCATAAGAATATTCTTTTTTGTAACGTTTAAGTATATCGAGAAATTATTAATCTTTCTTATCGATTTGGTTATTATAAAGAAAATACATTATGAAACAATAGAATCCTTTAATTGTATACCATAGTCTGAACTGAAAAGGTATGTTAAGTAAGTATTAAATAATTTTTAGAATTAAGATACGTATTAAAACTAGAGAAATGTATATAGATCATTTCTACTAAATTTTCATGTACGGTCTGTATATGGTCCATTACGAGTCCTAACACATAATATCTGTGGACTGAGCCCGGTTTACGCTCAAGTCGTGTACTATATATCTTGTTAAGTATACAGTGATGTAACTTATTGATTTCATTGTCAGTACCATGATTCTATTACATAAACCAACCATGTAATTAGTAAACCTCAACTTCGCAAATGACGATTCAAATGAACGGTATAATTCAAAGCGAAAGGTGGGAAATAAATAGGTGTTTGAAATATAGAAATAACGTGTAAAGGTTAAAATAGTATGTGAAACCTAATTAAAAAAGTGTTTTGAACATTTCAAATACTGTATTGAACGCTAGGAAAATATGCCGGAGCGTTTTACAAGATACCTTTATAGCATGTTATCTTTCGATATAAACGTTCAGAATACAGCTTTTAGTCTTTGAAATAATTGTAATAGCTACATAAAAGTGGTTTTCATCGCTTTCAAAAGATGATAAAATATTTCAGATGCTTCGTTCACATCGGATAAATCCTAATAACGGTGTCTAAAAATATTTTTCTTTTGTTTTTGTTTTTTGTTGCATTCTTAATATAGAATAAATAAAAAATACAAATAGTTCCCGGATACGTCCAAAACAACAACCGAGTTAACGAATCATGTGATTGGGCTTTTAATATACAAGGCATCGACCGAGTAAATAATATTATACTAAAGTAATCATTTTCAAAATTACTATGAATCTTGCGATCTTTATAGGCTTCGGGTTTCACAAACGCTTCTGCGTATTTTACACTCATATGAATTTTCTATAAATTGTAACATTATATTACGGAATAGTTGGAAATATTAAAATATCCTTCTAAAGGTATCCAACTAAAATTATGTCCTCTTTCCTAAGCTATTTATAATCATCCCAATCACTTACTAATGAATATTGAGAAGGTCTCCTTATCTTATACATTAACGTGAAAAATATTAAAAAAATACTCATATAATTAGTATGTGAATAATAGAAAATTGAAAGAGAAAAAATATATCCGAAAAGTACACGCTTCAGATAAAAGCCTATAAGCTCTTAGCTAGAGCGTGGCACTTTACCTTACACTCTATCAACTTTATGTATAGTGTGTAGCACAATATTATACACTTGGCAAAAGTGCACCTTATAACGTGACAGGTTATCGTACATGCTGCAAGAGTATATCTTGCAACGTGGCATGTTACTGTATACTCTACAAAAGTGAATCTTGTAATGTGACACATTACCTTTTATTTTGTAAGAGTGCACCCTGCAGCGTAACCGCTTATAACTATAAAGATATATAATCATATATATAAATACTATTTTTCCAACAACATAATAATAAATAAAGGGTATTATTTACTATAATAATATGAATGGTACTCTGATATCCATTTTTAACGTGTACTATTTAAATTTGTATAAGTATCCATACTCTATATTTAGTACCTCAATAGAGGACAGAGGGTACTGTTCATCATGAGAATCTGAAAAATAGTCCATATCATAAAAAAGAGTGTGTGAACAGTACCTATTCTTAAAAATTACCAATTTTTAACAGTATCCACCATTTGATATATTTCATATAGTCAACAAGTTTAATTCATTAAAAAGAAATTTGTGTCCTGATATTAAATTCTAAAAAAAAACTTATATTTCTAATACGCTCAAGTTTATTTTATTATATCTATCTTCTCGCTTATATTGGTATATTAATTCACTTCTACAACTTTTTCAATCAATATCCCTCCACAACAGTTTACTTCATGCATTATTAATAGTTTTTAGTAATTGAACCCTACTTTTAAGTTCTATCATATTCGGTTTTTAACCGTTCGTTTATCGTAAAATCTACGTTTAATATTGAAACGATTTCTTTCCTATGTTTTCAACTCCTTATTATAGAGTTTTATAGCGTTAACTGCTTGGATGAACAAGAGAAAAGGATATGGAGTTATTATCAAGCCGTATATCCCTTAAATGTTAAATAGGGTACCGAAGTCTTATAGCCATTTTTAGCGATAACCACTTCAATATACACATTATTTAACTTCTTGTTCACATTAACAAATCTGCTTAAAAGCGAGATAATTTATTTTCGTTTCCAATATCGAAAACCGGTCCTACCTCCAATAATTACTTTATAATCTCATTTATATCGTGGTTAAAGTTTAAAAATATATATGCATAATCGAAATTCTGGTTCGTAAGGTTATAGTATAAAAATGCATTGAGTTTTGATATTTGAACATTCGTTTATAGATATCCAATTATTAATTATAGCTTACACCTACCCTCGATTTCTCAACATAATCTTTATGGATCGCACGCGTTTCAATCAACGTATTCGAAACACGTTTGTTTACGCGTATAATAAGGATACGTATTAATAAGTTGCTCGTAAATAAACTCATTATTAACTAATAGAGTTTAAAAAGTTTTGAGACAGCTTAACATATATTACAAATAACATTCTTCATATTTCTAACGATATTAGCGTTTGAGGTTAAAAGTAGAGTAAAAGGTAATTAAGCGAAAAAAATCAAAAAAAAAAAAAAAACAACGATGGACTAATAAACGAGGTAATGCATAAGCCAAAATGTTATGACATTATACTAGAAGAAAAGGAAGTTATAAATGCAAGAGTAGTTTCCGTATGTTACGGACTAAAAAGACGAGTTATTGAGAAAATGACAAAAAAATAACGCCAGTATCGTTTATGATATATCAAAAAAAAAAATGATTCAAAAACCTTCCATATATATCGATGACATTTTACGCCACTTAAAAACGAGTATCACAATCCTTTCGAAAGAATTCACTGCGAAGATATAAATTTTACACATTGCTATAGTATTTTCCGCCAGTTCAAAATAGGTAACCCACGGTTACCATTACGTTGCCGCCTTTGATAACCTGTTACAGGGTTCGAAAACACTTCAAGAACCGAAAACACGCTTAATTGCTATAAAAAAAACGTTGTTTGGAGGTAATGTTACAAGCTAATACCTGCACTCGTAGTCGCTAAGGATTTAACCCTAGCGGTTATCATTCTCTTATAATACTTTCGAATCGATTTTAAGTATGTAATAGTTACGTGATCAATTATATAACCGAGCTGTTCCTTTTCATTAGCTACATAATAGCCCCTCAGCAGGAGCTTATCCTCTCTTTTTCATCGAGGATTATAGATAGTGTTAGACCACCTCAAACAACAGCTCTAGCCTAACCCCTTCACGGTTATTCAAAGATTTGTTTTTGTGAAAAAGAAAAAAATCAGGGTATTTAGGCTTTCAATGTTAGTAAGTGAATTATTGAGGATTAAGGTGGGATTGAGTAATTCTGTTATGACCCAAGAACATCAGAGGGTCAGAAAACAGGCCAGTATGGGGCTAAGCCACTAAGAACCTGATGTCCAACACATTAGGTGGGGATATCTCTTATGTCAGCAACCTTAGGGTTAGGGTTACGCACTAAGGATCATTGAGATCATGTTTCGATCCAACATGATCCAGCACTGAAGGCGTATGAAGGATTAAGGATATAAGGACACGGTCAGCACCATATAGATAGTATTTCCTTCATAGCTCTTCAGTTGTCAATCTAAGTATTCGGTCTCAGTATATTCTGAATAGCCTCACGGCTTTTGATCATTACTTGCACGGTTGCGATATTGTTCACTCAGCACCTCTGCTACCTTCATGATAACATAAACCCTCTAACACCTTCCATATACTCACGGGTATTTAGTGTGATCATTACAAATTCGTAGGTGAGAGAAATGTTAATCATTGTGATGGTATAGGTTAAGGAGTTCAAAAATATATTGTAGGAACCGTCGAAGACGTTTGTAACGAAAATCTTGGCTACAGATGAAAATACGCAAGAAAAATTTAGAGGGATCCAATAGTTTCTGGTTTATTTATTATAAGAAATTCGTGAAATCAGAGAGAGTAATAATGAAGTAATCTTTATTTCAAGGCGGTTGTTTACCGTTCGTTGTTTTAATATCAAATGATAAGCGGTAAGAAAATAGTATTTTTTTAAGGATATATGGAAAAAAAACATGAAGATCATAAGCCGTTGAACAAATAAATTGCATTCCTATAGATGAAAGATTGTGGATCGTTATATGTCATTTTGTTCACAACAAAGAAAAAGAAAAAAATCTCAATATGTTAACCGATATTAGTACGTCAATGTATTAGACTTAGGGTTATGTACCCAGGACTAGTGCTGAGACCGGTATACCGTATAGATATGCTATGCTATTCATGCTCATAACACAACCAAAATTCGTATTGATATGGTTCGAGACCGGGTTGCAACGTTTTGTATATTTAGTGGAATTTCAAGATTTAGGACTGTGAAGATTAAATAATTAGGAATATTAAATACATCATTTTGTCTTTTGGAATGTAAGGGTTCATCTTGTGTTTTGTTGTTATAAGTAAATTGTTTAGGTACCTAAAGTTTAATTGTGTTAATATATGACGTAATGTTAAAAAAAGTCGAACATTGTAGAATAGTTATTATATTTTTTTTTTTTTTTTGACAGTGCTGCGTATAAAGTGTATGGTTTCAAAATAATATCATCTTTTGGTTTTTTGGGTGTTTTTTTTAGGGGTACAAGTTGGATACCTCGTACGTACCGCGGCTGGAGTTGGATTAAAGGTACGACCGCGGCTGGGCGCGGGGCGTATACCGCAACCCGAGGGCGGTACGTACCTGATAGGCTGCGCGGAGCAGGGTGGGCGGATCACCGCACACTCTATGTACATCAACATGACTCCTGATTTGTTGATGGTTGCGGGGAACAAAGTTCACACCAGGGGCGGGGGGACCTTGCCAAAGACTATCTCTCGCCCCACCACACAACCGAGGACAGCTTGACACACCCAGCGTCGTGACACTCACATTGGACGGTCTCGATCACAGGCCGCTGGAGATACACACGACCTGCGAGGATCACCGGCTCACCCAGTCATCGCACGGGGCTCACAATGGCCATGAGGTGCAACTCGTTCGGAGGAGGAATGGTGCGAGCGCTCCGAGGCCCTTTGCTCGCACGACGCCGCCGCCCGCTATCCATGGGCAGCATCACGGTCACCAGCGCAGGAATGCGGACCAACAGCACCGTCGCCGAAGCAGCCACGGAATCATTCAGTGTGCCCGGTCCTCACCAAGTCCCCGACAGCCAGCAGCATGCTGTGGACGAGCAGCCCGCCAGGCACACTCTGCTGCAAGCCGCGGCGGCGACCAGTCCAAGGAACGACTGGACGAGACAGCAGGTGGCCGCGATCTACCATCAACCCCTGCTTGAGCTGGCCTACCAGTCCGTGAGTATCACGTCCTCCGTGTGCATGCCAG
>JASMMZ010000001.1:43350902-43720984 GCA_038502455.1 Anisogramma anomala | reverse complement strand
CTCATGAACATCAAAGAAGGCGGCTGCACCGAGGACTGCTCTTACTGCGCGCAGTCCACCCGGTACCAGGACGGCACTGGCCTGGCGGCCAAGCAGGTGGAATCCGTCGCGTCCGTGCTGGCGGCCGCGCGCACGGCCAAGGAGAAGGGCAGCACGCGCTTCTGCATGGGCGCCGCCTGGCGGGACATGAAGGGCCGCAAGAACAGCCTGCGGACCGTGGCGGAGATGGTGCGGGGCGTGCGGGCGCTGGGCATGGAGGTGTGCGTGACGCTGGGCATGATTGACGGCGCGCAGGCCCGCGAGCTCAAGGCGGCCGGCCTGACCGCGTACAACCACAACCTCGACACGAGCCGCGAGTTCTACTCAAGCGTCATCTCGACGCGGACCTTCGACGAGCGCCTGCAGACGCTGGGTTACGTCCGTGACGCTGGGCTCAGCGTCTGCTCGGGCGGCATCCTGGGCCTGGGCGAGTCGGCCGAGGACCGCATCGGGCTGCTGCACACGGCGGCCACACTGCCGGCCCACCCCGAGAGCTTCCCCGTCAACGCACTGGTCCCGATCAAGGGCACGCCGCTGGGCGATCGGCTCCCGATTGCCTTCACCAGCATGCTGCGGACCATCGCCACCGCGCGCCTCGTGATGCCGGCCACCATCCTGCGGATCGCCGCCGGTAGGACGACCATGTCGGAGGAGAAACAGGCCCTGTGCTTCATGGCGGGGGCGAATGCCATCTTCACGGGCGACAGGATGCTCACGACCGACTGCAACGGCTGGGAGGAGGACGCTGCTATGTTCGGTCGTCTCGGCCTGACCCCTATGGAGAGCTTTGCGAAGAAGGCGGCGGCCCCTTCCGCGCTTGCGTTTTCAACCTGATCTAGACTGATTACATGGATCGTAGCGTGGAAATCAAAGCTTGTGTTTGCGGCCTTGTGGCTGTCTTGGGCTACTGGCATCCCCGCCTGGGATACATGGTGCCAGCACCCACTTTTCGATGCAAATACACAGCCCCTCACACTCTGCACTCGAATTTCCTGCATGTACACAGACTCGCACCCGGTCGGTGCCTCGAGGCACGGTTGGTGCCACGATGGCGCGGACCATGAAGCCGTGGCTCTGGCAGTGCGTGGCCAGACTCCGTGCGTGGGTTGTGAAGACTGGTATGATCGGAGACTGCGAGTGACCGGGCTTCCACCGGATGACTACAGCTGCGGCATTCTGGCGACGACAAATGTCCCTAAGCCGCGCGCGCACATGGGCAGTCAATACCTGCAGCTTACGGCAGGCAGCGTCTGCTCGTCCACTGGCGACAAACGCATGGGTGACCTGGATGCTCAAGAGTGCCGGGACACCCATGGCGGTTGTGTAGATGAGGGTGCGGGCGTAGTTGATGAGATAGGCGCGAGTGACAGCCGAGCAGAGCACGGCAGCTACAGGTTCAGTCAGTGCCAGCAATGTTCACCAAAGCGCGGCCAAAGATCGCGCAACGTACCTCCAGAGCACCCCAATGCTTTCCCAAAGGTGAGCACACGGGCCCAGACCCGGCTTTCGAGCCCAAGTTCACAGACCAGCCCCCGGCCACTCGCCCCCAAAATGCCATTGGAGTGTGCCTCGTCCACGATGATCAGTCCATTTCCCATGGGCAGGCACTTCTCGACACATTCCACGACGCTCCTTAACGGTGCCACATCGCCGTCCATACTGTAGATTGCTTCCACAGCGATGAAGACCTGTCGCTGGCCTGTCTTGATCGTTGCTCCGTCCCCGCCCCTTGCTAGGTCCCTCAAGATCGTTTCAAGGCTTCCCCTCTCCACAGCCGTACCCGTGCCGACTTCGTCACTATGCTCACAAGATCCCGATTTGTCCCACACGCGGTTGTGCTGAAAGGCCAGGTGCAGCCGTGCCCTGCTCAACTTGATGCCAGCGTGGACACTGGCGTGGATTGCCTCATCGTAGACGACAACATCACCAGGCTGGATAACGGACGACAGCAGCCCTGTGTTTGCCTCGAACCCGGAATTGAAGAGCAATGCTGCGGCAGCGCCGTGGAACTTCGCAATGCTGTGTTCCAGGCTCTCGGCCAGCGCCGTGTTGCCGTCGAGGAGCCGCGAACCGGCCGAGCCCAGGGCAAAGCGGCCATCGCGAGCATCGGCCAGCTCGAGGAGATGCGCCAGATAGGCTCTTTGGATTTCAGGGTGCCGAGAAAGGGACAGATAGTCGTTGGAAGAAAAGTCAACGAGGGTTTTGTCAGGGGCGGTCAAGCGACGGAGGAGACCGTTGGATTCTCTGCGAGCAAGAATGGACGAGAAAAGCTGGTCTAGATGTGCAGGCTTGTTATACGGTGCCATCCTGACTGAACGCGATGTAACTGCTGGGCATTCTTGTGCAAAATCCCAACTACCCGAGCACATATCAACATCTCCTATAACCCCCTTCCTCTGCTGTCCGATTTGCGCAGTCACCGCTGGGTCCACATGACAGCGACTGGGGCTAGTTCCGGGGGTGTTCCTGGGCGCCGGCCCCTAGCCGGCCCCTAGCCACCACAATTTACATCAGGGCATATAGTGCGGGAGGTGGCGGAAATACAGTACCCTTTTAAGGGGTAAGTGAAAGCATAGTGGTTAGGTATTTAGTCCGTGCGCAACACTCGCCGAGAATGCTAGCTCCACCCAAAACAGTACATACCTAACATGTTCAGAAAGTCAATGAATACCATTTAGACGGATGCTCAAAATCTTTTGAGGTACCGGCAGGTGACACTCGGAGTTTACCCGGGCTTATATTGTTTTGCTACGTGACCTAATTCGTTCATTTTGTAATCATATCATCGACTTTTTTTCCTATTTTCTTAACTAGTTTCTAGGTACACTTTATAAATTCATTTTCTTAGATTGTTCTATATGTATTCATATAGGTATTTTCTGATAAACGGATTATTGGATTTCTAAAGCCAACGATTCTCGTAATTTTGTAATTGAAACAGAAGGAAAATAATGGATTGAAAAAACGCTGATGTTATGGTCCGACCTATAATGGTAAGCCAAGTAGGTGCCAAATAGGATTTACTATTAAGGTGCGGAGGAAGACTAAAAGAGGCTACCGTGGTTCAACGTACAGAGCCCTTGAGTAAGGCGAATACCCGGCCCGTTACGTGCCCTTACATGTGCTGTATACGGAATGTATCCGACCTATACTTGGACCGTACTTTATCCGTGCCCGAGCCGGGCCTAAGCTGGGCATTACCCATCCCGTTACGTATATAGTGACGTAACCTATAGGTTTAAGAGCCCACGGCCTAAGTTTATAATATACACCTTTCTCCCCAGATATTATAAATGTTACGGCGCCTTTTTAAATAAATACCGAACGTGAGCCATACCCGCTTAATACGTGGGTCGAGTGTAAGCCGGTAGGAGTATGTTTAATATATCATATAATGCTTTAGCTGGTTTACTCTATATCGCTGGCGCCGTATAACGTACCCGTTAACGCGCCGTGTAAAGTATCTTTTTTACCGCCAGCGCCCTATGTCATGATCCAGACAGCGGTTGGGTTAGGAAACGAGCCATTATGCAACTGCGCTACTGAGAAACCTAAAGTCTAATACATTAGGCAGGGAACATCTCTTATGTCAGCAGCCTAGGGATAGGGTTAACGCACGGACGCATAGGATATGTTAGATATCTTGCTATCCAAGCTATCTAGTACTGAAGATGGTATGAAGGTCATAGGATATAAGAATACAGTCATCACCACACATATAGTATTTTCTTTATAGCTCTTCAGTTGTCAATCTAAGAATTTAGTGTCAACATATTCTGAATAGCCTCACGGCTTTTGATCATTACTTACACAGATGCGATATTGTTCACTCAGCACCTGTGCTACCTTCTTGATAACATAAACCCTCAGACACCTTCTATATACTCACGGGTATTTAGTGTGATCATTACACCGTATAACGTATCCGTTAACGCGCCGTATAAAATATCCTTTTTACCGCCGGCGCCGTATAACATACCCGTTAATATGCCACGTAAGGTATCATTTTTACTATCGGCGTCGTATAACGTACCTTTTAACGTATCATATAAAGTTATTCTTTTACTTTTTATACCGAATAACGCACCCCGTATAACACGTAGGCTTTACCGAATCCGGTCCGCTAGTCCCTATAAATACGAACGTCCCTATGTAGTTTTTAATACTTCTATACTTTTTTTTCTATACCTTCGCCCACCTTTTTGTTAGCTACCCTCATTATAACACTTTAAAATTTCTTTTACGTATATTAACCAGTTATTTACATTAATATATCTTACACTTTTTTTAACTTATTATTATAGCCGACGTATGTAACTGTTTTGGCTTAAGTTTTGTTACCGCTAGCGCTTCTAAGGGAGATAACAAACCTCTCCATAAGGTATGTTACCTTATTATATATTAATACCTAATTATTAACTATTTATCGTCGTCTCCTTACTTCATAAGATACCTTTTCGTCTTTAAAAATAGTAAGGATAAGAATACGATTTTTCCGTTATAAGCTAAAGACGCCTATATATCGTATATTAACTGCCTTTTAAATCTTAACTTTCTTTTATTTTACGTCCGGGTTTATCGGGTATATAGGTATTACGTATATCAAAAGGTTTATAATAAGGTAAGTTTATAAATAAGTTTTACGAAAGGTTTAATCGCCAATTATATCCTTTTCATAATATGTTTAAAAAAAACCTTATTTACAGCTTGATCCGGTTTACATACCCTTTTATATTTGTTAATTATTATGGTGAAGGATAAAAGTTATATTTTATCTCTTACGCATAAACGTTCAAATTTTTTTTCAGGTAATCGACCCATTTTTATCTCAACCTGTTGTCAATTAGTAATTTAATTTACCTAGCTTCGTCATGTTGTTTAAGTGTAGGGAATTTTTGTTATACCAGCTGTATAAGCCGTTACCCCTATAGCTATACGTTTACACCGCCTTTTCCTTTTCGATCCGCCTTTATCTCAAATCTTTTTGTCGTTTTTGATTATGTCGCCGATTCGTAAAAAAAACCCTCCTTTAATAGACCGGATTTTAATACGTAAAGTTTTCGCCCCGGCCCCCTTTAATTACCATTATGTATTTCCCCATAATTTTAACCTAAAAAGCCTGAATTATATGACCACAAATGTTATATTTCTTAAAACTAATATAGGTTACGGCTTATAAAATATGATGAACGACATTCAAAGCGTAATAAAACGATCTCCAATTTCGCACGTATCCAATTTATTAACTTTACATAGGAATAAGCTAGTCGGGTCGACCGTAAACATGCGTAAAATCGTAGCCGGACCGATCGCGTTATCTAAGCTTAAATTAACGTATTATATTTTTCTTGATAACTCGCCCAAAGGCTTACTCCCTCCAACACACCCTTTACTCCATTTTTAGTTAGCCGTTACCGTTGATTTCTTTTAATACCCGTCCTTCTCAACGTTATCCTTTATTGTTGGCCTCCTTTAACGTCCATCCTTTTCGTATTATCCGTTTTCGGCATTTTTTAACACCCGCCTCTTTTCGTATTATCCGCTCTTTTTAACATCGTTTTATATTATTTTTGCTCTTTACTAGGTCTTTTCCCCGGGGTTTATCGGTTAATATTATACTTTTACTATCTTTATCCTTTAATATCGTTTAATGCTTGAGACAAGTCATAATAAAGCCCTGAATTATAATACAGGGGGTATACGTTTAACCTAAAAATAATAATAATAATAAGGAAATGGATTTTCACTAAGATATAATAAAATCCGTTTTATGGTCAGATACGTATTTAAGATAATCGGATAATGTTTACTCGACTATACCTATAGTATGAAAACATCGTTTAATAAGAATTTTATTATTATTTGGATGTAAAGTGTTATTTCAGGGGAATAGGCGATTCGCCTTATGTTTATTACGTAATATATGTTTAATGCCGTTATCGAGATACCGGGTACTCGTAAACTTAAGTATTTCCTTATTTCGCTTCGAATTTATTTAGGGAAATAATATACTAATATTTCTTCAATGATTTTTATTTTGGCTTATTATAATCCTTGTATTTAACTAATACGTAGTAAACTCCGTTCCTCCCCGTCTTAGCCGCGAGAACATCTTATATTTTAAATTCCTTGTATTTACCGTATGTTACATCTTGAATTATTATTAAAACTGATTCCAGGTAAGTATCGAATAAAACTTACGACGAAAAGAGTCTAAGGTCATATGTTTAATTAAATTTACATAAAATGCCAGATATTTATTATGAATATTTAATCCAATATGAAAAGGTTTGAAAATACCAATTAACCGTTACTAGTTATAAAGTTAGTCGAGCTTTTTATTCAGACGATTAGTTTTAATATTATGAAAGTGTTGGTAGGGCCTAGAGTTTGCAACGTTGTCGATTCAATTGGTCGAAGTAACAGTAGTATTCCAGTAGTCAGATAGTGGATGTATTGTTCTAGATTTGGCAGTCCGCTAGCCGGTCTGAACTATAATTTGTATGGTTAAATGCTTGGTCCGTGCTCTAGAGTGAAGTGCAGCGTACTACACTTGACTTATACCCAATGCAGTAAGTCCCGCAAAAAGCAATACACTTGCAGTACGGTCAACTTTACTGTAAGTAAAGTTGACCTACTTCACTGCATGTAATACTATTCCAACAGAAAACTTAATTAAACATAGTCCCTACCTTATATCGTTTCGTCAAACATCGTTTACGATTTACCTGCATTTTTATTTACTATCAAATATAAATTATTATCGCCTAGGCTAATTCTGCCTCTTTGCGTAAATAAACTAAAAACGTAGTAACTCGCCCCGCTAAATTAGGTGACGACTTTATATCTCCTTTTACCCTTAGAATAGATAATATTGCGTACCTATTTATTAAACGGTTCATACTAAATCCGGAAACCGTTAATTTCAGGTTATTAAACGTAAACTAATAAATGAGTAAATATAAAGCTTCATTACATTACAAAAAGGCGACAACAACACGCAAATATTTTAAAACATCTTAATTTACCCGTTGAATACCGTTATCTATTTCTAGGTAATATATCGTAAATAAAAGGTATTCGATTCCTACTAGGGAATAAAGTATCGTTTAAAATATGCCTATTAAATCCGAAGCGCGGTTACTAATAATGAAAGCAAAAAAACTATAAAATCTCCACTATATATCCCGAAAACGCTCCGCGTACATATCGGCAATTATGGATTGCATAGCCTTTAGTTAGACAAACTTAAAGAGGCGATTTGTAATAATTAGTGAATATCGAAGGCCGCTATTAATAGCCACTAGGTCGACTATGAAATCGAACGAAATATATTCCTAATACCGGTCGAAAACAGAAAAAGGTTAAAAAAGACCTTACCGTAGGGTACGACGAGGTTTCGTCCCGTTATATTACGTATATTTTCGATATAAACGTTAAATACTTAGGATATCCACTCCTAATAATAATATTCTTAAAAATATAAAATGAAATATTTTATCCAGATAACCTATAATAGGGGAATTGTAGGTTCATTATAATATTTTCATTATTAATAGTTTCTTAATTGGTTACTATAAACAACTTTAGTAACTTTATACCCCCCGCGGCTTGATTTCGCAATTTATAATTAACATCAACTATTTAACTTTAAATAGGAAACGCTTAATACCCTCGGAAACCGTTAAAAAACAAACCTTATATAACGTGTCGTTCGCTATTTCCTAATTTTATAATTCCGTTAACGTACTTATGCCGAAAATTAAAAAACCTTTCGGCGTTAACGATACCAGCGGGCCTAACGCGGGTCGAGTCGTTGGCGATACCTCCGGTACCACCATACTAATATCCCCTAACGTTATCCCTGATAACAACCCGAACGCGAGCTGGGCGTGAGATGGTACCACTCTTAACGACGCTTCCAAAGCCCCTGCCCCCCTTTAAAATACATACCATCGTAATCCAACAACCAAACATCCGCTTCACCAAATGATTTTACCTAACCCGCAATAATCTATATTCCTTCAATATATAATTTTATTCATACCACCTTTAACATAATAATAAAAAAAAGGTAGAAAAATTCGCCAATGGGGTGCTTTAACTACGGACTTAGCTTATAACCTATGGGACAACGTATCTGGGCGGGCGCCCAAGTTATAGGCTTATACCGTAAGTAATATTAAGAAAGGGAAAGGACTTCGACCTATTTAGTTTCATATTCCAAAATTAATCGTGGTAAAAATAATGTTCCAATCCCTTATAATTGGTTAAATCGTACACGGTAAACGGATACTACGTAATTTAAAAAACATTGTTTTCAAATAAAATTTTACCGCGAGGAGTTATCTAACGTAAATAGTATAATTACGATTCGCATCCGTTAATAATAAGAAGTAGTAAATTACTAACTTTAAAATACTATCCTCGTCCCATTACGATAAACCCCATGCTAATACCGTTACCGTACAATAAGTTCTTACTAATATTAGTCGATTTCAATCCAAATATACTAGAATCGGGTCCGTAATAAAGGCAGCCTTTAAAGTTGAAAATACATATTCCTCCTGCTCTGTTTAAACCTAACAAATACCTTATTTCATTAGGCGAACGAAAAAATCAACTAATTTGAAAAAAATACTAATAAAATCAAGATAAAAGTTAGCAAAACCAAAAAAACTTTTAACCTTCCGGACTATACATAATAACTCCCATTCGTAAATTACCCGTACTTTTTTCGAAGTTGACTCGGATACCTATTTTTACAGTCATAATAAAGCCTAAAGATGTTACCTCCTTACTATGAGGTCGTATTTCTTTAAATTTACATTCAGTCCGCTGTTTCAAAAACATTCTTCAACTACCTGGACTTTCGCTATATAACACTTCTTAATACGTATAAAAAAATAAAAATAAAAATAGAATTTTTGAAGACATTTTAACGAAATTATCCAAGATATTCGCTATTATATGATTAATATATCGCTGAAACGTCGTAGGCACTTCTGTTTACTTAAAGAGGATAATGAGTTATTTTAAAAACCCGAACGGCGTATAAAACGCTATTAATTCCTTCTACTCGAGTGTTACTCGAATACGGTAAAAGGCCGTGCGAATATCCAACTTCGTAAGCAATATTGACTTCGACAACATACGTAAAGTCATCATAATTAAAAGTAAAAGAAAATGGTATTACTTTATAATTTTATTTAATACCTGATAGTTGATATAAAACTGTTATCCACTTTCTGGCCTACGAATTAGCAATACCGGCGCCGCCGCATATAAAAACCCCGCTCGATTCTAACATTTATTTACCAACTCCGCAACCTATCGTTGAAACTTAAAAAGTTAATTTCGTAATATCGAATATAACGACCCCAAAGTCGTTTTAATAAAAATCTTTCCTTGTTTAGTTAATTATGAATGTAGTAATCGAGTTTCCCTTTATATGAAGATAAGTATATAACTTTTTTCTTATCGAATAAGTCGCGAAATACAACTAGTTTCGGTAAAAAACGTAACTAATCCTTTTTCTTTTTAACTATAGTAGTCGCCGTTACTTAGAAAATCCGCATTATCTCACCAAAGCTTAAAATATAAGTTATCTGAGACGGTTCCTTCATACTTTATGCCTTTTGGTACGAACTTTACACCAATTCGAAAAAAAACCAAACCTACTACACCTCATATATCTTCCGTCCTAAAGCGTATCGACATTATATCGATAACTAAGCCTCCTTAACTTTAAACCATCAAACCGTTATCGCCAGTATTAAAAGTTACCTATTAGTAATATATCGAAAAGATTCCAAAAATTATATCCTGCGTTATTACAGAAATAATATATACTAATATCGAGCTTGACTATTTATTAATATTTGTATTGAATTTAGGTGTTTATTCAATACGCCTATTCTTACGTAACCCCAATAAGGTACGGAGATTTCGTTAATTTAATAGCCGAATTTACTTTATCCTTAATCGTTATTTTCAAGCCTCCTTTACAACATAACAATAATTATAGCTAAAATCGATTAAAGTATTTAAAAAGTGGGGATTATTAAAAATAGTAGGGACAAATAATAATTCATAATTTATACGTATTTTCAATAAACTCAATTGCTTTTAAGTTAATTTTACAATTGTGCTATTAAGGGTATGTAACCCATAAACGAAACTATATCTAAAAGTCAGGCTCCCCTCATCACCGTTAATAAAAAACCTTTCTTTACCTTTTTAACTTAAGCTGTATATACCAATATAGGAGGTAATACTAAGCGAAAAACGTAGTTACATTAATAATAGTCCGGTAAGCTATAACGTACATAACGCCTCAAAATATGTCTAACCTAAAGTTCTCTTATTATAGCCTACGTCGCCCTACGTCCCTGGTTTTAAATGTTTACTGAGCGGGTTTGCTCAAATAATAAACCGCGGTAGCGAAATAACTAAACGAAATTATCACGGCCCTTTAACGAAGGCGTTTAAAAGGCGTAAACTCCCGTTATAACCGTATTACTATCCGGCTATTGAGCTTAAACGGGTCCCGTGAGTTAACGACTAAAACGCTGTTTTAAGTCTAAAAATTTTAACTCGTCGACGAGTTTATGGTACATTTCTAAGGCTACGATATAATTCATCCGGCTAATACCTGCGGTAATAAATTTGTTGCGAATACGTAACGATACGCGAAAGCGTAAGTAATTAAACTTTACCGCTGAAGGTTAATTTAGCCTGCCTGCTTAAGCCAAAAGTATTTCGAACCTAATAACGAATAGTAACCATAGGTTTCTATCTCTTATAATCAAACTCTTAAATTCGACTAATACTTTATCCGTTCGGTAAAGGTCGCCGAAAGCCGCCTCGATATAATCAAAAAACTTCTCTATATTATATCTACTCTCGTATTCTCCGGTTTTGTAATAAGCTATAACCTCCTGCTTTACCGCCGCTGTATAATATCTCCATGCGTAGAAAAGGGCGTACCGACCCTTTCCGATTTATATATTATTTTCTTTCAATATAAACTGGATCGTCTTACCCATCGCTGATTAGGTAAAAATTAATCCGTTTAATTGCGGTTATTTATATTGTTTTCGTCCGCAATAAACCGGTAGAAGCCTAGTGTAAATTGCAGCCAATTTGGTTTCGAATTGCTCAATCTGTGCGACGACCTAAGCGAAGTCGGACGTAAGGTCGATGATTAAAGTCGATTAACCCGGTTATTGTAAACGAAAGATACTGGCTTGGGTCGACTCCTGAAGGGCCAGAAGTATATCTATAAAGGTAAAGAACTGGGTATTTACCGACAACCCATACTTTTCGATAGCATTAAAATATAACGACGAATAATTAACCTTTTTAATCGATTTATAAATTATAAGTATTTTTTTTCTCGAAAAAAAAAAAAAAAAAAACTTAATAATATGTTATAATTCGACTTACGATAGTAAGCCAAATAAGTACTCAATGGGATTTTTTATTAAAGTACAAAGGAAAACTAAAAGTCGTTACTAGGGCCTAACTTATAGAGCCCTTAGGTTAGGCTAATGCTTAACCCGTTACGTACCATTATACGTACATTACACGGACTGTACCCTATTCATATACGGATCGTATACGGCTTATACTCGGACTTTACCCTATTCGCGCCCGGGCTTGACCCAGGCCGGTCGTTATCCATCCCGTTAAGTGCACAGTCACGTAAACTAAAGTATTAATGGACATCGGCATGAGTCTATAACAAGCATGACCTTTCATGTTACGTGACCGGGTCACTCCTCTTTTGTAGTTTTGTAGCAGATCGTTAGTAGGAGTTCTCATTTTCTTTTCTATAAAGCATTATCAGTAGTATCCGATCATCTTAAGCGTCAGCTCTAGTCAAATTCCTTTACATAGAATGTTGAATCCTTTTTCTAATAGTATTATCACTGTTTATTAACTAGTATTACTTAGAGTTATATCTTCTGACCCTTTGAATATGGACCTCTTAAACTTACAGCAATTCGTTAACTTACGTGTATAAAAACCAAATTTGAAATGTTTTAACGATTTAACATGATTATTTAACGGACGAATTATGGAGAAAGTTAGTTAAACGAAATTTTCCGTTTGTGAATACATCATACATTTGAAATAACAGAATAATAAGGTATCAAAACTTCAACAAAGATAATTCGACAAATTAAATCTATCAGTATACTGAAGTTTTTGGATCAACCCCCTCTTAAAAAAATTCCTATATGTTACCCATGAATAACATAATTATTGCGTCGTTTCCTACCAGGACCGTGCCTATTTAACCAACGACGATGATAATTCTGATTCTGCCGACTTCGACTATGATACTGATACCGTATTCAATATTATTAGACGTTAACAACCTAACTATAAGCCCTTATACTAACCGGTTAAGATTTTCGGCCCTGAATTATCCTTCGTGGTACAAAAAGTTTACGACTTTTCGTAACTTTAGTAAAACCCGGTATCTTGTTGGTGTTACAGAAAATTAATTTTATGTTTGTTGTCAGCAATTAAAGGGTTTTTTGAAAACTATTATAAAGAGTTACTATGTCTGTAGTAATGACGATGATACTAAAGACCCTTGTATCTTAGTAATAATATTATGCTTTTATTGGTATGATTTTTACGCGAATGAATGGATTATCATTAGATTCCAAAATATGTAATAAAAAGTAAAAAAACGATTTTAAATTTTCGATGCATTCATGAGTCTCTTTTCATCAAGCCTGGTAATAAAGCCCGAGTTAAACAAGTTATGTTAAAGAAAGTAATTGACAATACCTTGGTTAATTTGTTATTCCCTTTCAATAGGCCCGTGGATCATAATGAATGTGTCACCCGCATCTATTTCATCAATAAAATATACTATAACCATCAAACTAGACACCAAACACGTTGTTGATATTAATATTGATAATACGGAAGTTACTATTTGTAGCGGGAGCGTTAATGATGAGGTACTCATCCGTGATAGCTGAGGGAATTTTATTATAATCGGCTTAAACGTCTTCCAAACCGTCTCCAAGTGAAGCGTTATTTCATTTAACTTCTCGGAATTCTACTATCTAAAGAACCTTATTTTATACTTACGGTGCGACACGAATGGTCATCGTATCCGTACTTAACTATTTGATCTCACGTAGCACCTAAACGACTCCGGTATCAAATCTAACATAGGAGTTTACCTTAAATCTTCTAACCATTATTTAAATTTTGAGAAGTAAACGCGTAACTTTTGTAAATAATTATATACTGGAGTTAAATGTACCTTAATTGGAACCAATAACTCGGTCCAAAGAAATTAATAGCTTTCTTTTGATAATAAATATGGATTATAAATGATACAATACCACTAATAAGCTGTTCACCTACACATTCAATTTTTTATATACTTTATTTCAACTCGATAATACAGTCAGGTCATACGTTACCCAAAAATATTCGCCTTACGGTCTATTTTCTGTATCAACCTTTTAGATATAAACTTTTAAAAATATCCATCCCAGATTCAAAACGGATTTATTTCTTTTTTGTAATACGAATTTTTTTGGGGGGCAAGCCTTGCATAAAATAATAATGGATAGTTAAATTTTGTCATAGCATACACTACTTTCAAAACTAATAGCTAACTATTGAGTATATGAACGAGATTTCGCGCGAGTAAAAATTTAAAAGAGTAGGTGCCGCTACTTTTAATGTTATATTACAAAAGCCTTAAATGGATTAAGTCATGACCTCATGACTTGTCGCCGTCTCTATTCAAATATTAATAAAGCCTATGCACCTAAAACACTTTTTTCTATCAATGATATGCTCTAAAATGCCTTTAAAGAGATCGTATCTTTTCTATATAATACCCTATGAGATTAGCTACCTTTCTATGGAGTACAAGCTATTTATAGAATAGTTTGTGAAAACGATTCTTAAAACCAGCCGTGAAAAAGTCACATAAGGCTTGTTATACGGTAAATCGTGAAAAGCGATTTATATTAGGAAACATTTTCATTGAGTTCTTGGTAGAAAAGTACATTCGCACTACCATCTCTTTAACATATATCATTCTACTATTAATCAAAACAAAAACTCGGGTTTAGTTTACGTTTTTGTGTCAATTACTGTAAGCTTAAAATTATTACTAAAATTAACCTTTACTTTCTTCTAATAATTAAGAAAATGTTTGCGCATAGTTTTCGAGTTCAATAGTTTACCAAATCCTAGATTTGACCTGTTTTTTTAGGCTTCATGTTCAGGAGAAAAATAAATTAATATCCGCGTTCCGTTCACGTTTTGGACTTTTTCAATGGTCAGTTACTTTTTTTGGTATGTTTAGTAGACTGGAAACCTTTTAACTATATCATGATGAATTGTTACACGCCCTCTTTATCGTATTTTACTTTTTTTACCTCAACGATACTTATATCAATTGAAAAGGTATCTTTTACGGATAAAATATCGGGGGTCACGAGGTATCAATCGTATGAAACGTTACTAATTCAATCCTCCATATATTTGAATATGAATTCATTGTTTGAAAAATTAAATACATGGGATTCGTTATTAGGATTGAAGTCAGTAGATGTATAGACCTAGGAAAATTACCTATTTTCATGGTATAAACGGCTTTGACGTTTATATTAGGAATAGAATAGTTTTCCGAATTCAGTAACATTTTCCTATAATATATTCGCGACTCTTTTTTAAAACCTGATTATTTTAGTTAGGCTCAGGCTTTTCATTTTGGTTTAAATGTATTATTTTCGATAGCTTACACCTAGTAACCATTTCATTTTATAGGTAAGTACCCGGCAAATGATATTATTCAATTTATAATGAGGAATACCTGGTGATTATAGGAAATTGAAAAGTTATAAAACGTGGAGTTCCAGGGTAGGGCCCGCTCTCTTACTATTCTTACAGATTATAAAACCATGTAATAATTTATAATTATATAAATATTTTGCTAATTACATTTACGTTAGTAGGAACTTTCATCCAATATGTTTCGTAAAAAAAAATATAATTATAGTGTTGATTGTATACATCAAAATAAATTATCTCGAAGAAATTAGGATATTCTTCAAAAAACTGTATACCTACGCATTTGAAGCCGGAGGTTACAACTTGTAGATATCAAATATGATATTTTTAAATAGAATTTCTAAGATTAAATCTCCCGGCTAACCTTCTTTAACGACTTTATTGCAGAAAATTACGAACTTTTGACTAGTATTAACTATTAAAATTACTAGAATTCTACTATTACCCCGAACACCGTTTACACCTATTAAGTTTATTTAGTACATATAGACGACTAGAGTTGTACTATTCATATTGATATTAAATACAACTAAGTATTGAAGGTCTCTCTTTTGGAATATTGAATAAATAACGACTGTATTTCCTGTTTTTATAATTATATTTAGTTACCTGTTGACGATTCGTTGATTAATACTTTAATATTTTTCTGTATCATTACTTTCACCGGGCAGTACCCAATATATAGTTCATGTAGTGTGACCGTCGCTAGTTTGAAAGAAACCTACATATCCTGGCAGGAAAGCTCGCAACCTAAAGTTCTAACCTTATATAACTACCACTTTTTTTATGTTTCTCTTTATCAGCTTATACACTGCAAACTTATTAAATAAACCACTCTATTCCATGAACCACACGTATATTTACCGAACAACCTATCCTTTACATTTTTGACTAATTTCTGATTCTCATTCTATATATACGGACAAATGACTACCGAAGGAGCCTTACATCAACTTTATGAGTCCCCGCATTATGAAGAAACCTTTTCCATTGATTAATGTGGATCTGATTCGTATAGTTTTTGTCTATATAGTTGCGAATAAAAAGTACACCCACTATTGGGTGTATTAAATATTACTTTGTAGCTATATACCTGCACTATAGAAAGAATAGCTTTGACATACAGAATGAAATATGAAGTTATACCTTTAACAAAAAAAAAAAAAAAAACGGACTTTGTATTAGCCTTTGAATACTGGGTTGAAGGTACCCCATAGTTTATAGACCCGTAAGGGCGTGAAAACTGTAGTCTTATTCGGGCTGTATTATACGGTTATCTTAGTCTCTGCTCTACACCTACTCGTTTCGTAGATCTCACGGCGGTCTTAGAAAATTGAACGACCTATAAAACACATATATCATGGTTAACATCGGGTAGAGGCAGGGAAAATATACTTTAAAGCTCGGTAACGGACATATTTCATAGTAGAAAAATTACGACCCGAACCACCTTTTTACTACGGATCGCAACCCAAAAAACTGGAAAAAAGCGTAAAATGAAGAATACCATTGAGCAGGTGGTGTGTCGAGAAAAGTCTTTTGTAAATAGCCTAAGGTATCTAAAGTATATCGGACGGCACCGCTAAACTAGTGAGGCATCGATATAGATCGCAACAGCTTAAAAATAAAAAATACTAATGAATTTAATGACGCTATTAATTGCAAAAGCTTATCATAAAATGAGTTTCTAAATTTAAAAACAAAAAATTAGTCAAACTTATAGTTTAAAATTAAAAGTCTGAAGGGCTACATTAGCATAAGTGACGAGGGATAGAATCGTTGGTTATAAAGGCGGTTTTCTAAATACACCGCTACGCTGCCGGTACGCCAGGCCTACGACGATGTCTATAGACACAAGGTGGTTGCCGGAAAATATTCAAGTGGTGATAAAGCCTTTTGAAGATGTTGTGGTAGAATAGGATTCATGGGAAGTGATGGTGTTTAGAGCGGCTGAACCTGAAATCTTTTCTCGATAGTAGGTACTGCTAGGGTTTACAGTGTAACCCCCTACCTTCCTTAAGAAGGAGTTCCGAGCACTAATTCGAGGAAAGTTGATGTAAGGTTGAAGATGCGTTCATATAAGTTACTTATAATTAACTTGTTGTCAGCTACCAAGACTGTAAATTTACTATCGTAATCTGTTTTTTAATATGTTTCTAACCTGGGTTATATCGTGCGTTCCGGAGATTTTGCCGTAATCACGATGTTTGTGGATATAAAACCTATTAGAGGTATAGTTGAAATGAGTTCTTCGAGCCTTTACTGTTTTTTTATCGAATTTGAAACAAATTTTGCAACGATTTCATGTTATACTTCATATAGAAACGTAGCGGCGACCTACATTACTTTATAATTACTATAAATTATTGAAATAAAGTTGTTACATTGAAGACAGTAAATACTATGACGTTCAAACTCACATAAAACGGTAATCGAGTTTTTTGGAGCGGATGGACAGGTTTCCAGGTACAAGTTTTAGTAATCTAGATATATATTAGGCTGGAGGGTTTTGAAAACGATTTTGCGACTTCACTAGAGATAAAAAAACGCTTGAACGCCGTATTTCACCCCAAAACTGACGAACTAACCAAGCGTGTTGATTAAAAATCTTAAGGTACGTGCTTTGTTTTACTATTTACATTTGATCTAATTAAAGCCGTTTATTATCGGATTACTAATTATCGTTTAAAAATGTGTATATAAATACTATCGGAATACACCCGATTTCATTAATTACAGCTATTATATTAACCATATAAAACCCGTTCAACCTTCATTAATTCTATTTAAAAACGTCGTATAAAGGCTAATAGTATCGTACAACATATCCACGATATGAATGAATTCTCAGGAGCTGTAATAGATGTTACCTTATGACGTATAAAGGAAGTCGTTAACAAAAAACACTTTCTATTAAAACGATTTCAGATTGTTAATAGCGTTTGACATCATTTTCAAAATTATAAAAAAAACGTATTTTTTAAAAGATAGAGTCGACTTTAGAATTAATATCGCATTATGCATATTATTAATTTCATCATAGCCGGGTTTAAAGTTCCTATTGGGAAATATTCCCATTTTGAAATAGACTAACTTATCAGAGCTATATCATACCCGTTATTGAACTAGTGATCACGCGAATTTTTACCACTCGCTATCGATATTATGGTTAACGAAGTCGAAACGGAACATGAATATTACATCAAAAGTATTTTTAAAGTCTGGAACACACATCAAATAAACCACCTTCGTTTTAGCTACTCCTTCAAATAATAAATATTAATTTAATAGGTAGGTTATATACACTCAACTTAAACGCCAATCCTAAAGTTATTCGATACCGCGACTCTTGACGCTTACGAAATACGTTATAGGTCGGCTGACCATAATAATAAGCCTTTCCTTTAATCACATAAATTAGTCTAAATATAATATTTCATATTATTAACTGGCGAATAAACCGTTATTTTACGATTAATAAATGCGTATTAAATTTGTATTAATACTGCTACTTACACTATTCTACTGTAACACTGTACTTTTCGTTTTCAAAATCCTTTCCAATAACGTTAACAGTCAGTATTTTTTACTCATATCGAGTAATTTACTCGATTTACCTTTTATATGTCTTAATATACTATTAAAAAGCTCGGAAACTTCGACTAATTGTTTAGTCATTTCGAAATAGACTCCTTACCTAATTTTTCATCCAGATATATATGTTTAATCTCAATATGATTTTCTTACCTAAAAAACACGCTCCTTATAAAAATGTTGTACGTCTCGAAGGCTGCCGAAAGCAAACTAGAGTAACTGGAACTGAACCTATACCCTTACGGGTATCCATCTTCAATTACGTTACTTTGTGCACCCTTATAGCGTTTTTAGCAGCGATAACCTAGGTCTATACATTATATAGCCGCTTATTAATATTTAAAAACGGCTTACAAGTTGAATAACTTATTGAAATTATGGACTTTAAAGATTAGGCAAGATTCATGTAAATTTTTGATGACTTTGTTTATATTTAATTTCAACTTTTACGGGGTATAAATCTCGCACAAGTTATAGCTAGTTGTTACGACCGAGCTCAAACTATACCTAATTCCTGTATTGACCGTTTTTTGATTACTTTACATCTATATTACGGGTTTAAATTTCTTTATGTTATTTAAATCAAGTTTTCTTGGATTATAAGGTGTCCGGTAAATGTATTTAAAATACGTTTGTTTACATGTGTTATCCAAATACATATTTATCGGGTATATCGTAGGAAATAATATTCTAGTTAGCAGATCTTAAACGGCTTTAACGCAGGTATATTTATGTCATTAATGGCTGCATTTACATAAGCTATGATAAAGAGTTTGTGAATTATCGTTTATGTTCAAGAAAAAGAAACCGAATTACTTTTAAGTAAACACAAATAATATATTTATAAAGTAAGTAAGGCATTCATATTTTGCAAAGGTGATTATATGAGTGAAAGTTTTTTATTTGGAAGTGGTTCCTACATAATCATTCAGAAAAAAAGGTGGTATGAAAGCTTTTGCTAGCGCCTTTCATATGGTGCAAAACTGTTAGATAACCGGAATTTTCTATGCGATGCTATGACACTCCAAACCGTTTCATAGCGGTTATCACGTGTCTTCTATACCTTATTGGTTTAACTAATACCTTTTACCAAATTTCTCGCCATATAGGGAGGGGAGGGGAAGAAAGGAGTTAATCAGAGGGCAATATAATAGTCTAGTGCCCAAGCTAATGGTTACTAGGTAACTTACTCTAATGATTGCCATTTATACTTATATGGACCTCTAAAACCATTTAAAAGTTGTACGTAATCATACCTTCACCTATTAAGAAATCGGGTTACCCCTTTTTGATAGCTTCGTATTAGCTCCTTATCAGGTGTTCTTCTATTCATTCTTCATCAAAATCATGAACAGTATTCGATCGTCTTGGGCGACAGATCGGGCTTAGTCCCCAATAACTAACTAACCAATTTATTGTTCTAAAAGTCGTTGAGTAGCTATGAAATATTTCGAATTTTCATTCTTTATACATTTAATAAATGAGAGGTATATTTAGCATCTCTTCAAGTTACATACCTCTATGTAGTTCAAAACCCAACCTATTTTTTATAGTAATAGTAATCATCAAATTCGACAAGTATTAAATAAGAAAAGTAGTACTTTATAGTGTATCAAACGCTGTCCTGGTCATTTCCAAGAAAAGAAAATTTTATAAAATAATTGGAACAGAGGGCTTTTGGGTAAGCGTCCCAGCTAGGATTCTATTGGGCTTAATTGGGTTAAAATTGAAGGAAAGTTTAAGGAATTCCTAAGCAGACTTTAACTTAGATTCCCTTAAGAAAAGGACGTATTTTAAAATTGAATGGGCACATGGGTAGACGATTATAAAGTAATATCTAATAAACAACTGGTAAATATTAATAAATTCAAGAATACCCCGAACTTTGAATCCAAACTTAAAAGCCGATTACTCCTGGAAAACACGTAATTTCTTTGTGTTTATACGTTTTTCACTTACTAATTCAGTATCAAATACCAAATACATGTTGTGAAACGCCGAACTTATATTTATATATGCATCAGTTTAAATTCAGGGAGTGTAGCTCTCTTCCTAAACACTCAATCTTAAAGTTGCAATCGTTATAGGTATCAATCGAATATATTTCAATAACGATAAGATAAACTAAGTAAAAAATATCAAGACATAGGTATATCGAATTATCAATACATAGTTAAAATGGAGCCGGTATATTGTAAAAGCTAATAGAAATAATTCGCTATTATAATGTTTAACCCTTAAAAGAATTTGTTATTCTATCTGTTGCAATAATTAAGACCTAATTTTCAAAAAATTACCTTAAAGTTTATTAAAGAACATTACTCGTGAAATATTATGTTTGTTCTCTCAATTGTGGCAAGGTAATAATAACGTGATTGGTTAATAACGTTAAAGTTACGTTTATCGATATACAAACGAAACAACACTTCAGGTGTCTGAACAAGAATTGCGGATTTACCCGTCAGAAAATAGCTTACTAGAAAATAAATTTGACTCAATAATTCGTTTTACATCTTCCGTTACACTATAAACTCTACCCTTAATATACCATACAACGGCTCCCAAAGGAATTATACAAACTAAACCTGGCTATTATTTTCAATGACTAGTTCGTAACAGGCTTCCAAGCTGTTAGAAGGAAACTCTTTCCTTAGGGTGTTATCGAATATGAGAAAGATTTTGGTCTAGGTATGAGGAAGATAGTCATTAACGGAAACGTGTCATCTAAGTGCGATCGCTTTATTAATATATTCGAAGAATATGGCGAACATTTTTTTAATAACCGATTTAGGTTTTTATGATTTATGCAATATAATATAAAAGTTAAAGACACCAAAATCTTTAGATTCATTTGCCATTGACGTATAAACTCGTTTTTATATGCATAAATTACACATTCTTCCCAAAAGTAACATAGATTTTCAAACGATTTAAATCACCTATATGTGCGTTATCTAAAGCTTAATTAAAACAACTTTGAATTTCATACATGGAATGATATGTTTTCAATATTGATTCCTGTTTGTAGGCCTTGGACCGTTGCAATGTTGTCGATTCGATCGATCTTTCGAAGTAACAGTATTATTGCTTTGGTCAGATAGTGGATGTATTGTTCTAGATTTGGCAGACCGCTAGCCGATCTGCACTGTAATTTGTATGACCAATTACTTGGCCCGTGCCCTAAAGTAAAATGCACTGTACTACACTCGACTTACGCCCAATGCAGTAGTCCCGCACAAAGAAATACACTTAAAGTACGGTTAACTTTACTTGAAGTAAAGTTGACCTATTGCACTTCATATAATACTATTTCAATACTAGCGGCTTTTTAGTTTGTGCGTGCACACTGGTGTGACTAACCAGTCTTTTTGGTTGCCATCAAATTGCCTCCTCATCAATTGGCCAGACCCCCATTAATTACAGTTGACTTTAGTATTATATTACTTTGAAATAAATTCTGATTGAACCTATTGTACCTTAATTGTTTCGACGCTCCGAGGACTAATTTTATCAATTCAAACGAAAAGTTCTTTCGCCATAACCTGTTGCAAGCCTTCAGTTCAACTATTATATTCAAAAAAATCACTATCATTAATCCCCTGCCAGTCTTTCAATATACCAGAGCATCCATATCCGTCGTCACTTAATTTAAGCCTTTCGGGCGGCCTATTATCCTAGCCCCCAATACGTAAAGTTAGCCTATTGCTACCTACAATTCTTTCTAGGGATTTGTTTGGTTTAGCTGTCGTCATAACATCTGCGGAGTTGTCATTTCCATAAATTTATCGGAACTACTCGATTTCCCTCCCTTCGTAGACTTTACTAAGTGCTATTACGTCGATTATCAGGTGTTTTTGACCAGTGGTTCCGATCTTTATAAGACATTAGAAAAGGTTTTTTTGAATCGCTACAAATTACCACCGAGATAAGAGAAATCCGCAACTGACTGGTAATAAGGTTTAAAATCCTTTACAATATTATACCTACGTTAAAGCTAGTCATTTTATTATACACTTTCGATATCAACACGTTTTGAAAAATCCGTTTTTATTTCACGAAGGGTCAATAAATTAAATTGCCGGTAATACTAAACTAATCTTTACCCATATCTTCGTTAATGAGGGTTATCTAAAACCCTATCCGTCAAGATAAGTAGGTGTTATTTACTAAAGACCTATTTGTAAAGATTATTAACTTAGTTTCTAAAAATTCAAGTAGCACTATATCAATTTCACGGTTGAAGTTTCATATTTGCAACTTATATCTTTCATTAAGCTGGTTGAAATCTTTATTCATTGGTGTATTAACTCATATCGTAATAAATCTATTGTAAAAGACTTTCGTTTTACATAGTGTAGCGATATGACTACCCCAAACATCCTATTTTAAATACTGTTAAGCCTTAGCCTCCTTAGCCTTGTCAATTATAGCCAATATACTCCTCTATACTTTTTAGCGAAATCGAATGCCGTTATTATCACTAAGAATACGGATTAAAAAAAATTAAAGTTTAGTTAGGTGTTTTCCATTAAAATCGTTATTAACCTGAAATTTTGAAAGTTAAAGTCCTTGATAGTTTTCTATTTTAATATTATAAAGCTTGCCGTTCCAACGAGAAGGGTATCATTAATTCACATACCTACCACTACAATTTCATTTTTTTACATTATCAATAAATACCGATCTTATATTAAAAACTTTATCGTTAACCGGAATTTGAGGTACGATTGGTAGATTAGGAACCGGTCAACGCCTGCTTGGGCTAATGTATTTAATAGCTTGATACATTGTATAACCGTGCACAGAAGGTAAATAGTATAGAGTTTCTATAACAACTCTAGTAATACTATACGAACTTAATCCGTTGCTCACTACGTGCAGGTTGAGGTTGTATCAAGGCTATTCATCGTAAATTTACGTTTGATTTTAGTTAATAAAATTGATATCAAAACGACTACTAAACGTTAGCTATTTTTCGAAAATCGTTAGGGATTATATAAGGATTTAGTCTTTACCTTTATTACCGTATCCTTAAAACATTAGACGAAATTTTTCGTATAGACGTACCGTGATTTTACCTTTAACCTCGTAAATAATCTTCGACTTTATGATCGAAACGCTTGAGTCTTCAAGATTAAAATCTGTCTTCGATACGAATTATACAACTCCTTAAGTCAGTAGGCCGTTAATCTCAATCCTTTCACTATTTTAAAAAGGTTTACCGGAGATCTTAATAATCCCTTATTCTTGGAGCTTTAATACTAGGTCCTTATTATCCCCTTTTTTCCTGTTTACCCAAACAGTATTATAACTACGCCCTGGTGTGTATTCCTTTTTTTTATGTTTCTTTTTTCGAGTGTCGTTTACGCCGACAACGTTTTACCAGCTTATCGGTAATGGGTAAAGAACATTCGTATTTAATCGGTTGCTTAGCTAAAATGATTTGAAGTTCTTTATCTTTTTTACCCCGTACATAAGGCTTAACTCAAATAGTTTGAAAGGATACAGGATTATTAGCCGTTCTAACAACTACTTCAAAGTTTACGATACTTAATATTTTGTATAAGCCCTTTTATTTACCCGGCTCTGACTACACAAGGACTTCACTTTGAAACGGAAAATTAAGCACATCGATCATTAACTGGCCGTTTCTGGTGTTAAGGGCGTTATTAACCTGGCGGCGTGCCGATTCTCTTTGCAATTCCATTAAGGTTTTGTTATAGACCGCGATACGTTTTTAAGTATTTGCAGAGGGTGAATATTTACTCGTTTCACGTAGATACTTTCTAAAGACTAAAAGCGTTAGCATTAAGCCATCAAGTACTACTTTTTCGTTAAGGCATTTTACTACTATCCATAAACGTGCTTCCGGATCCATAAATTTTGAATTTCCAATATAAAGCTATTATACGTTTGGCGACGTAAGGAGTATACCTTTTTAACCATTTTAATACTTTAATGAGCTTTTACAAGTACTTTTTCGTACTAAATACCTATTATTTTAACATATTCTTAAAACCTTGCCGCTGTAAAGTTGGTATTAACATAGTAAACGACGACGTTAGGTAGACTCAAGTACATGTGAATCTACAATATCCTTAATATTTCCTACCTATTCTTTACCAAAAAGGACTTCAGGAACTTAACTCCGTAAAAAAAGTTACAGAGTTAACGACGTAAAACCAAACTTGATATCAAAGGAAAACATTAATAAAGATCTAGCAGTTAAAGTTATTTTCGTTCTTTAATGTAAACTTAAATCTTCATAGGGCTAAGGAATATGTTTGCCCATGGTGGTATAGCATTATAATAGCTTTTAGGCAAAAGTACTCTATATATTCATACCCTATGGACTTTAGGACTTTTTATAGTTTATCAATAGCGAAATAGTTGAAGCGCTGGTGTAGTTAACGTATTTCCGGCTGTGTTAGATTTAATACCACTGCTTTCGGGCCTTAAAGATAAAATTATTGGTGTCTTTACTTAGGGGATAATAGGAACCTTTAGTCGTATTTAACCAGTTCGTTTCTATTAACATCGACGTTAACGCCAAGGGTCGTCATATTTTTTAAACTAAGAAGGAAAGATGTAAGGGATTTCAGGATCTGTAAGGTAATTACTCCCATAATAGTTTCAATTACTGTTTTCCCTAAAAACGATAGTTTTTCATCTAGGCTAAAGGTAATTTTAGCTTTGCTAATATCTTGACCATCGATTTTAGTAATAACAGTACTTTATCTACTTAGTGTTATGTATTACAAATGAACTCCTTTTAAGTATCTTATTGCCCTTTTATCCGGTATTATACTTAAAAATGTATGGTTTATGAAATGATTACAAATTTTAAAGGTATATCAGGGGTTAGAGGTTGAGCTAGGGTGAAGATAAAGGTTTTTACCAATAAAGAGATAAAAAAAGGTGTGGTTGGCTAGTAACTAGGCCGTATTAGGAGTAATATCTTCGTGCCATTTGATCTGTTTAGGGGCATTCACGTTGTTAATTCACTCGTCGTTCTCGAACTCTGCTATTTGATTTAAGTACTCATATTGAAAAGCAATAGGTTATTGAACGTTATACACTAATTTTTTGTTATTTTACTTTGCATGAGGGTACAGATTTAACTAATAGCCGGAAAAACCATAAATTTAACATATACTACCACCATTACGACGATAGTGTTAGCGGTTAACAATTTCGCATAGAACTTGAACTTATTGGTGATAGCTTTACTATTGCCTTTAATTTAAAGTCAAGATCGATAGGCTGAACCTCAGGTATTATAGGCGCCCATATTTTCGGTTGAAGTAGTTAACCATCGTAAAGTCTTCTTTATTTATACTAAGGAAGTTACTAGTTTGGGAGTACATATAAAGCGAGTTTAGTATACGTGTTATTACGGTGATAAACGAAAAACTTAACTGGCTAAAAAAAGACTTCGAAAGTGGTATTGAAGAGTTATAAAGCGTATTAGAACTTATTAACGCCCGTGATCGCTACCTGTACCTATTAATAAAGTGTAGCCTCGCTAAAGTAGGTTTTCCACATTGCGTTTTAGCAAAATATTAGCTTGTCAATTATTTTATTAGGTATATTTGTTGTTTGTTCCTCTACTTTATTCTTTATCATTATTGTAATTTACCCCGTATTGACCCAGTTTTCGTGATATTACGTAAGGTGAACGTTGTATTCAAAGTGACCCTTTATACCATCATAGATTTCGCGAAACGTAGTAACGTTAGTTAGGAAAGTTAGGTAATAGTCGTTAGTGTGCCCGGTAAGAATTCTCGGGAATAGTAAATGAAAACCAAAAGAGGGGAAAATTATTTGCTTGCGGATGTTTAGGAAGGACATTATCTTGGTATCAACAAGGCTGTACGGCATCCCGTCATACTTCTTTGTATTATTTTAGATTTCGGCCAAGTTCGTAAGAAGTTTATCATTGACATTAACTATCTTGACAGGTTTTAGAGGATGTTCGAGGTAATCGTTCCAGCCGTAAGTAGTGTTTTTTTAGAAGTCTAAGCTTTGGAGTTTCCGAGGTACAATGTTGTGGGTAATTGCTAGTCACCTAACTCGAGGGGTAAAGTCCTATAATAAGACTTATAGTACGATTTCTCGAGTAAGAGAACGTAAATATAAAACGGTTTTAATAAGCTTGACGACTGTGTTACTAAGGAACAATAGGTACTTAAAGATTTTAAGAAGCCTGGCAATCTTACTTAATCAAATAGTATAAAACACCAACATTAGTACCTTTGGCCGCGTTAGCAGCCGTTACTTTACGTGTCTTACCACTGCTAAGGGTGTACTCCGCATTATTAAGTAAAGGTACTGAATTTCCGAACAGGTTAACAGGTTTTTTATCGCCAGCAAGTAAAGAGGTCTAACTTAGCTAAGGGTAAAAGAAAGGTTCCCTAGATCGCGTACAGTGGCGTTAAGATTTTTTAATAGGTTTTTCTTCAGGTCGTGAATTATAAGGGTATTCGTTAAGCTGGGCCAAGTCAAAAAGAGTTTAACCTAACATTATAACTTCTTAAACTTAAACAAAGATCTCCCGTTTTTCCAGTTCGAACCTAATATTTAACTTAGCCTCTTTTTAAATTGTTTTCCACATGTCAATTATACACTTGTTCAAAAACTCGTGGTATCTGTTAAAAATGTAGTCATAGCCGTGGCTAGTGTTGTACTTAACTATAAAGCCTTCGACGAAATTGGTAAGGTGTTTTTCGGTCAATTCTTCGTCAACATCCAACGCCTAAAGTTTGTCGACGTAAAACTTGGTGAAACCAGCTCCGAGCGTTTTAATTGCTTCTTTTCTGGTAGGGTCAATAATTGATTTTAAGTGAGCGCAGGTGGCAGACTTTCTGATAGGTGTTCAGGTGTAATGATCACACTAAATACCCGTGAGCAAATAGAAGGTGTCAGAGGGTTTATTTTAGCAGTAAGGTAGCAGAGGTAACAAAGGTGCAATATCAAGACGATGTTTGTTTGTGCTGTAGAATGATTACTAGCCGTTAAGCTATTCAGGTGCGTAGACTGAATACTTGGATTAACAACTGAAAAGCTATGAAGGAAATACTATCTGTGTGGTGATGACCGTGTCCTTATATCCTATTGCCTTTATACCATCTTCAGTACTGGACCGCTGAAGTCGACGTCGCTTCCTTCAGTCCTAATGCTTTAGACTGGACCGCGAGCTATCCTGTCGGTCCAAACCCTAACCCTGGGTGCTTATATAAGAGAGATTTCTAGCTTGATGTGTTGGATATCAGGCTTCTGATAGCGCAGCGGACCGCTCGCTTATTTCATTACCTGCAGTTGGTCCTTAGGTTATAATAATAGGGCGAGAAACTTGATGTTTCGATGAGAAGTCGTGTGTAAACTTAGCGACTTGGTAATTTTTAGTATTTACGATCGAAGTAATATAGAGAGTGAAAAGAATGAAGTAAGAGCAAAGGTTTAGTGTTAAGGGCAAGGTTGAAGGTCGTTTATTGGTAATAAAGGGCGAAGGTTGTTTGTTATGGTTGTTTGGCTTAGGGACTTATTCATTTTTCTGCAGTAGTAGTACCCATGGTACTGGCTTACCCGTTTGTCAACTTGCCAAACTTCAAGACTTCTTACAGTTAATTTCAACGTCTTTTAAAAGTATCAATAAATATTTCTTGATGCTTTTAATAGCGATACCGTCGCTTACTTCTAGATTGTCGTTAGGAACTAACGTAACCCAAAAAGTCTTCTCTGTTTTCCTGCCGTTGGGGACAGGCACAGTACCAAAATAGGATTTTCGAAATAATCTCTCCTCTACCCTAGCAGCCGTAGACATATTTAGTAACAACTGGAATGTAGCTTCTTTATTTACTTAGCTTATCTGTGCTTAGCCGAATAGAAAGGCAAGCACTGATCAGTGTTAGTAGACTTTAGACCGTAATAACGTTATCGATTCGGTTGGTATTTCGAAGTAACAGTAGTATTGCATTGGTCAGGTGGTGGATGTATTGTTCTAGGTTTAACAGACCGCCAGCGAGTCTGCACTGTAATTTGTATGGCCAATTGCTTGGCTCGTGCCCTAGAGTGAAGTGTAGTGTACTGCACTCGACTTACACCCAATGCGGTAAGTTCGTACAAAGCAATCCACTTGCAGTACAGTCAACTTTACTTACAGTAAAGTTGACCTACTGAACTTCAAGTAATACTATGCCAATAATTCCGGAATTATTTGAGGGTTAACATTCAAATATTTTATAGAAATTAGTAATAGTATAGTTTTCATAATATAAGTGGTAACTTCGCCAAGTAAAAGGGATTGAATAACGATTCCCAATAACTTCAATAAACCAATGACAACGTACTCACATTGACATAATATTAACGATATATATATATACATATATATTAATTTGAATACAAATTGAATAAAATTGTAAAAAAAAATTCGTATAAACGAGAAGTTATTTGAAAATGAGGGTAAATTATGCGGTAAACTTGATGTATTATTCACTTTTATACGCTATTATACAAGAGAATCAAACTTATCCAGCTTAATATATATATATATATATATATATATATATATATATATATATATATATATATTGATAAAGGTAATGTAAATATCGATATTTGTTTTAATATTAATATTATTCATACGTTACACGCAATCTGAGGTAGATGTAAATACAAACATTATTGGCGCTGTATTTAAATTATGAACTAAATTTTTGACATAAAAGAATTCCGAATGGTCAACCTAAATAACACAATATTTATCATAGATTTAAAAAATACTTACGTGAATTATAATAATATCTCTTCAACTATGGGAGTTTATTTCGTCTTTATTGTTATTTTTGAATCTAATTGTATAGTCATTATATACACTATTGAAAAGGACAACGTTACCATACTTTATACAAAATTTATAACGCTATTTTTGAATTAATAAGGAAAGTTTTAGGTTTATATTCAAATCCGCGGTATAGTAGAAACCGAAATTAATTATTAGTAAACATATTTTTAACGAATTCTTGCAAAAAAAACACGTTTAACGTAGTATTTCCTATTTATACCGCTTTTTTCAATCACTGAATACATATAACTTTTAAGATACGTAAAAATGTTTATAAAGCCCGTATTTTGAAAACCTAAATTAGGCGATAACAGGTTGCACTGCGTTCAAATTATAATAATATACTATAATAATTATCATAAAAACAACGAAGTTGGTTTTACTACAGTTACCATTATTATGGAATAATATGAGGAGCCATTTTATTTATAGGTTTTTTAAATTTCTATGTAACTAGATGCATAGTATCCGGCTCGAGTACTGTTCGGGCGCGTTCTACGGAGGTTTCGTGCAAGGGCACAAAACCTGCCATACACGTATCGTATACATAAGTCATTTATAAATGATTTTTGTGAACTTCTTTGGTCTTTTATAGTATTTAAATTATTCAAATTATTTTACACATACTTGTCAAACTCTCGTAGGTCGGACTGTAACAATCATTACAATCGAGATAACCTTTTGTGACGGTTTTTATAAAGCATCTTCGTCTTTGGAAAAGAAATACACTTTCCTTTTACAGATAAATTCTCATTTTTACCTCATTTACATAATATGGTAATCTTTCATGATACAAATCTTATATTCATGATACAAAACTTAACTCGTTAATCAAAACAATTTTCTCTTTATTCATCAATGGCTGATTTTGTCGAATACATTGTAAATATAGAAATCGAAGTAAGTGAATTCCGGGATATTATTGTTGTCGGACTAGCGTTTATTAGAAAGAGACACGGTAATTACGAATTTCGTAGATAACGTAAAAATAAGAACCCTTTACAAAAATGATTACTCTAAAAATATCAACGTGTCAAACACAATTTTAAATTACCGAATTTCATTTATGAACGTGATTGATAAATAAATACAGATTCATGATATAAGAGAAATATATTGACGAATGGTTTAATTACATTCGATGAACTTCGCATATAACATTTCGGTATATCATTTTCATTAGATAATTGCAGGGTTATATTAATTTTATATATATCATTCATTATTATCGGGCAATACCGGCTTATAGAATCGTAATATCTGTTACGAAATAGTCCAGTAAATCCCACCGGTCGGGAACGTAACATAGGCTTCATGAAAGCCCGAATAAGCCTATGAACCCTGCATTATCTACCTAGTTAAAACCTTAGGGTGCCCTATAGATTGAAGACCCATAGGCGTGGTAATTGAAGTACAATTCTAACAATATAAAGTTACCATTTCAATTGCCACCTAACGCCTAATTTCGATATGTATAAAATAATACAAATTTCAAAAAAATCTCATTTAGAGCTGTAATAACAATAGAAAGCCCGTAAAGAAAGGCATGAATAATATTAAAACACATAAATATACGTTGTGGAATGAGCTTAAATACAAGTAAATATGTTTAAATGCGGGTAACGGTTCATTATCGAGGTGATATATTATGAAAGGAATACTATACGCATCGCGACTTATATGTTAGCTTCCAATATAAAAGTAGATTCCCAAATTGAATCCGCCCTTGAACCTAAAACTTTATTTATAATAACAAATAGCGTATATACTAGTAAGTACCCCCATATCCTGTATATAAAGCCTTGGGATCTTGTAACGCACCTTCACGTAACAAAAGATCTTATATTCATGTATATGGTGGTCCCTTTATGTAAAGGCTATCGATTACGTGGTGTGGGCAACCAAACGAACCTATTAGCCCTATCTCGATAGGTTAAATACCCTATACAGATTTAGTATACCTGTCTCCATACCCTGTCCCTTTAATTCTTTTCTTATCAACACCGTCCTACCGTTACCCTTATCCGCCTTCCATAACCACATGGAATATTACTATGTACGAGTTACAATATGTAACTTATAGATGGTACTTTTTATAGTGTTTATATTGTAGAAAAAAAAAATTATATATGATATCCTTGATATGCTTGTAATGGTTTTAACGTTATGAAAAAAGGTGTAATTAAGGGTTCTATATTGATTATTAATAGTAACCAAACGTAAATACCGGTTTCTCCACTTTAATATCAGAGCCGCCGGGCCTTTAGCTAGTAAAAGGGATGAAAACTACGACTCTAATAACGGCGGTAAAACGGGCTTTTTAGCTAAAAAACTTGTTTTCGCTGATTTCATCGCTGTCCTCCAATTCCCATGTATTTTCGTGTTCATCCCCGCTTTCTACCCATTCTCGGAGTTTAATCCTCTCCGCCATTAAGGATACAACAGGAAAATAATATACGCAAACACCTTGGTAACAGCGGTAGTGAAATTGTTAAACAAGTAGTTTTAGGGACGGAATAGCGCAAGGCTAAAATCAGCAGTTTGAAAAGAAGATATTATGATCAGGAATAAAACGTATTCGTTAAGGGCGGGCGAAAAAATACCACTCATATAGGCCACAATAATTAATTTGTTTTTGTTTATAAGAAACAATCCAAAATATATATAAATGCCCGGAAATTATCAAGGTTCATATAGTTTTTATGCCTATATAACTCTTAAGTTTTATTCCTGTCAATTATATTAAAGGGTCGAGGATAAAGTTTGAAGACCTTCAACGAGACAGGATATTTCGATTCAACGCTGCTGTTACAATAAATTACGTATTCATACCAAATATATATTTACACATAAAATATATTTTCGACCTTATCCATAAACACTCCAATAAAATCTCTATTAAAGTTAACATACCATAACTCAATCATTACGATAGCGTTTGAATTCGTAAACCAATTTATTAAAAAGTTAAAACACTTAATCAAAATTTCAATAGCCGACATAACTAGTGGTAAAAAATTGGAGAATCCTTGTTAGTAAAGAATAACTGAGGCTAGGGCTTACTAATTAAGAGATTTCCTTAGAAACGAAAAAGATTCCTAATGTCGATAAGGATACCATAATCCACCAATACTAACCATAGACCGGTAAACCGCCGGGGGCCCTTTAAAGTATAAAGCGTTACGTACCAGCTGTGCGGTGAAACAGTCAATTATTCAAACGTGCCATAAATTGTACCCCGGCGGCCATCTCCGTAATCCATAATATAAAGGAGTATCGGAAGTCGTGGGTTTTTAAACACTATGCGAAAAGGAAATAGTATTATTCGAAGGTAACTTTGTCAAAAGATAACTCATAGTCCTTAAAGGCGACAAAGTTAAACGAGGTTTTATATAATAAGTTCATTACCCGTATCCCGATTACCAACAAAACCATAATCTGGTCTTCGAAACCATTTTACCTATATTCGTAATATCAGTTTTCTGCGTAATAAGTGGTTATAAACACAACCATAACATCAATAGCGGTTCGTAAATCATATTGCAAAATACCTTTCCTAATATATATAAAACCGTCATAGTACCATTCGACTTTAAGAGCCACCGTTACGCATTCTATAACTTGAACTAATTCGAATAAGGCTTTATTAAATAAAAGTCCAAGTTATCTAATATTATAAAACTTATGATTTAAAATCGTCCTTCTAACCATATACACGAGCCTTGCCTCGGTATGAACTTATTAGTTACCACTTTTAGTAGGGCTAAAAGAACCTGAAAGTCAAGTAAAAATAATAGATTAGACGTTTTCGATAAAAATACCAGCCTGGTTTTACCTGCCGATTGATTTGCCTGCATTAGGCTAGTCTCGATTTCTTAAAAAAAAATTCACTAGGAAGTCCAAATTCGGATTGAAAAAATAGCATATCTACGGAGTATGCAAGGATAAGACCTTAATAAAACCGGACGTAGTTGAACATATAAATTATACAAAAAAACTTCTAAAATTAAATCATTTCAAGGTCCTTTAATTAAAATCCAACAATTGTATGATCTATAGTTAACATTTGAATTTTATTACTCTATTGATTAAAGTTCCTGTAACCAGGATGAATGGATATCGATAACTCCTTTTTCTGCTTTGAGATATTATAAAAAGAAGAGTTTGAAGCAATCTATACATCACGTAACAGGATTGATATGTCTTTACCACCAGCGAAAATAAATTCGGTATGGTATGTAAGAGATCTAAATAAGTAGAAACCAAATAGCTTTAATGTACGTACCATATATTAATAATTACTAAGGATTTTTCGTTTGAATTATACTATCGCATGATAGTGCCTACCACCAGGCTGTATACTAACTGCTACTAATTATACCTTTAGATACCGGTGTGAGGGCTCGTAACATGGAGTTTTTATAGCCTGAAGTGACACTTTTAAACACCCGCTATATATTTAATTAAGACTTTATGATATCCCGAAATTTAGCAACCTGTATTCATGTCAATTATAGTCCCGATAAGGCTAAGTAGCATAGCCATCTTTGTCTCCACCTAGCGCCTAATCTCGTCAGGGATACGACCGTTTCGATCCACTTAAAAGTGACTCCAAAAAGTATAATAAAGCGAATGAAAAAACTTTGAACTAGGTGGCGAATGTAAAACAAATGTAAAGTTACACCTAGGTGTTATTTTTTCTGGGTGTTGATGAGTGAGTTCCTTATGTATACGCGGTGGTTTGCATGTCGCCATCGTATATAGAAATTAGATCTTTATTAATACGATCGCTCAATTGAAATATTTTCAATAAACCATGAAAGTAATTAAGATAAATAAGTGCTCTTGTGTATATCAGCATTTGCGTACCCTTACATTCCCTTTGATTATAGTACCTTAGTTAACCCCTTTATTTCCAATGATATTTATATGTAAAGACTATGTTGTATGCATCTGGACTCTTTACGTTAAATCATGCGAGCTTTTAATCACTAAACGCGGTAAACGCGCTTTAAGCGCAACTTCTCTTTTGCCACATTCGACCTCTCCTTTCTTTTTCCCCTCCCCACTCCTCTTATATCCTCTTAACTTGTTTATATAATATCCGCTTCGTTGTAGATAAGGCATAAACTTATACGGGTTACTTATGGTCCCTATTAATGGAGGCTAGTAAATATGCTAGTATTAAGGTAAAAGAAGGACGTAAAATACGCTCATTTTACGTATACGAAACTTTAGATTCTTTTGTTTTAAAACATTAAACAGAAATCATAATTATAGTAATTAAATCTAAATTCGGGTGTATTTCTGTCGCCTTTATTTCCGTCAAGTCGTAGGTGGTTTACTGCGTCGCTATCGCGGCGAAGGCGTTTTTCAGTCGTTTAACTGCCTTATAATGACACTTATGCGCAGTCGTAAAGACGAGGAAGGGTAACGCGCAGTAGACCAATGTAGCGACTTTGCTAAAAAGACGGAGTCCTGTTACTAGGAGGGCCTAAGAAAACGCCAACAGCGACGAAAAAACTAGTAATGGAGGGTAAATGGGTTTTATATTTGATTGGCCTATTAGTTCCTCCCCCGTCACCGCCCCTACCATCTTTCGCGACTCCGTTCCTGTTGTTGTTCCAAGTCTCATTTTAAGACCTATAACTTTTTCTCGAAAAGGGTAAACTTGCCAGACGGCCGTCTTTAAAGCTTTGGTGGAGGTTGTAGTGAAGCTATTGAATTGATAGGTTTCTTAATAGTGGTAAAGATGGTAGGATTGAGATAATGGTCATATATATACAGGTTGGCGGATTTTGTGCGTAAACTCCGGCGGGCATAAAACGTATTCGTTATCGGACGGCGTTGAATTTGGCCTGTGAAGGTTATATTTTAATTTAGTTCAACTTCTGAAAAGATAATCTGTAATGTGAGAGAAATCAGGGAAAACATTATGGCCTACGAAATCCTTTTTTATATAAATATTGCGCGCCCACCTATTTAGCAGATTTTTAAACTCACATGGCTAAAACTTTTAAAACCTTATTAAAACCGGGTAGTATATTAGGTGGGCCCTATTATACTCGTCATTGTTGTTAAGACAGCTTTCATTCGCTTTGAATAGCCGAAATCTTGGGAAATATGGCGCTAAGTCCCTGTTACCATGTTTTTTCATGAGAAACCGATATAGAAATAGCCGTAACAAAGATTTTAAAAGTAAAAAACATTTTGGTTACATGAAATACATAGAATTTGAGTCTAGGATTAGTCGTATACGTAAGACCTTCAAGTTTACACCACGAAAATAACTTGGCTTGCCTTTGATTGTACTACTTTGTTTGAATAGCCTTGAAGTAAAACCGAAGTATCGATTTTACTCTGTTTATAAAAGTTTGGTAGTGTCTTTGAAGAAAATTAATAAATTTATATTTAGATATACAAGCGTGTTTGCCACTTTGTTTTCGTTGATATTGATATATCTAAGGCTTTTTCAAACGGTTCTAAGGTTCGGATGCGTTATGATTACGAATTAGAAACCTCTAAAAGCCTATTCAAAATCGAATGGATCATTAATTCGGATTTATATTACATATTCATTATTTATGTATACTGTTTTTTATTAGAGTAATTATCGACTTCGCATCAAGGTTTCGCAAGGCACCGATCGTCTCTAAATTAAAGGCCTATGTATTAGGATGAAAGTTATCAGAGCCTATCGTAATCTTACGTATATATCGTTAAATTAGGTCTATATACATTTCGTAACACATCTTATCATCAAGCTTTGTAGATCCGTTGGTGAAAAGTATGGTATGATATTATTTAAGGTTTCAATGTTGAGTTTCAAAAGATAGGTTACGTTTTCTTTAGTTAACCTGTTTCTATGGTTATCGTGACAGTTAAGGGAAAATGGTGGTTTATGTAGAATAGTTCGCGGAAAATAGGATAATTCTTTGTTATTTACGAAGTGATGTTACCCAATTTTAGCCTGATTAAGCCAGTATTGTAAAAGAGGGTGGTCTTCAAGGTTAACTTGGATAACTTACGTTATACAAACCTCAAGACAGATAAACCGTTTCGGTATTATGTTAACGTAGAGGGCCTTTTATCTATTGGTTAATGTAATGATAAACTTAAAATTTCCGGCTTTTGTAAAACTTATTAGGGTTGTTGCTTCGATACATTACATAAATGTGTACTCAGCGTCGATGTCTTTTGACTGGTATGTAAAACGGAGCTGTTGTTATTCCGAAAAGATATTGTCGAAGATTAGGCCAGATTTTTAGAAACACGAAGATATTAAAAAAAGTTTCATATAACGGGATAACCTTCTTTATCGTAAAGACGAGTAGGACTATGAGTTATTTTCGAAAACCTTTTACAATAACCGAAGTTTTAATACTTGGTGTGACAGGTAAGAATAAGGACGACTAACTCGATGACTATAGTATGTAAAATATTCGGCGGTGGCCCGTATCTTATACTTACGAGTTCCTTATGGTGTTATGATATATTGAAAGTAATAATTACTTTTGAATAAAAACGTACCTGAGGGAAAAACTTTCATTTTTTTTTTTTTTCGTTACCCTATTAAAAACCTGTAGGTACGTATTGTTCTACAATTTCTAAGGTTCTAAACATTCTAAAGTTTGATTAATCTTACGAGATGGTATTTAGAATGGTTTTAAACGGAGTTCTAACGTATTTTTATAGGTAAAAATGTTCCTCTCGACGTTAGAAAAATTGGAATCCTATTTTCACGTGTTACTATAACTTATAAGGTAGTTGTCTTCGACTTGATGAATTTGTAGAGCGTAAGGTCCTTATTTTCTGTAGTCGTTCATAATGATGGAACCCTCATAAAATTATTGGATATTACGAAGGGTTCCTCGGAGGTTTTTTTTTTTGCGCTGTTTCGAATAATGTAAAAAGAGTAACTTGGGGATATATAGCCTTTACTATTGGTATTCGTAGACCCATATCAGCGACGAATTCGGTATCATACGCTACAATACGTAATATTAAAATTCGGTGTTTAGTAAAGCCGCAATAGTAAAAACACATAACGAAAATATTGATAACTTATTTATATACATTATAAACGGATTTACGAACTTATAGGTCATAACTTTACGTATCAAGCGCCTTGGATAGCAAATTGACATTCAAGCGTTAAAAGCGATATGCAAAAGTATCATTTTCTGCCAGCGGCGGTCTAATTACCCAATATTAATACTAGGGCCCTTAGGTATTCTGTAAAAATGGAGCATCCTTTACAGGTTCAATGAAGACAAGGGTAGCCGGTTTAGCTCCTTAAGGGGGGGAAATGAAGGACAATATTGAAAAAAATTACCACTATGTTGAGATTACATATGTAAGTCTGATGGCGGCAATAATAAATGTGGCGGTCGCATATGAATGTATCGGTAAAAATGGCATAGTTAATAAGGTTAAGAGTGACAAACAACCAGAATATCCTCTGTGTAACAATACACTCAAACGCCTTAAAGTAAACCGATATTAGTAAGATAAGCTATGACGACGGTAACTTGAATAGATCCTAGTTGCCGAGCTTCAATATTGGAAATACCTCCGATTGACGCTATACCTATGAAAAATACACCAGAACGCAAACACTTCTTGAGAAAGACACAAAGAGACCCTGAAATTAAGCTCCAGTACGCTTTAAGAAATCATACGGTAATTACGTCAGGCCTCGCTGAGGTGCTGCGGACGCCGAAAGTGTTGCATCGAATTTCTTCATCTCAGATTTCAGACCCCCAAGATTCAATGAACTCGATCTCATTCTAGGTATCCAAAGGGTGTTCTAGGATGTCATCAGTAGAATACAATCCGCTGAGGGGTTGTATGAAATTATCAAAACGCTTTAAAGCCGGTTCCATATACTTGCGTTAAGGAATTATTCCGAGGTTAAGAGGTAAAAATTTGAAAGTTTGGAAGATATAACCTTGGTTACAACCTCTTGCAAACAAATATACCACAGGAAGGGAAAAAGAAATTATATATGGAGAGATTAAACTAAATCTATAGCTTAAACCAGTAGAATACAATCTAAAATCCTCAATAAAAATAAATAAAAAGAAAAAAAATTGCTAAAGAGCTGCTATAGTTTACTGAGAGGGGGTAGCCCGTTCACGTTATTGGATGAATTCAAAGCATCGTAAAAGGCTTTCAATAACTACAGTTAGGTCCCTGGTGACCTCAGCCTACGCACTAGCCTTTAATAAGGGTTTCATTTTCTATTGGAATCCTGAGGAGGAAACTGCTTTTCAGACGCTCAAAGTCTCTTTCCTTCTTGAACACGTTTTCGCCTAGTGAGACGTTGTACTACAATCCTTTGAAACAGCCAATTAGTACAATTAAACTTTATAAAGCTATTTACTTAAATGTAACATTTATAGCATCTTTTTCTTATAGATGTATTACTTTCGATATATAATACGCGCTCAATATAATTACGACATTTATGATAAGAATTATTATGATATATAGTTGATGGTAACGCGTTACTAATTTTTGGTTTTGTGCGGTTTTTTTTTTTTTTTTTTTTTTTTTTTTTTTTTTTNTTTTTTTTTTTTTTTTTTTTTTAGGCTTTTAATTTGGAAATAATAAATTTTATAAATGTCGAAGATTATGCCGAGAAGTTTATAAGTTATTGTTAAGGATAAATTTTACGGTTTTCATTTTTGCTTTATCATTAAAAATGTGGGTTTTAATTGGATAAATAGTGGTTGATAACGTCTTCACCACCAATCGGTAGTGGAGTGATGTTCAAATACCGTATTTCACTATGAGATGAATGACGCTAAGGAACGTGCCAATTGAAAATTGCCAGTAAATTGATGTTCTTTTATGGTTTATTTCCAATTGAATTAAAATCGCTGATTACAATATATCGATTTTCGCTCAATAAAAAAAGTATTATAATGATTAGCATTAATAAGTTTTGTGATTATATAGGTATTTCCTCCTCCTCACACAATCCGTTAAAAGTTTTGTTTGGGGTTATAAAAACTGGTATAATGGTTCAAAACTTACTCTTACTTATTGACGACGTTGTTGAACTTGCATCAACCGTAATGAAGACAACGTAATAACATAGGAGAAAAGCCGTCAAAATTAATGCTTTGTTTTAAATAGATTTTAGACCAGAATTGATGTTTAATTCATTTCAAAAACCATAATACGAGTTATTGGAAAAAAAAATCACTTTTATAATAAGTTATTATTGCATGTATTATTGATTGGTACATTATCAAGTTTCTTGTCTTTCAGTGAAAATTACCCCTTTTTCTATGTTATTTAACTGGTGTAATCGATTGTGACTAGTGTATAAACTAATACATTTAATATTACGTCGCATTGGTTGTTAATATTATTAACAAATATAGCACAAATAATCCTGAAAATGAGGTTAAAAGAATTCTATAAAAACCCGAAAAAATGAAATAAGTCGTTCACATATCGTAAACACGTAAAAATACAAACTTCAGTTAAATATTCGATATGCATTTATCCGATTTCAAAACCGCTCTAAAATTTATTGGAAATCATTTCCTTTAATACTTTCGAATCTAATGACGGATATAACGCAAAAAAAAAAAAAAATTAAAAAAAATTAAAAAAAAATTAAAAAAAATTCCGCCTCGAATGTAAGCCAATTGAATTTTATTTCTATTAGTGACCCTGTCGTTTTGGAATAATCATTTTATGAATAATCAATATGACATACAAAATTTCATGACTATACCCATTATAATTGATAAGTATTATTGATATACTTGTCAATGTAATTTTGGAAATTCATGTGGAACCCTTCATCTGTCAATAACTATTCGATTATTTTAACAATTGATCAAGTTTATTGTCAATTACTTCAAAAGATTTTACTCACTGCTTAATAGTATTCAATATATTTCTTTATCTGTTCTCAAGCCATCTAATCCACGATTAATGTGAGGATATATTTTATTGGGATCTTGGTGCCCTTTATTTAAAGGTTATGAGGAGCGTAAAACGCTTGAAAAAATAGTAGTAAATCGTAATAGATTACTATCACCTCGTGAATTATCCCTACACAAAGTAGTGAGCAGAATACCTATGATTTTACTTGTGGAGATGATCTAGGTTTATGTGGTATGTAGCCGTTTGTTAATAACAAAGGAGTAGCTTAAGAACGGAACCAAAGACTTGAATACCAGTTATTAAACTCTAAATATACCTTCTACAGCCCCCTGCAGTTGTTTTTCTGACAGTATTAAGGCCCAAAAGATATATATGTAACCTGAATTCTGGTCTGTAATGTTAACGGTATAAAAGAGTCGTTAGATATTAGGATTTATATTCTTATTAGAGAGTTACGAACGGTTATTTATAATTAATATCTATTTTTGGGTCCTTAACAAAACTTACGCGGGTCGTATGTTCTACGACTAAAGTACTCGAAATAAGGTAATTGGCTAATACCATTAGAATACTCATGAAAAATGCTCACATTAGGAAAATACCTATTTGTTAATGAGGGATGAATATCTTCAGAAAAGGAAAACTCATTTCCTTGAAGGCTTCATCAACCTTGGCAATTAGGTTAAGGGTTATGAAATAATTTGTGGGTGGCACTAGATTATGAAAATAGGTTTAAGGTGATGAAGGAAGTATTACAAAAGGTTCAAAAGTATAACATACAATTTAATTCAAGGAAAATAACATTATTAATAAAAATCAAAAGTTGAAATATTGAAGGATAAAGTGATTATCCATAACGATAAACTAGAGAGGATTAACTCCGGCACCTTATATGACGTGCAAATAAATTTACGATAAAAATGTTGAACAAGTTATTATAACATGTTAAGTCCTTTATAATCGAGTATATTCAACCTTACGAAACTATTTACTGCTAGTACGAATGTAGGAAGACAACGTCAGGTTCAAACAGTGTAATATTCTGACGATGGAAGAGGAAGAAATTAGAACCAGAAGCGAAGCGTACTGGAGCTGGCAGTATAATAGCCAGATGCACAGGCAGCTAGAGCATATCGTTGTGCCTTCCTTAGCTTTAATGTATTTACTCCACCCACATTGAGGTGTAAATAAAATGTGAGGGACAAAAAGAAAATAAAATATCCTTATAAAAAATATACATAAAAAAAGGCTAGATAAAAAGCTACATTTCTATGATAACCTTTTTATAAGAGAATTTTCTTTTGAAATATCTTTTTTCTACGTCATGATAAGTTTTCTCCAATGTTTTGGATTTTTTAGATCCTTTAATTCATCGTCTTTCCAATTATAACCATTATAACTAATTGAACATTTTTTCTTTTTACGAAAAGACAACGATCCTAACGTTTACCTACTATTTTCTACGTTTGCTATTCGTTTTCGTCGAAAGTGTTTCTCCATAGTATTGTCACAGATAATAGGGATATACGGCCGAAAGAATTATCCTCAGGCTTATCGAATAATATCAGGTGTTAAATGCTAAAGATAGTTTAAATTGTAAATTCTCGGGGATATTCAGTGTGAAAGTATGTTTTCACATACGCCTTACATTATAATACACGGGTCCAGACGCGAAGTTTTAAGGTTTTCTTATTGGTATTAATATTTGTAAGCTTTTCCAATATGAAGCTGAATGCGATTTTCTACGTTGAATTCCAGTTAGTGATAATATTCATTATGATGCCGTGTTATTTCGTAGGTCACAATGTTTATCGTACCTTGATCATTAGGGCGAAATTCCTTTTTGAGAAAGCGAATTTCTTCCAGTTATCGGGTTAAAGAAGAACTAATACAGTTTATAGGAACTCTTATCTTAATGTTGAACTGGTATTCGAAAAGGTTAGTATCAATGATACGAATATATAAGTTATTGATGTTGTATTCAAGCGTAGGAATAGTGTTAATTTATATTTGTTACGGATGTTTAACGATTGTGGATATTTCCATATACCCTCAGAGATAGTATATATCGGTCAAGTAGCAGTGCACTGCTATTTCAATGTACTCTCCTACAGAGTGCACCATAACTTGTCACGCTGCTGGTTAGACTCTTGAAAGACGAAAAGTGCATTATGCGTGGAGCGGCCTGTAATGGGTATTCCAGACCCCACGGCAATTTATAGAGCGGTTTGGAATGTGTATTCCAAAGCGTACGGCAAAAGAGCCACTACCTGGATAGGAGGTTTATAACCTTCAATCAGTGGCGTGAACATTCTGAAATACTCCTTCCTAACATATTTATCTTTTTATTATAACTACACCAATCTTATAATTACTTCTTTATGCATTTACTTTCACGTAAATAGGTAAAGACCTCACCAATACCAATTAGTAGATAACATGGTTGACTACAAACAATATAAGTAACAAAAGACAGATATAACTCAAATACATATGAAGGGATGCTATAACGGTCCTTAATATTTGTATTTAAATACTACGGTTTCACCAAAATCAATCGGAATATGTATGAAAATTATAAAAACGAAATATTTTAAAAAATAATACCTTTAGTACGATATTATTCATCATTATTTAGAACTTTATTCATTCAAAGCTCATTTACGTTACTATTTACCCTCATTTAACGTTTGAACGTATCTAGAAACTTTTTGGAAAGCGTCTTATCACGTATAAGGCTACGTAAGCTAAAACTACCAAGTTTAGAAAATATTAATCAAGAGTCATCTGATTGAATTTACTGATTTACACCACTCGAACAATATAAAGACGGTTACAAATATAGTATCCAAACCGTTTACAAAACCTAAGTGCGGCGATAAGCGAAACGACCAAACCGCTCGTATCATTAAAAGCGGCTACGATATGCTAATACAGATCGTTTACCAAATGCAAATAAAAACGTACACTGTACCTCCCTATTCCCAGACTTCCTTTACCTTATAAGCCTCCCCACGTTCGCCCTATATATTTCAAGTTGAGTATTTATAACGTTCAAGTAGTCCTGACCACTTAATTAATATAACGTTATTGAGCGTTAACAAATCTAATCTAAACCACCTTATTTGTTGTTAATTGCGTTTTATTTACGAATCGTTTAAAATTTATTTGTATTGACAAGCGCTAATAGCCTTACTTCAATCCTTTTCATTTCTCATTTACTTCGTATTTGACGAACCACCTTGAACTTCAAAATCTCAACGTATCTGAATCTTACCACGGCGCTAAACTACCAACTCACGCCGTTCTAACATACCATGTATACATAGGAATATCTAACCTCAACCACTCTAGGAAACTTACAACTGTAGCTCCAATGCCAATGATACCGGAGAAATCCAACGCTTATATTGACGTTATACTCGAATATATAGGAATTGGAAAAGCTGTAGTATACAAAATAGACCTAGGCTTTTAGGAAAATAATATCGATACACCAATTAAGTAATTATATCTATATACAGAAAATACATATATCTTAGCCGTTATTTTGCGTTATTTGGGCGGGAAAACCTAAGGATATAATATTCTTGATAGCTTTTAGGAATAACTTTCGAACTGAAGGTCAAGTATATGATAAAAAGTAAACCCGTTCATTACCAAAGCCTAAGTAATAAAACTGCGAAGTAAAGGTATCAATACCTTAGGAGGTAAAATTGACCGCCCTATTGAAAATAACACGATCTGATGACTTCTTAGACTAAAAAGATAAAGATATGTTTGAAATGAAATTTTGCAGGAAGTATTCCCTAATAAAGTACAAAAAATGAGTGATAAAGAACATACGTAAAAAACGAAAAATATAAGGTATAAAACGACCCAATACCGTACACATACACTAAATTAGAAATGAAAAGCTGTATGATAAAATAAAACAGCCTAAATCCTTATCGAATATACGGGTATAATATACCCTTATACTGGTATATATTGTAAAGAGAAACCAAACACTAAACTATTCCTTCAATAGGGTTAATAACACCCTCAGCTGTAGCGAAAGCGGCAGACACACTGAAAACAACCCGATCGACAATTATAGAAACGGACGAAACACAGAAAACAACCCTTTCCAGAATAAGACGAGTGGTGAAAACCAGTAATACGTGCCTTACCGACTAATTCTCGCCAACTACAACCTCTACCGTAACTTTTGACAGCACCATTATCCAATTAATAAAAGCGATTTTAAAAAGCTTACGAATTTCTTTAAGGTTAGGAATTAGGATAAGACTTATACCGATGAAAATATATAAAATGTTTGAAAATAAGATCCGTACTATACTTAATGTATACAAAAGACTATATATTGAACCCGCTTTATTTTATATTATATTGCTCGATATACTACGTAAATACTCTAAGAAATCCTACATCTATCATCTTTTATAGATAAAAATATTTGCGAAGTGTAAGAACTTCTTCGAATTCCACTTCGATACGATGATTAACCACGGGCTTGATGATGGAAATCGAACTGATACGATTTGAGAATCCATAAAAGCCTATTAGGAACATGTCGATATAAACCTTTAGGAAATTTTACCATCATATTAGCTAAGCATATGAAATGTTAAGGAACCCTTAAACCAGAATAAAAGGGGTATTAATTGTTTATCTAAGTAATAACAAAAATATAATGCAGAAAACCGAATTTGACCTTACCTTTTTTAAGTGATAAGGGACTTAAAAGCCTTTTATACAAGTTTTAAAGCATCGTTTAAAGGTTTTATACGCCGATATGCGAACTTTAAATTAGTCTTTGTAACTGATAGGACTAAAGACGAAGGCTAAATCTCCAAAGTAAACCGCGCCGAAACTATTTACCACGTTTTTTATTGAAAATTCAAAGGGAACCTAAAGTAAAACGAACGCCTAAAGTATAAGTACCAAAAAAATACCCCTAGTAATAAGGGAGGAGCACAATCATTCTTAAATAGGCGAAAGGTACCACAGCCATAGCAATACTTGCGAAAAGGTATATAAGCCTTGTTAGCTTCTAAAAGCGGTACATCATATAAGATAAAATAGGCTGCTAATTTACTAATCACACCGCTTACGTTTCAACTCCAATCAAAAGATAATTTTAATTCTAGTATATATTTAATGACTTCATACAAATCAATTTCTCAATATACGTAGCTATATGCCATGTAGTATATAATCATCGTATCGTTTACCCGGACGAATATATTTATGAAAAAAAAAAAAAAACTTCAAGATAATAATACTTATATAATCGCCTAAGATGACAAAACCGCCCGACGTATTGTTACAGTGGTATGAGACGCCAGTTTTCAACATATAACGTGCTTGGATTACGAAAAAAGAAGCTTTAAAACCTATATTACATCGTACTTGAAGTTTGTAAATAGATGCAGCAACCGGTATCAAGGTATTATACCTAATACTAATATAGTATTTCGCGTTCAATAGTTCGACCTAACGACTTATAGAACCTACAGAATTTTTCCTACTCGCTTCGTCCACGAAGTTAAGGATAATATCAGAAATCCTTATGAAAAAGACTCGCCTGATTGTAAAGGATCATAACGACAATAAAAAAAATGAATATTATAACCTAGTCTCCTTCCTCATAACGGGCTAACAACTCTCAGACTTGTACGCTCGCAGCCTCCCTTAGTATACCGTACGATCTATATATCGAACCCTACAACATAACACATGTATATTTTAAATTGAAACCCCGATTTAAACGATGTATTCATGTCGATATCTTGAAGGATTTCAAAAAGAACCACGTACCTAAAACGATTTCATGAATTATATACCCACTTCACGGCGTTGCTAAAGCTGTTATCTACTGGTATAATACATACCAAAAACATTATAAGGCACGGCTTAGAATATCTAATTCGATTTTCGACCTGAACCTATTAATGTTAACGTCCCGTTTTAAAGTTTGTATATTAATGGGTATATAAACTAATGATAAACTAACGTTATATAACGCCTCGTTTTCCGTATTTGAGGAGAAGAAACTTTTGAAAACCAGCCTAAAAACGAAAGACACAACGCATTTAACAAATAACTACATGATTAACTTGAACGGCGCCACCATCACTTTACAGATCAGCATTTTTGGCCTTAAAAAAAAGGGCAGTTGAATAAAGTTGCCATTATTGTATAGAACAGTATAAAAGGGGCCTACAAATAAAGATGCCAACGCGCACGTAACCTTTAAGTTGCTTTTATAATACAACCATAAATATAGTATTGAACCTTTCGGTCGCCGTATAATAACAAACCTCCCAGTTAAACGATTTATACGAAGCGTTTAACGAACGCCTGGTAAGGCAAATAAATAATACAAAACGCGGTTTATAATTTATGCCGTTAGATATACGTAGTATAAAGCTGGTCATTTTGACTAACCACGCTTTTGTTAATAACTCCGACTTTATTTCAAAAATAAAATTCTTTCTAATCCTCGACAACGAAATAACGGCCCGAAATGGTTTTACGTTCCGTAGAAATACTATTTATCAGAGCTTTACCAAGTGTAAAAGGGTTACAAAAAGCGTCTTAGCATTTGAAGTCTATGGCATAATTCGAGGTTTATATTTGGATGTTACTATAATAATAATGGTCCGCATAATTATTTCAACCTTAGCTTATACCCCATCTATTTTGTTATGAATATGGACTCATTTTCGCTTTATGAATATCTGATTAAACTAGGTACTACAATCCAAAAACGTTTAATTATCTATATTATAACTTTACGCGAGTAATATAAACAACAAGAAATCCTGAAAACGGGATAAATTGATGGAAAATCCAGTCCGGCGAACTTAATAACCAAGTTTATCCTGAATTAAAATGATTAAATACTAATATTAATAAGTACACTATTCATTAAGATTATTGAAAATAGTTTGCTACCTTAATAGACCATTACAACGCATTTACTAATTTCAAGCAATCTGAAATCCGACATATATTCCACTCCCCGATTTGTACCTTTGTTTAATCCTATCATTTCGCGCCGCTTCCAATATTTTGTCATTAATTGTTTTACAGACCTCGACCCTGTCTAATTTTCCATTCTTCCTATTTATCTGTTTAAATATACCATTTCACGCCGCTTTTGAACTATTGTCAAATTTCGATCCACAACTTTCGGCCAGATTTTTTTTTCTTTCTCCCTGTTCGCTTTCATTAGTTCGATTGTATAACTTCGCACTGCTTCTAATATACTTTCACCCTTTATTCTACGTACATCGGACTTAAAAAAATATTTTACTACTTACCCTTCTCTATTTTTATTTACGGTATCACACTAATTTTAACCTATTGCCTCTCCGATTTTTTTGTATTTCAATTGACATTTATCACTTCTATGCAATTGTTTTGGTGATAAAGAAATGAAATTAAAGTCTCTGGACGTGCCTTCGCGACTAAGAGGGCAGTTAATCACTTCTTAAAGTAGAGGTAAAGGGCGGCGTCATCGCGTCCCCACCATCCTCTCTGTCACCCTTCCCCTTTGAACTAACGCTACTATTATCGCCACCATGGACACCGCCGGCACTAAAAATAATACGGCTTTATTCTTTAGGTCTTATACACTTGGGCAAAGGCGTAGGAAGGTTTTTACCCTTATTATAGCGACGCGCAATAACATCGTGAATTTCGCTGGCGTAATACATTCGCAGACCCCATTTCCAGGTAGCGATAGCGGTTGCCGACTCTTTCGTCCGCTGGTCAGCGCCTGGTACTAATTATAATCAGCTTATTTTTATTATTTACGACCGCGATGAATTTTAGAAGCCTACCGGGTATTACATTTCTAACAAAGGAAATTTTCAAAGATCGGTTAAAACTTATTATAATTCTGGCGGGCTAGTAATACGGCCTCAACATACAGTTTCAAAACCAACAAAACGGGGGCGTATCCTCTAATAATACGCTGGTAACGGTAGTGATGGCCGAATGACATCCGCTCTCGTGACAATAGCCAATAGACTGAACCGCGCTGCCGAACACAATATACGGCACGTAAAGCATATTTATTAATGGCTCGGGGCTACGGATCCGGGTAAGCTTGTTTAACGTTACACGAGTTAAATAGACTTTGCGATATAGTCTAACAATATGATGTTTTAGGTAATGAGATAAATACAACTTTTACTTCTTATCTACAAAAGTATTAAAAACATTGACACGCGTGGATTTGAGCAATACGAACCGCGGAAAAGTTTCGTAAAGTTGTGTTTACGGCGCCGGTGAGGTCTTATAGCTAAGGGGGTTTTCACTCGTGGGAAAAATGTAAAATTTATAACCATAAGAGCTACCAGTTCCTCCCCTTAAAAGCTTTGAAGGAAGGGGGAAGGAGAGAAAGGGAAAAAATAGATAATGGCAGCGGCAAAAGAGGGCGAAACTGGTAAGGGGGTAGCTACAGAGGTAAAGGCGGGCGAAGCTGGTAAAAGGGTAGTGGTAGCGGCGACTAACGAGGCCGGTAAAGGGATTGTAACGGCGATGGCGACGGTTGGTGAGGCCAGCGAAAGGGTTGTATCGACGATAAAAGAAATGGAGGCTGAAGGGACGGCGGCGGCGGGGCATAGAGAGGGGGTAATTAAGGATATGGTATCCTAAAAGGGCGGGTTATTGTTGGTAATAATGGTAGGGTTATAGGCGGCAACAGTAACGGCGGCGGCGGCCATGGCAAGGCGTCAAACGCGCATCAAACGGAGTTTGCATGACCAAGACTTACGCGGAATCAATATAAAATTAAGGTTAGTATATAGGCATTAGTCAAGTAATCTACCTACTAAAACGGTTTAAATTGGTTAATGAAAATAAATTTTACGTTAAATTATATTAAGGACTTGAATTCACTAATGGTAAGCGCATTTGAAAGGGAAAAAAAAGGAAGTTTTACCTAAACCAATTGCGATGTATATTTTAATACGAAGTTAAAACACGTGACGGCGTAATTACCTCTACGTAAACACCATTACAAAGTCCACGCAAATATACCCCAGTCAGAACCAGTAGAAGACGCCATTAACACCTATAGTGTTACCGATAAATTATACTAACATGTTATTTCCTATACACAGCACCGCTACCAAGATTTACTAATTCCAACCTTTGTAATTGAAATCACAACCACACTATTTTTAGAAAACCTTCGAATTTAGATTATTACAACCACATTGTCTTTACGAAAACTACTCATTTGCACCTTTATAATTAAAATCACGACCATATTGTCATGACCAAGCTACGAATACGGAATCGCTACAACTATACTGTCGTTAATATACTATGAGTACATAAAGAAAAAAGAAACGATTAGCCATATAGATATTAATATAGGTCCTTAAAATAATATACATATACTAAGTGGCAGTACACTGTATTGTAAGGTTCTTCACTACAAAGTGCCTGATAGCGTGTTATATTGCTGGCTGCTCTTTTATAAGACGCAAAGTGCATTATACGTAGAGCAGTATGAAATGAATATTTCAAACCGCACGGCAAAACATGGAGCGGTCTGTAATGAGTATTCCAAAACGTATTCAAAAAGGGCTACTGCCCAGATGGGAGGTTTATAATCTCACAACCGTCGCATGCACTCTCTGGAATTCTCCTTCCCGACATATCTATCTTTTCAATATAATTATAACAATCTTATATTTACTATTATACTCTTTTACTTACAAGTAAATAGGTCAAGACCTTACCCACAGCGATGCTATATGATCATGCGAGTTCAACAACATGGTTTTTGTTCCTCTATTGGTCATTAGCTTATCGATAATAAGGCGTTATTATATAAAGCTTAGTACCTAATCACATTTATAAAGCTTGATAAAAAGCGGAAATAAACTTTGTTTTCAGGAGGGAAATAATATTTTTGGGACAAATGTAATATAATAATGACATTTTGGTGATACAGAATGTCTGTCAAAATCCCTATTGTATAAGTGTTATTCATAGGTAATAAGAAATTATATTTCAAAGTTTTACAAGCGATCAATATATTAAAGTTGTATATTTTAGTACCTTTCAATACTAGAGGGGTGTCGATCGATAATATTAATGGTAGAATAGCGATAATATTCATCTAAATGGCGTATATTAACTCTTTTAACTCTTTTATTGATTAAACAAGTTGAATAGGTTTATGATTTTTGTTATGAATTTCATTTTGAAGAACTTAATACCGATAATACTATTTAACAAGTTTTCGTTCATAACTGTTGTAACGGCTTTTAGTTGACCTATTATTCGTTTGAGTTGAAAACAATGCATATCATTATAGTTATTGCAAAAACATCCGGAACAATTTCAATAGGATGAGCGAGTTTTTACGGCTTTTGATGTATCGATTATAAAAGATCCGGTGAATTTAATGAAAAGAATAACCATCATCAAAACCATAACGAAGTACTTCATTTTTGGTCCCCTCCAAATTAAGTTTAACATAATCATTCGCTAAATAGCTTTTTCCTTCTTTATAGACTTGGACTTGAGGTGTATGTTGTTAGATAGAATATATTTTGCTATATGTAACGTTAGATGAATCTTATGAGGAATTATATGAAGAGTATTTCAAATTTGAAAAAGTAAAAATACGGTTTATAACAAATAAATCTATTTTTCTGTTAGCGTTATGACTTGTGATAAAGGATAGGAAACCAAATTAGGTTGTTTGGGGAGAGGGAGGATGTCCAAATTATATCAATTCAAGTAAATGGTAATATATATGGATCCTTTATTTTCCTGATCCGTTAAACCGATATTAAACTTTTTTTTAATGATACCTATTGTAAATTTATGGTTCATAAACACGCTGATTTCGTATGGATTTTCGATCAATATTCATTTAACGTGTTTATAAGCCTAGGCAAGGCATGGAAAATTATATTTTATAGGACTGTATTTGATTTTGCCTTGATTAGGTATATATTCTAGGACATAATTGGTTCAATAATAATATCAAGTATTTATTGAACGCGTTGTGACATATATATGCTATTTAATTTTCAAGAGCGTAATACCAAACCCTTTTTCAAAGCTTTCGTTAATTAATGAAAACTGCGGCCACGACGCATCTATAAAGCATCAACGAACCTTGGTATAAAAATATTCTCTTAGCGAGGTAAAAGAGTTAATTTTTGATTAGTAGGTGCTATTTTCGTATGTTAAGTGTAATACATACAATTTTTGTTATTATTGTTTTTGATTCGTCCGCCTTTTTGACTTATAACTAGTAGATCAATTTTCAATTTCGGTAATATCTTGGATAATTTAGTAAATTTTAGAATTATCTGGCGTAAAAATCCAGAATTACCTAAGTACGTTTCTATAACTATAATAGTAATTTGAAACAAAGGATCAGAGAATCATGGGTACGTTAAGAGACTATTATGAAACCGAAAAACAATATGTAAAATCTCAATAATTTAAAATATTAAAATTTTTATAGAATACTTCCAACAATAAAAAAATTTCCATCCTGATAAAAAGAAGGAAATTTATGTCAAGGTTCTATGTAATTCTCGAAGTTGTTGGAAAAGATAACAATTTTATCGAAAAAGGTTCGGTAAAATATTTTATATAAATTAACATGCGATACATTTTTTTTATGAACGTTTTTCAATTCTGGAAGCTAATGAGTGTTATCGAATAAGGATTAAGTGTTCAATAGATCATTGTATGAAACAGAGTTTGTTAGTTTAAATTTACGAGAAATTCAAAATAAATTCATTATGGAAATATAGAAAGGTTTTTCTAAGTCATCGATAACGTCGGTTCAAAGAGGTAGTAAGTAGTTGTAGGAGATTACTTATACATCGAGGAGGCTGAGGTTAATTATGACGAGACTTTTCGCGATGTTCAAATGTTTTTACGAATTATCAAAACTGAAAGAGCAATTGATGAAACCTTGTTTACGATGTTAATATGGCCGTAGCGGCATGAATTGTTGAACTATTAACATAGGAAACCCTTGTGTCTCCAATACATTAGGTAACGATAATGATGAACTTTCATATTTGTCTTGAGCTTGTTCAAAGTGGAATTTGAATAATTGAGTTCACAGGAAGCTTTATATGATAAATTGGTCAAAGATATTAAGGAATTTATTGTAAATATTAACAAATTTATAAACCCTAAGCGTTTTCATTACGGTTATATACAATTTTTTTTCCCTGTTAACATTAAAATATAATTTGGAGTTTTAATATCCAAGAAATTCTGAGAGTATTTCAATCCACACGTCCTTTATTAATCAGTTATATTCGTTCTTTTTAAGTATTGTATGGATTTTCATTTAGGGAGTTGAATCGGCCTGGCGATAACTCTTAGTGTTATCGTACTAAATTTTGTATTAAGTAGAAGTTTCGCAAGAGGGCAAAATTCTGTTTGTTTTTTTGCTGTTTCGGCAAGATAAAAATCTAATCGAAACTCTGCCTTTCTAAGTGGGGTTTGGATGCATAAATCGTTCATAAAGACGAAAGCTATTGGAGAATTTCCAATAGCTTTACGGATCGAGTAAATAATTTCGAAAGCCACATTTCCGATTTATTTTACCCATGATCGAATTTGTACGGCTCCGTGTTAAAAGGTGTAAAAGTAAATCGTATTTCTTTTTTGATAATAATTACGAGGTGGCATTATCTGTAATTATTCATAAGCGTGGTTAAAGGATCATAAAGCTAAATTCATTAAGGCATAGTAGACCTAACAATCATGTTGAACTTGTAAGATTGTAAGTAGTAAGTATAAAGAAACTATCTTTGAGGACTTTATCGTACTTATTTGAGAGATACATTATTTATTCCGTTCTTATCATTTCCATTGTAATTTCGGTAAAATCGTTCCATATGACTAGACTCGTGACTACGTCATAAACCTTAAATACTTGCTTAAAGTTGCGACGATGAATGTGAAAAATACTTGAGAATTCATAAACATTTACTTTACCAAGTTTAAGCGGATGATTGGAAAAGACGGCGCCAAAATATAAGCATTTGACTACCTATATTATAGCGATCACGTTAAAAATATGCGGAGTTTTATAAAATTTATTCGAAAACGTTTCACACTATTTAGCAAACCTTGATAATATATCATACGAAGGGTTTTATAACGTTTGAAATTATTTGTATTTAATTTATGAAATGTTCATTTCAACATTTTCAAAGTATCTTCTATTTAAATTAAACTCTGCAACAAGATTTTCACTTGTACCCGTATCCAGAAAAAACGTATAGTTTAGCTCAGAATGCATTCCATTCAAAACGACCTGTAAAAAACGATAGCCTCTATAACGAGGGCGAAATTTTCGTTAACCGGCGTAGTTACGACGACTTCAAGATTTTAGCGTATGTAGACCGACGTCAGCAGTAGGTTCGGTAATAGTTCAATAATCTTTGTGGCGTATTCCCTTCGTAATAGCTTGTGTGGAAAAGGTCTTTATTTTAGGAGAGGACTTGAAAAACTTACAAGGAGTATGACGCGACTAGAAAACTTACCTTTAACCTAGGCATATCCAATGGCTAAGTTACGTTCCACTAATGATTCGCGGTATTCTATTTATAAATATTACTTTACTCGTTGAAAAGGGAAAAGAAAAGAAGCGCTCAAAATCATTATAGCTTTGCTCGTAATTGTTAGTATCTTTTAATTCTGATTAAACTTCTTGAACTTGTTTACGCCGGTGACTGCGTTCGCAGTGGTGGATGCGTTCGTGGCGACCATCATTATTGTAATGGCAATAATTACGGTCGCCGAGGCGATCATTATTGCGATGCTTTTCGCGAGGCTTATTATGAACATCGCGGATATTTCATCAACAGCTACCAATTGTTGGTATGCATAGAGCGGCAACGTAACTTTGAAACAGCGTAGTATTCTGACGCTGGAAGAGGAAGAAGCTAGAACCAAAAGCGAAGCTCAGGGGAACTGAGAATATAGTATCCAGATGCGCAGGCTAGTGGGGTACGTGCCTGTGCCATCCTTTCTTTTCTTTTATCCCCTTCCTCACATATTATTTTACAACATTTACAATACAAGGATTCCTTTATTATATCATCTGAACGTTTTACGCCGTTTTATAATGAATCGACCACAGCTTCTTCCACGTTAAAAACTTATAACAGTAGTCAATTTGTATTAAAATGCTTTATATACCTGTTAATTCCTTTCAAACAACAAAACATAATAAGTAAGATGTAATATTACAGGTTAATATCTAGGCTAATAGTTGTCATGTATTTCGCTTAGGCGGTTACCATACCCTTACGAAGTTACGAAACCGGTTTCAAACGTATACTTCCATTAATTACGTCACCGAATTACTTCTTTTCACTAACTACATAGCAGCTTCTTAGCTGGAGTTTTTGCCGCTTTTTCTTACCAAAGATTGCCGATAGTATCTGACTTCCCTAAGGGTCAGTTTTAGCCTAGTCCCTTTACACATGTTTACTGTATTGTTCATGGCTTGACTGTAAATCAAGCGCAGTATTAGCCCACTTTATACTAGTGTAAAGGCCAAAAAATTAACCGTACAATTTAGAGTAAAGAACGAGTAGCGGTCAGCCAAGCCTAGAATAATACATTCACTTTTTTACCATGCAATACTACTGTGACATCGACCACAATTCGAATCGAAAACGATGCAACATCTAAAAGCCTATAAGAAGGCAAACATATCAACAGATCATGTATTTTTGAGAGGGAATGAACAACAATCATAGGCAAGAATAACAAAATGTCTGATATCTAGAAATATTCAAAATATATCATACATAGTTTCTATGGTAAAATTGATTACAAATTACAGTTAAGAAAAGTATTTCATCATTATAACACCAAAGTAAGAGATAGGGAAACTTGACTATAACTTTCTTTTCAATATGTTATGACAATTAATAAACTACAAATTGATACTATCATCAATGGATTCTTCATAGAATCATTTAACTTAATAAGAAGTTAACAGGATAATCATGCCTATTAACTCTGAAAGCAGATATAATATATTGATTTGCCGTCGATAATTGGACGATCAATAAAAACACGATTAAAAATCGGTATATATTACCAAAAATACTAGAAATCATGTGTCGTGTACTTGTATTACATTGGAACTAGGTAAAAAAAGAAGTTACTTTCCGGTTTAGTTTCACGAAAAAGCTAATTTAGACTAAATAATATCGCAAAATGTCTCCTTTCTTTCGTTTTCTATTTACAAGTAACAAAGAGGAGGGCTTCTGAGTTCGTCTGTTGTTTACAGGTACTTAGAAGCGGCTATTGTATCTTCATATTATTGAGAAAACTTTACTGAAACATTGTTAAACGAAGCAATGAGATCGAAACTAAAAATTCTTGAAAACTAGTAAGATACGATTTTGAACTTACAATGATCGATGAAGTTGAAAAACAGAAACATTGCTATTATTAATCTCTAATTAAGAAAAATAAGCGGAAAATAAATTAATCTACAGTTTCCATGACTATTTTAACTTTTATACCATGAATTTTCTTGCCCATAAGATTCTCGAGAAAATAAATGGGAAAATATCCCAACATACGAAAATAACATTGATAACAGTTTAAAGAATCTTATATTTATCTTGACTATATATTACTATGAAGACTTCTGGTAAATGAAGGTAACTTAATATGTTATCGGGAAATAATTAACCCACTCCATTGGTGTTCATAGGCCGTTAGGCGTTGCGATGTCGTCTAATTAAAGTGATTTGAAGTAGCAGTAGTTTTGCAGTCGTCAGGTGGTGGATTATTATTTCCTCTAAATTTGGCAGACCGTTAGCCAGTCTCCACATTACTTTGTATGGCCAATTGCTTGTCCTTTGCCTTACATTGAATCGGTCACTGTACTGAAATTGACATGCAACAGTACAGTCAACTTTGACCACACTACCCTTGAACGCTATTCCATCACTAACAGCTTTTAGTTTTGTATTGACAGTTGTAATGATCTCACGAAATACCCGTGAGTAAAAAGATGGTATCAGGGGGTTTATATCATCAGTTGATAGCAATAGTGACAAAAGTGTAATATTAAGAAGCTCTAGGTTCGTGTTTTATAATAATCACTATCCGTTATGCTATTTACGTATGTAAACGGAATACGTATATAGATAATAGAATATCTAAAACGGAAATGTTATCTGTATAGTAATGATTGTGTCTTTTATATCTTGTGGTTTTATACCATCTCGATTATATAGTAGTTACAATAGTAAGATATCTAATACATCCATAAAAGATTAGATAGCAATGTATTTATCATTTTCCATTCATCAGTTCGCTAACCCTTACCCTGGGTTGCTGATATAAGAGTTATTCCTTACCTGATATGTTGGACGTTAGGTTTCCTAAGATTTAGCTGTTTATTAGCCTATACCTTGACCTATTAGTTGGTTCTTAGATTATAATATTATTAAACACCTTAACTCTTGCGTCACGAAATATCCTAGTAAGTATTTATTATCGATTTTATTGTAGTCAGAAACTTTCTAATTGATTAGGTATTCCGTATTCATGTTTCGTAAGTCGAGGATTCTGTCGACTTTGTATTCTGGTCTTTGTTGCAATTCAACATCTGCTAATACTTGTTCGAGGAGTACAATATGAAAATGGTACATATCCTTAGTATTTGAAGCAATAAGAGTTCGTAACTAACATCGAAAAGTTTTCGTGAAATTTTGAATGGTCTAATCTTTTTATAGTTAACCTTATTGCTAGGTTGTTTGGTTTTGATATTATGTCGAAGTAGATAGATTATATCTCCCCTCTTAACTATTAGTGTCTTAATTCTTTTAATATTTTCCTCGAATGTCATTTTGTGTCGGATAAAGTGAAGTTAAATATAGATTTACCGTAGGATTGCTTTAATTTTTTCGTTTTTCTATGTTACGTTGAGAGAATTGTGTTCTTGAATTTGGTCATGATAAACCTTAGGCCCATATCCAAAGTTAGTGTAAGAAAGGAGATTTTTCCGTGGAATATATACACGCGTTATTGGATGCGAATTGTTTCATTAGTTAAGAACTTGGCCCAGTTTTTTAATTGGTAGATTAGATAAAATCTAAGGTATTTTTCTACAATTCCATATATCTTTCAGTTTGCCTATTCTTTTACTGGTCCTTAAATACACTAATTTCTTGTTTGAATCCGACTTTTAATAACTGTTTTTTCCAAAAATTGGATAAAATGAGCTTTTCTCTGTTACTAATAATTTCTTTTGGGATTGTATAATTGCTGATAATTTTATAGAAAAAAACATAGGCGAATTCCTCCACGTTACTTTCCTCTTTTTAAGGGATCAAGTAAACGTAATTCATTAATTTGTCAACCAATACTAAAATTCTATCAATGGTAAATTTAAATTAATACCCACTTAATAATCGTTGATTATTAATGAAGTTGTGGTTTATAGAAAATTATACTGTCCTAGATAACGGGAGTCGTTTTCAAAGTCCGTATAATTTTTATGTCTTTGTTTCGTTTTGCGAGTAATCGACATAGTTTTTTAAGATCATTTCGGTTCTTCGCTTACGATTTGGTAAATTTCAAATTTATCCAATTTGGTTCAATGTTACCATAGTTCTTTGGTATCTATTCACTAGCGCACTGTGAATTTCGCAACTAGAGTTATTCTATTCCTTTTTTTCTATAACGCAAGGGTTTATAACGCTAAATAAACCTGGGGAAATTGTATAGAGTTCTTTTTTTTCATAAATAAGGTTTTTTAAAGTATCGGATTTAAGGATTGTTTACCCGATATTCTTCTACTTCTTTTTAATTCGATCTTGGGCTAAGAATATCGGCTTTATCGTTTGCTTTTCCCTTACGATAAATAATCGTAAAGTTGCATGACTAAAGAAATTTCAACGATTTATCACGTCGTCTATTATAAAACTTAGTTGTTCGAAATTGTACTAAGTTTATATAATCAGTATATACTGTAATCTAGTGGTTTAGGCCAATAAAACACTGTTTTACTTCTTCATAAATCCTAATAATAGATATAAGCTTTTAATTACACATAGGGTAGTTTAACTCAGGTTCTATAAAGTTTAAGAAGAAGTTTTCAATATGTTTTAAAGGTATTCGAGTGTCTCTCTTTTCCAATTAACTGTCCAGCGCGAATCTCGAGGTATTTTTTTCCATCACGAAAGGCTTAGTTAGGTCTGCATCGTATAGGATATCAATCTTTGGTAAATTTAACGTCAAGTATTAAAAGACCAGTTATACTTTATCGTTCCATTCAAATTCTTTACCTTTTATTATTTGTTCTGTAAACAAGATGTAAATTACGCTATACTTCCATATACACTGTTGTTAGAACTTGATATAGGGAATAAATATTGAATATCTTTAACGTTTTTCATTTATTTCTATATACTAATGGGTTTTGATCCATGTGTTTATTTTCTAACCTATCTAGGTACAATTATATATCTAAGGTAGTCAACTTACTGTATGTAAAAAAAGTTGTTGTCATTCAACGAATAAATTTGCATTTTACAGCAATGAAAAGGCATCTCCACTGTTATATCTATATATTTCAATGTTTTGTGAATAAAAAATGATGTTATGAAGGAACGCGATAACGAATACACCAAGGTATTCGCGAGAAATTCAATTTATCATTTTCTAAAACGATACTAAGATTTTGTGAAGTTCGAAAAGCATTACCAAGTTTTCGTAATGATTCTAACGTGTTTAAAAAGTTATATTCAAAATTTCAACTTCCTTTATTCTAATTATGATATAAACATTTTTGAAATATAATATTGTAATCCAATTCGTTTCTTAAACTCGGTTTCTAAATTCGGTAATTAAAGGCTAGATTCATATATTTTAATAGTAATATCGCTACAGTAAATGGAATCCTCGAAAAATTTCAATCGTCTGTTTATCTTAGGAATATGATTCAATTTCCCGTCAAATATATTTAGGTTTTGATATAACACTTTTTTTTGTTTCTTTCAATATATTCCATAAGTGCCTTAAGTTCTTTCTTATTAAATGTATAAGTTTTATGAAATTTCGGTATCATTGTTTTGTTCTAGTGGTATCTTATAGTCGTATTACGTATATAAGGGTATACAAGTTTCTATTATCGCTCGAAACACTGATTCCAAATGTTGATATTCTTTGGGAATATTATTCAGTTTGTCGGTCGTTTTGAATTTTACGTTAATTTTTGAAAAAGAAAAGAAATCGTCATATGCAAATGTAATATATTGACATTATCATATTGTACATTAATTTTCCTTCGCTCGTATACAAAGGATTCCGTTGAGTCGTTCAATTCTATTTTATCCATCCGCCATTGAAGTAACGTTTTTCTGTTAAAGTATAACTGGATCTATTGAATTACATGTTTTTAGGCTATCCTTAAGAACAGGACTGCTTTCCACCCCATCGATTACAATCATTCTTGATGCAGAAATATTGTACTATTAACTTTGGTGAGTAATTTAATCGTTTCTGAAATTTATGGGTTTTCTCTCAAAAAAGCCCTAGGATTAGTTCGTAATGTCTTATATCTATAATTTTTATCGGTATATAGTTTAGATTTCTGTATACTATAATATCGAAATAACTGTTCTCTTTCTTAATCTTTATATTTCCGTAGGTGACCCCTTATTTTTCCACAGTACTAAGTGTATACCGTTGATTAATTTAGATGCTATGAATTCTGTCCATATAAATAGTTATAGGCGAATTGAAATTTTCTTACCCTCCATTATCTAATAGTATAGTGTATTTTTTTTCCACTAATCCACACCAACAGTATAATATATACGTGGTCGTTACAACTAATTACATTGAATCAATTTTCTAAGATCTTTCATTGTCCTTTTACAAGAAATCCTTAAACTATATAAAAAGCTTTATTACTTAGTATCCTGCGAATTTTATTAGTATTATGGAAAGATTGAAATTTTGTTTTTCATCCGAATCCAAAGCTTCATTCTTTGAGTGAATTACTCATATTGGTATTATCCATTGACTTCATTATATAGATCCTCGTATACATTTCTCAGGATGTCCTATTTTAAGGTCTAATGTCTTGGAATGTAAATCGTAATTATAACTACTTACTTCACTGTTTTGAAATTCGTTGTATATTCAAATTTCATAAAAAAGTCATATGGTCAAAATTTCAGGAAACAGGTCGTTACTTTGTTTCTATTTAAAGTCTTGAAGGTGTAGGTTTTACAGACATAAGGCCTACGAAATCTGGTAATGCTTTGGGTATATAAGGTTTATGAAGAGATTATCTTCGAGATAACCCTTAGTAAAAGATTCGTGTAGTGGAATTAAGATGGTCGCTAATTAGTAATTTACAATTTTAATAAAACTAGTATTGATATCTGGTAACATTTAAACTATCTTTATTAGGTAACGTTCGGGTTTATAAACGTTATTCTTATCTTGAAACGTAATTTCATTCTCCATCAGTTCGACAATAAAGGAATTACGGTAGCTGATTTCGTTGAGTCGTATCCATATAATTTCGAAATCTTGGTTCTAATATTTATAAATATATTTTGAAGATTCCGTTGATTCTTCCTATAGTGGATCAAAATAGAGGCCCATAAATTCCTTTTACATAGTACTGTAGTAGTTTTAGTTACTATCCCTTCTGCTCTATCATATGGCAATCCATGTCTTCCTGTAATCAATTGTTATTTCTTTTTGGGTTATTTAAGGAACCAATCGAAATGTTATTTCGTTAAAAGATGTAATACGTAATTGTTATCGTAACAGAAACTTTAATAATAGAATTTATTATTTTTCATGTAATTCGTTATTCAGGTCGTATAATTACTTTTGTTGAGGGTAAATTAGATATTTTACGAAACTGCTAGGTCTGAAATCGTAATAGAGTCATTCCTTATATATTGGGCACTTGTTACCGTCGTCAAAACCTATAGGGCTATTCCAAAGATCCTAGCCTTATTGGTTCATATGTTAGTTCAAGACAAGCATGATTAATCAAATAAATCTTATTTATTTTATTACCCTATTGTCGTCGTTTTTATACGGGTTCTCATTATTGTTTCGGCTATCGAAGTTTTTTTATAAATTGTCCCTTTTAACCACAATTGTAGCACTTACCCTTTCATTAATAAGGTATCATATTGAAAAGCATCGATATCTATAAGTCTTGCGGCTTCTAATGGCGCTAACCAGTCGCTACGTAAGGTATACCGACCATTTTTATTTAAAACACTTCATTATTAATAGATTTACATAGCCCTCTTGCGTCATATGTAATTTATTACTATTAAACCATAGTGTTGGTAGGGCCTTAGATCGTTGCAACGTTGTCGATTCGTTTGGTTGAAGTAATAGTAGTACTGCGTTGGTTACGTGGTACATGTATTATTTTAGGTTTCGCAGACCGTTAGCCGGTATGCATTGTAATTTGTATGACTAATTTCTTGGCTAGTACTCTAGTGTAAATTGTAGGGTACTACACTCGACTTACACTCAATGCGGTAGGTACACACAAACAATACACTCAACTTGCAATACAGTCAACTTTACTGTAAGTAAAGTTGCCCTACTGCACTGCATGTAGTACTATTCAAATACTGGCGTCTTTTTAATTTGTACGCGCACGTTAGTGCAGCTAACCCATGTTTTCTGGTTACGAGTAAATCTTTTCCTTAATGACTAGCTAGACCTCTATCAATTCCAGTTAACTTCCATACTAAATTACAACCAATTACATGAAAATCAACCCCATTTCACTTTAATTGCTACGTTACACCGAGGTCCGAGTTCATTAGCTTCCATAAAAAGTTCTTCCGCCATAAGCTTTTCTAGGCCTCCACTTCAGCTATACCAATCATACAGGTCCACATCATCAATTCCTTGGCAATCTTTCAGTTTGCCGGTATAACACTGGTCGCTGGCACGTAACATAAGCTTGTCATGCGGCCTATTGAAGTAGCCCTAGATACGTGGGGGTAACCTATTACTAACTACAAACTTTTTCATGAAATAATTTAGAACGGTTTTCCTTATAGTATTAATGAAAACGCCTTGACCATTAATTTATCGAAATTTATTTATGTACCTCCCTTCGCAGGATTTATGAAATACTATTACCTCAATTATTCGTCGTTTTTGAACTGATAATTCCGAGATTCGAAAAGCATTCGAAAAGGCTCCTCGAATCGGTAAAATCAAAATCCAATGTCGGGAACTTTTAGCTACTTTATAATAAAATGAAGGGTCTCCTATAATATTATACTTACGTCAAAACCCATCATTAAACCGTAAACCTCCAAATCTAATACGCTTCGTATAATCCTGTTCTACTTAACGAAGGTCCAGTAAATTAGGCTGCCAATAATATTAAGCTAGTTTTCCCGTTTGTATTCTTTACCAAGAGTTATTAGAAAGCCTATTATCATTTTCAAAAAAAATCGTTATTATTGAAGAAGAATCCGTCCATAAAGAATATTAACCTAGATTTCAACAGGTTGATTGGGTATGTATAAATTACTGGGTCCTAATTTCGCATTTGCCACTAGAGCCTGTCATTGAACCGGTAAAAGTCTTTATTTACCAGGCCTTATCCTTATACCGCGATAAAAAGCAGTTAAATGGCATCTGGTTAATATAAGATAATAATATAGCTGCCACAGGCACGTTACTCTAGATAATGATTAGCTTTAGTCACATTGGTCTTATTAATCACAACAAAATGATGCACTCTCCCTTTTAACTCAAGCTAGGGCCGGTATCAAAACAAAGCATACAGACTAACAATATATGAAAATTAGTTGGCTTTCCTACTTTAAAGTCGGTACCAGATTACAATTCCAAAACTTAAATCCTTTAATCACCTGTTATTCCAATGCCACAAGGCTAATCGTGCCGACGAAAAGCTTATCGTTAATTTACATAACTAATATGTCGAAATCCCTTACCTAGGTTACCAACAAATACAAATCGTATGTTAAAAACTTGATAGCTAGCCATATTTTAAAATAGGATGAATGAATTTATTATCAATAAACATCTAATTAAGCTAATCCGTATAATACCTTAATACATTGCATTACCGTACATTAAAGGTAAATAACACGTAATTTCAATAGTGATTATAGGAGAACAATCCGCTATCAATATATGGTAAACTATATATATACCTGCGTTATATTACAGATTTTAACCATAGCTTTACCATTCATTTTATTTTTTAAACTTGTTTCTGAAGTAATTAATAAACGCTAGTTAATATTCTAAGTCGTTGCTGACTATATATGGATCCAAATTTTACTTTTATCGCCGTATCCTTGAGCGATTAAACGTAACATTTATACGGCTCCCACGTAGTTTTACCTTTTATCTCATAAATAATTTTTGATTTCAAAATCGTTAGATTTAGGTTTTAAAGTTTAAAATCGGTTATCGACAAGAATTATCCAACTCTTGAATTAATAGGCTGTTAATCTTGACATTATTGCTTTCCTCAAATTGTTTTCCGAAGATTTTGCTAATCCCTTGTCTTCGAAGCTTTAATGCCAAGTTTTCGTCATTTTCTTTTTATATTTACCCAAACAGTATGTTTAATAAGGCCCGGTAAATATTCCTCCTTTTTAACTTTCTTCTTCTTCAAAGGTCGTTCAGGCTGACGGCGTTATATCGGCTTATTGATAACAAATGAAGAAAATTACTGTTTACTCATTCGTTTAACTTAAGTATTTTGAACATTACTAACCATAATATAAAGCTTAACTTAAATAATTCGAACAGGTTAAAGACCCATAATAGTTTTATTAATTACATCAGAATAGGCGATACTTAAAATCCCATGTAGGCTTTTCTATTTACCCGACTCCTTTTTTACAAGAATTTTACTTTATAACGGCAGAAAAAGTACATTGACTATTAAAGGACCTTGTCTAATGATGAAAATATCATTAACTTGGTGGCGTGCCGATTCTCTTGGTAATTTATCTAACGGTTTACCGTAAGCCACAATCCGTTTTTGAATCATTATGAAGCTCCTGAATTCATTGATCAATCATATGTACGCATCAAAAACTAATAGCGTTAACACTAAGTCGTCAGGACACAAAGTATCGTCCAATCCTTTTACCGCCATTTATAAACATACCTCTGGATTCGTAAAGCTTTCAATTTCCAACGTAAGGATATTATATGCTCGCGGAAGTATGGTGTATGCCCTTTTAACCTTCTCAATGCTTTAGTGGGCTTTTATAGGTACCTATCTATAATCAATATCTATTATTTTAATATGTTTTTTAAAGTCCACTGTCGTGAATTTGGTACCGGTATAGTAAACGACAACGTCAGATAAACCTAAGTACGTGCTAATCCCTAATATTTTTAGCGTTTTCCATGTATATTTTAAGGAAAGAAAATTTCAAAACATAGGCTCAAAAAATGTTGTGGAAGTATCGACATAAAAAATAATCTTAATCTGAAAATAAAACATATTAACGAAGTGCTCATGATTGTAGTCCTTATCGTCTTTTAATATAAACTTAAATCCCCAGAATTCTTGGGAAAACATTTAATAGTAGTACCGAAGTCATTCAATAGCTTTCATATGGAAGTATTCCACTTCTTTATATTTTACGAACTTGAGGACTTTATGTACCCTATGAAAGGTTATATAACTCAAACACCGGTATAATTAACTAATTTTCTTTTCCTTCAGGTTTAACACCATTACGTTCGGGCCTTCAGAATGAAATAATCGGTGCGTCCACTTCAAAGTGAGGGGAAACCCCTAGCCGTTATTAACTAGTTTGTCTACGTTAACATCGACATTAACGTCAAGGATCTTCATATCCTCAAAATAAAGTAAAAAAAAAGGTAAGGAATGAAATAAGTAAAACTTAATTACTTCTACAATGATTTAAATTACCGTTTTCCCTGACAACGATAGTTATTGACCTGATACAAAACCAACTTTAGCCTTATTATTACTGTTATAGTTAATATTATTAACTATAGTGTTTTCCCTCCGTAATACTACGTTTGATTACCTTATTTCCCTTATACATGTCATAATACCTTTAAACGTGATATTTACATAACTATTGCGAAGGTTAAAATGTATAAAGGGCTAGGAGCTCAATCAGATAGAGGTTTTCACCACCTAAACAGTCTAAAAAAGCGTATTTAGCTAGTTATTAAGCCACGTTTGGAGCAATATTTTATTCCACTTATTTGGCTTAGGGGCATTATTGCCGTTAATTGGTTTTTCGCCGTCTAAGTTGACGATTTAATCCAAGTAACGCTACTTAAAATTGATACTATAATAAATATAATATGTTATCTTTTTATTATTTTTCTCGGTAGGAGGACACCGATTAAACCCATAGCCAAATTTAACAAAAATTCTACATCTCCCATTACTATAACAACAATCATATTTTTGGTTAATAGATTGTCCTAAATCATAGCTCTATTAAATTCAATGTGGCCGTTACTACTACTTTAAATGTGTAACCGGTAATCGCAACCTGGAACATTAAAGGAACCTGTAATCGTACTTACAGTCGACATAATAAACTACAGTACAGTTTTTTTCATCTAGGTTAGGACAGTTGCCGCCTTAAGGGTACATATTAAGCGAGTTTGGTATACATATCATTACAAAGGCAAGCGAGGAGTTAAACTAGCTCGAAAAACCTACGCAAGTAGCTTTTAGGCGTTATAAGGGGTATTAGAACTCTTTGACGCCTTTGACTACTTCCCGTACCTACTCTCGAAGTGTAGCTTCGTCATCGTAAGTTTTCGCCATTACTTGACAGTACAACAACAACTTATCGAACATCTAATTAAGGATATCCATTAATATTTCCTCGTTTTTTTTTTTTTTTCGCTATCATGATATTCTATCTCGTAGTGACCAAGTATAAATAGTATTAGGTGAGGTAAACATCATATTCAAAGTAACTCTTTCTTTCATCGTAAATCTTACGAAATGTTGTAACTCTGGTAAGGAAAGTTAAGTAGTAATCCCTAACTTACATTTTCAATATTCGGAGAAACAGTACTTAAAACCCGAAAAATGAAATCTTGATCCACTTACAAATGTTTGAAAATAGCATTATCTCATTGTTGAAGAAGTAATAGGGTTTCCTGTTATATTTCTTTACATCGTTTCGACTCGTAGCGAAGTTCGTAAAAAACTAATAATTAATATCAATCATTTCAATAGTGTTTTAAGGTAAATCTCGATATTTATCCCAGTTTTAATTAGTGTTTTCTGGAAATTCAGTCCTTAAAGCCTTCAAAACAGGGTTTTTAGGGTAATTATCAGTTGCCAGGTTTAAAGGATAAATTCTTATACTATAACCTTTCATGGGCTTTCATGTATAGTCATAAATACCATAGAAAAGTTCTCAAAAGGCCTTTCGATTCAATTTCCAGGAGGCGATAAGTACTTAAAGTTTTTGTGAGGCCTGACGATATTGCTCAAATAAATGGTATAAAAAAACGACGTTAATATCTTTCACCGTGTTGAAGGCCTTTATTTCACGCTCTCTTCCACTGTTAATAACGTGCTACGTGATATTACGTAGGGGTATTGGGCTTTCGCACAGGTTAACAGGTTTCCGAATGCTAACGCTTCAAAATGTTTAACTTTAATAGAGATGAAAAAAGTACACCAAATCGAATATAAGGGTGTTAAAGTTTTTCAATACCGTTTCTCTTAGGTCATAAGTATTAAATTAGTTTTTTAAGTTAAGTTAGGTTAAATAAATTTTACACCAGCTTAGTAAAACTATTTTCTGGAAGATAAATCCCTTGAGGTTCAATTTTTTTTTAACTTGGACCTAACAGCTCTTTGGATTTTTTTTCCTATATTAAAAATATAGTTGTCAAGAAACTCAATATATTTATGAAAGGTACAGATACCACGGTCCCATTATTCGCCGCCGTTTTACTTAAGGATAAATTTGCGGATGAAGATAAACAAATTCTTTTCGGTTAATTTTTCGTTAAACTTTTGCAAAAAAAATCACAATTATAGTATTTAATAAAAGTAGCTCCGAATTCTCTAATTACTGATTTCCTAACGTGGTTTCTCATAGCTTCAAAATAAATGCTAATGGTACACATTTTAAAACTTATGTAAAACGTATAAAACGTATGAAACGAGGGACTTGGTCATCTTAGGTGTAAGGATTTGGTGTTTTGACGTAAAGTTACGTAAAAACTTCGCGATTGAAAGTAGAGTCGCGTGAAGTAGTATCCTCGATTATAACAGCTATTTTTGCGATTAAAATCACTTGGGGGAATTCAAAAGAGTAAAGTAGGGACAAAGGTCTGGTGTTAAAAATAAGGTCGAAGATCGTTTATTATTAATAATATTTTTTTCGCGTAAGGACCTTTTGTTCGTCTTACCGTAGTGACACCCACAATAATAATGATTTAGCCGCTTACCAACTTGCGAAACTTTAAGACTTCGAATAGTTAATGATAATGTTCTTCAAAGAGAAATAATACACATTTCTTTGTCATTTTCAAGTAGTGATACCGTCACTTACTTCCAAATTGCCGTTATAGACTAGCGTAACCCAAAAGTCTTCTCTGTTTTCCTGCCGTTTTAACTAACGTAGTACTAATAAAAGCCTTTCCCAAGAATCTTTCCTATACCCTTACCGCCATTATCAATATAAAACGTAATCGGAAAGCTGCTTTCTTGTCTAATTAGCCAATATATTCCTAACCTCATAAGCACTAATTATCAATAATAGGGCCGTAAATCGTTATAACATTATTGATTCAATTAATTGAAGTAATAGTAGTATTGTTTTAGTCAAGTAATGGATTTATTATTTTAGGTTTCGTTATCCCTTAGCCGGTATATACTATAATTTGTATGACCAATTGCTTGGAACATGCGCTAATATGCAGTATAGTGTACTACACTCGATATAAATCCAATACGGTAAGTCTACACAAACAATACACTCAACTTTCAGTACAGTAAACTTTATTGTATGTAAAGTTCAGCTACTACACTGCATACAATACTATTCTAACAGATAACGTGGTTAAAAAAGAGCGTTTTTTCACATAAGCCCAAAATATTTGAACGTTTTATGTAAATCAGTTATAAAAATTTAAGATGTTTTAGCTGTCGTGCCAGTGAATCTCGCGTAAGGGTGTCGCGCTTGCGGAAAAGCGTATTGTAAAGTGATATTGAAAATAGATTTTTTAGGAAACATGAATGTATTTTGAATTTTTTCACAGCACGGTTCAAAGACATACTTATTGATGAATTTCCAAGTTTACGGGCCTACATATATCAACTTTTTGTCACCCTCTAAGTCGGTATTAAATTCTTTTCTTGGGAACGTAATCATAAAAATGATATCACCGATCGTAAGCTTTTTCTTACCTTGTTTTTCCCGGATATAATAAACGAATTTGCACGTCTTCGGGACGTTGCTCAGGCCAAAGGGGTGTACCCTCCATCGCAGGTATATATGCCTAAACGCCTTAATTTCTACGCCCCTAGTCCGCATTTTATCCAATGCCGTCGTTACTTATTACGCCTTCGTCATATATTTTGTCAATTGTAACCGCATACCCTTCTACAACCGGATTTTAACCCATAATTTGTTCGTCTTAACCTTTGCTAATATTTAACGAGGATCGGCTTATAACTCTGACAAGGGCAGTTAAAATAACCTTGACTTTTGAGCTCTTTCCTTTATAGTTAATAATGGTTGCAGCTTTTGAAACGTGTCGAGTAATATTGAAAGAATAACCGTAAAGTTTTTTCATTTGGTTAAGTGTTCTATTTATGAAACTAATATAAAACCAGATTAATCGAGTTTATAAGTAATTTATCGACGACCATATTGAATTCAAACGTTTAGCGTAAGCGTAAACTGATGTTTTATGATCTTTCGTAACCCGTTTACAAAAGCACCCCGGCTAATTGGTTTTGAATTGTGTTCCTAGGGGATTTTAATTTTCTTCCTTTACCTCTACGGGTTCCTCATCTTTTGGAGAACCAAAACTGTCGTATCCCTGGCGCCATTTGATGGTAGGAAAGGACTTAAATGGCCGCGCTGCGCGGCTCAACCAAGGCTGCAGTTTATACGCCTACGGGTCACTAAATTGCGGAGTACCCTAAAGCCTTGGTTTGTAGAATGGCGTAGGGCCAGAGGGGCTTTGACAAGTTACTAAGGCTTCACGTTACAATCTATACCGCCGGTATCTACAGGTGTATTGCTTGGTAGGTAGCGCACTGCTTCATGACAGGTATCGCCCGGTTATAGTACATTTAAAAAAACATTCCAACTCTGCGTATAAAATCAGGATCATAACGGAATATATTCATTACGTCTATCGAAAAATTCCCTCTCAATATGAATAGTTGAACCCGATATTGATTCATATTATTTCCGAAAAAGCGCGGGATGAAATGTTTGGTTTATGATTTGTACAATAGTAAGAAATTATTTCTAACTTTTGCGGACATCGTTATGTAGTTTAAAGTCGGACAAGTGTGATAGTATATATGATAATATTAAGTTGTAGGTTAAGGGATAATCGTGCTATTCTTGGATTAATTTTTATTGAATCAGATATCCAGATTCAACTGACAATATGACGTATTGGGAATTAGTTGTACTTAGGGTTTGTTGTAAGCTTATCCCAAATAACGTAAATTTTACAATATACAGTGGTAAGGGCTATGAAAAGGGAGCATGATTCATCCCGTATTCGGAACGAATTGATCAAGTTGTTCGGTTTATTCAATAACGAAAAGGTAACGGCTTTATCTTTTAATTGGCGAAAATTCAATCACCATATTTTTGTTAAACCAAAAGAAGACGAAATTTTTCATTTAGAACCGCCGTTATGATCAATATTACTAAATTAGCTTTTCCAATTTTAACGTTTGGTAATTGATTTAATAGATAAATTTTCAGTAAGAATAGAGTTTTCATAGGTAACGGCGTCGGTATTTGTTTTAATGTCGGAGGGTAGGTAATGATTATTTAACGATTATTGTTTTTTTTGAAATGCTTAAAGAGTAAAATCATTTTTCTTTATCTTTCATGAAGAAGACATTACACATATTATTTAAGTTGGCGTAACTTATATTGCTGAAGAGTCGAATCGTGATTCATTTTTTTTTCATATCGTCTCTGAATAAAAGGAATAAATGTGTATTTATATTTGTTTCTCCTTATTCGAATAATTAATTCCTTCACGTACGCTATCGGGAATGTGGGTGATATTCCAACTTTATATTAAGTTTATAATTGTGCGTATTTTCCATATTTTAGATACTATTTATCTAGAGGAAGTTTTTACTACTTCGTTCAGTATTACCTAGGATTATATAGCCTAAATCTGTATAGTTTCGGGCCGATTCAGCGACCCCGGGTTAAATTTAGACTTCAAAATGTAATTTCGTAGTAAAGTTGCTCAAGTACCTTTGATTTTATATAACGACCGGTGTGAGTATCCTCGTATACCCCGCAAAAGTTCGAGTCATTCGCTAACAAGAGTTTCTCATATCATTCGAGAGATTGTGGTTTCCGAGGGTTTACAAACTGTTATCGAGACGTAATCAATAATTTTGCCAAAATGTTTTACTGCCTTATTCGATTTACAAAAACAGAAACCCCGTAAGGTTGGATGAGATGCAAAAAATATACTTTTCAAAAGTTTAAAAAGATAAACCTTACGGCTCTTTTTAAACTTATTAGGACTCTATTGACTAATGGAAGTCGAAATCAATTATTTGGGTACAGTTTTAAAAGTGTTTCATCTATCCAATAATAAAAACCGTATTCGTTAGCCTGTTTGATATTTTTTCCGCACGATGGTTGGACATAGCATAAGATTATATTATCTATAATAAGGATGTTTTTGCCGAGGGTCTGAATTTCAGAGTGTGGTTATCAGAACAGCGCAATATATGTACCACGATTATTGTTTCAAATACTTATGAAGGATTGAACTATTTTTTTGCCCCCTTCAATTTCGCAACTTTATGTTTATTGAGCTGAAACTTTTGGATTTATTTTAAATATAATTTTCGTCACCGGCTGGAAACTTTGGGTATTTGTCAAAGTACATGAATTCATAGGTTGTAAAGTTCACACAAGGTTATGGATCTTCTTTTGGAAATTCTCTAGCCTAATTCCATAGTAATGTTTAATATGTTAAAGATTAATCTGTATATCAAGGAAACGTATATTGCGGTAGGAAATACGAATAAATTCGTTAAAATGGAGATTTGGCTATTATATCGCGATAATATCCGTCTAAAAGGCGTCTCGGAGGATAACTTTGCATCTATAGTTACGGTATTATATTGGGTTTGACCTGCGTTAATATCGTCGAATTCGAAAACCCCGGATGGTTACCCTCTTTTCGGCCCGAGTATTTTAACTGAATGGTGAAACTAATGTGCAACGAACGAACCATTATATGCGATTCAATTATTAACGGTTACTAAAGAAGTTAAACTTTTCCTGGTAAAGGTTTAACACTGACAATAATTGATGGACTATAGTATTTTCTAGAGGGGTATATTTGGTTACCGGCGTCGTTTGCAATTAATGTTTTGGAAACTATCAACGATAAATATCTTACTAAAGCCAAAGACTTACTGATTATAAATATCTTGGTAAAAAGGTTTATTCCGGGTTATTGAACGACATTACCATCGACAGATTATAATTTTCATCATTCAATGCTTACATCAAATATATACGTATAATAAGGGTATAAAATCTTGTTGTACTTTTCTATAAGGAGTCCTCTAACCATCTTCTATTTTAAACTTTCTTGATTTTTTATTTCAATCGACATTTTAGTTAACTTACCGCTTGTTAGCAACGGTATGTAGTTCGTATGATATTTTTTAAGTTAACTTTCCAAGTTCTTTTCACTATAGGTAATCTGGTTTATTAGTACTACCTAGTATACGGTTGAATTTCGAGATATTCATTTGCGAATTTATGCAGTTTTTCTCATTTATTACTAACGATTGTAGTTCGTATTGAACAAGTATTCATAAAACGACTTATTACATTTGAATTGAAGTTTAATAATTCGTATCATTAGTATACTACCATTAAAAGGACAGTGATATTAAGCGGATGAACTGTGAAGTTTAAAAAGAACTGTAAACTGTTGTCGCTTATTCATAATTTCGTTGGATATTTTTTGAGTTATTGATCGATATTCAAGATGCATACATATACTATGAAGGGATTTCAAATGAATTGACTATTTAATGTGTATGAAATATATTTTTTAAAATGAAACAAATTAGACATCGCTCATTAATTCGGCGGGACGAATTTTTCAGTTTTTGGTATATCTTAACAAAGATATGTGACTCAATCAATCCGATACGGCTAACTTTGAAGGAGCAAGGCAAATCAATGCGAACCGTTGGCGATAACTGACAAAACAATTCAAAATGAGCAATTTGATTCGTTTTAATGCACGTTTTTTCATGAGTAACCGTTTTTTTCTAAAAAAAAAAAAATTAAAAAAAAAATGGATTAATTAGATAAATAATAACTTGAGTAAGATCTCAAGACTATGAAGTTCACGTGAACTAATGTCTTGAAAAAGGAATCAGAATGATTGCTTTTGTAGTATAAAATATGATCATTGATCAAATAAGAAGTATCAAAAGATGTACGCCACATGTAAGGGCTTTTAAGCCATCCCTCAGAGCGTACCACTCTAGAATACCTTCTTCTAGACCGCTCTACGCATGAGAGTATATTCAGTAGAGTGTCACGTTATAATATACTCTGCAATAGTACTGCCTGTTACATGACACGTTATCGTGCATGTTATAGGATTGTACCTTACAGCGTAATGTACTGCCACCTAAATATACTATCTATAAATGTATATAATAATATCCTCAAATACCATATAATAGACTTTCCTAATTATTTAAATATCGTTTTGAGTATCCTTAGAAAATATTTCATATTTTATATTAATTTAACTCAACTTATGGTTACGGATATTATTTACTCAGAATTATTGTGTAATACTCACCTTAATATGTGTTTTATCACCAACGAGAAGTGAACTAGTATTTACAAGAAATTGAAAGTCTAGAATATATTAGCGGCGAAAACAGGATGTTGTGGTGTCGATTTGATATTAAGGATGGAAAAGGATGTAACAAACTTAAAGAATAATTATCAAAACACTATCGGTATAGTAAGGTTTTCGTTGAATTTTATTTCAAATAGGCGATATCGCGATTTTCGAACGGCCCTGCGTTTTAACATCTGAGCTATGTATAAGCTATGAAGATTATATCGGATATTTTCCTTCACGTCAGAACTAATTTATTAATAGCCCTAAGGTGGGAAACTTAATTTTTCTGGTGATATAATACGATATGTAGGCCAGGTATATATTGCCTGACTCTTTCAAATAGTAATCTAACCGCGCGGCGTCTTTTATTCAAAATATATTCAACTTTAATTATAGAAATACAATTTTTTTATGATTTTCCCGCTTCCAAAATCCCAAGGTCCGATTTCGGTAAAGTTTTAGATTGGTCTCTACAGGAGTTTTAAAAGACGTCGATGTGGGTGGACGTGGTAAGGTGAGGCGGAGAGAGGATTTTTTTGAATAGGTTATAAGGGATCGAAACACATTCATCTACCATGAAGTTATATATTTACCATGAACGCGGTTTTTAATACGCTCCCAGTAAGTACGATCAACCCGGTTACATATAACGTAAATTAATAGAGAACAATAATCTTATACGATTATATTTTGATTATAGTTTATCCTATTTACACGACTATAATGAATGTTAGTTATAAGAAACATAGCTTAAGTTATAATATCGTTGTGATTATTTGTAAAATGGCAATAAGTAGGTTTTCAGCAATTATTCAAGAAGATCGTAGTAAAAATATTACGGGTTATGATATGGTTATAGGATGGTGTAAGGTTTGGGTTAACAGGGGATTTGAATAGGGGCGTTGTATGCGATTACGGGGCGGGGAAAAAAGCGCAGAGAAGGCGTAAAAATAAGAATTTCACGGTCTATATAATCCCAAAAATCAGTAGGACTGACATATGGGTAATTTAGCATAAAATAATTAATGTATTCACCAACTTCGAAAATTTCAATACGAATACAGCTTTATAGTCATGTAGACTCTTATACCGCTTAGGCGTAAGAGATACAGTATTCATACCACTTTAAAAAGAGGTGACGAATCCTTGTGGTTAAACGCGTAGGGCGTAAAAAGTTATGAAAAAATCTATCTTTCAAATTATTATAAAAGAGGATAATATTTATTCAGATCTCCTTCAAAAATACGTTTTAGGTTTACTACATAATAAATTTTATGGAGAACGCATTACGCCCAAAAGCGGTAAATATGATCGTAAACTAAAGTTACCTATAAATTTCATAGGCTAGTTACATGAGATAAATCGGTATTAGTTTGTTGAAACGGGTTAAGTTCATTTTTATATTCGTTATTATAAAGTATGAAACGATTTCCTATTATAGGGGAGGCTTATACAAAGCGGTAAGAATATAGGTATTAAGGAATGAATAGACGATATACCTTATAATTAACCTAATAAGCGCTTTTTAGAATGTTGGAGATGACTATACTTATATAATAACTTGGAAAAATGTCGGTTATATAAAGAAAGGGCTTAAACATAACAAAATGTGAGGTGATGAGTAAGGAAACGATTTTTTGAAAAAGACGAGAACTAATATAAATTATAATGACTATTAAGAGTGGACCATAAAAGGTTCAATTACTATTCACAAAAGTAATGGGAAAAAGATAGAGCAGTAAAAATCAATGCAAAAAAAAAAGGGAAAGGAGGAATAAATTTCGAACAACGGTCAATATCGTTTTTTGATTCATTGGTGACATACAACTCACGAGGAAATGGTCGATTCATAACGTTATGCGGCACGGTAATAGTGAAATGATAAATTTATACGCCATATACCCTACCTACGCCCGATTTGCGCCCCGTAAAAATTCGATTCGTATTTGTTGGTTCATTTGTATGATAACGTGTTCTTTTTTATTGAGGGTAGGGGCCCTTTTATAGACCATGACTACCGGCTATTCAGTGAATAAATTAATTAAATGTGTTCTTAATAGGACGTGTAATATACGCCCCAGGGGCGGTCCGGTTGCGGTCTGAGGATATTTCATGTTAGGGTATATAACGGACTGTTCATGGACCTTGCACATAATTGCTGTACGAAGGACTTCTGCAGCCTTCTCTAGCTTTCCTTAATATATAAATTGTTAACCCAATTTGTCACCTACTTGTCATTTCTTCGTAGGTTGAATCATAATATCGAACTTATCCTGATACTAAGGCAAATCCGTTACACTTTCCTTATTAAACAAGTTGCGAAACTCCGCCAGGTCGGAGGAAAGGCAGAACCGATCCTCATCTTTTTTCAAAACCGTTAATGATGTCGATTATAAATAAGCGTTGTTTCTTAAAATCTTATTACAAAGACTAACTACCACTAATTCCTAATACACTTTACATCCTGCTAAATCTGGGGCGCAAATTGTATAAAAACATATTTTATAGCAACACAAATATCCCTTTACCTAAAACCCAACTTTTAACAACTAAACTATTATCGCAAGCGACTAAACTGACTCAATAATATTGTAAGTATAATATACACCAAATCATATTTCCAGCTATTCCGGAAATAAGAAATATTAACATCGGGCTCGACCATCTATTAACATCTACGAGAAGTTATTCTCCATAATTACTATATATACTCCGTTTTAAAAGTGAAACTACATCTAAATTTCGAAAATATAGCAACTGAACTGACTTTAACCATAACCACTAAACCATAATCTCGTGTATAACAAAATAACAATCACAGCTAAAATCGACCCAGGTATCAAAAACAGGCATGTTATTGAAAAGCACAAAGTTAAAATTATATCCCCATTCATATTTTTTTTAATTAAACTCAATTGTAATGCATATATTTATACGATTACATCGGTAAAGCCACATGATTCCCAAATGAAAATAAGTTCAAGAATAAACTTCCTCCATATCTGGTAATAAAAAACTTACAGCTACCTCCTCAACTAAAACCGAATAAACCTATATGTAGAAGAATAACCGGGCGAATTATACAACCCCGTTAAAATTAATACCGAAATTTATAAAATAAACAAGGCTCCGTATGCTACTTAGCCAAACGCTCCTCCATCGATATCCATATCTCTCGGCGTTTCTAACTCAAGGTTAAAGCTAAACGAGTATATCATGGTAGCTATCCGTGATTACTGTGAACTTTTAACCTGAATATTCAATAGACGTAAACCTCCATCATAACTATATTTTCAATTGGTCGGAGTACTTATATGAAGACTGAAAAATTTCGTTCATAACGGTATTCCAAATTGAAAATCTCCAGCTAGTTAATGAATTCTAGATACTTTACAAAAACAGCGACATAATTAACACAGTTAGTTCTTACCATAATAAACCAATTCTTATGAACCCTTACCATTAGCCATCGAGTCTATAGATTACACGACTATATACGTAACGTAATATACAGTACGCAGCCCAGGCGCGACCCGGGTGCAGTTCGGGCGTAGTTCTCTGATATCATATACATGGGCACAAGATGCGCTATACATGTATCACATATATAAGTCCTATAAGAAGGACCACTATAGCCTCATTTAACTTGTTAATACACCTTAATTATGAACTTTATTTAAAAACTACATGGTATAATATCGTAGGTCGAATTATGATATACAATAAATATTTTATTTGATCGTTTTTAAGAGGATATTACTTAAAAAAAAAAAAATCGATAACAAATATTAATAATTTTACTCTGTACTCAAAAATTATGAGCGAAAACGTTTTTTCGGTTAATGACTTTTTTTTCGAGTTTGTAAATATATCTACTCGCCCTTAACGGTCAACCTAAGCTGATATATCTCGCCTTTGAGAGATTATAAGCTATAGCGCGTTCGATTTCAACCATATATAACAAACCATGTAATTTATTTTCCCAATCAACCATATGTTCAACTTCGTTCCAGTAGTCACTTAAATTGAATAACTTAAAAGCGATCTAACAGTATTTCGGTTTAGTCTTCCAACGTTTTATCGTGGGCGAAAATAGTACTATAAACCATAATTCGATAAATATAGTTTGAAGTAAGCGGAGACATGGTAAACAATTCAATTAATATTAAAAACGTACTAAATTAAATTGTAAAAAATCGATATACGTTTTTTACCAATGTGTTTATTACACTACGTGTATAAAGTAAACTGTTACGATATATTACGAGGACGGCAAATGCTAGGAAATAAACGATACGAATTAGTTCACTTACTACATTAATTTTATTAATGGGGATGCGTACTAAGCGAATACAACGTTGTTCAAATAAAAAAAAAATCCTAAAAACAATGATAAGCTATAATTACCCTTCGTCATGAGATAAAAATATATTACTTACGCAAGCGGTTGGTTGAAATTTTTATGGACTCAGACGTTGTCTATTGTGCCTATTGGTTAAGTGAATGTGCATATAACGGCATAAGTCTGGGCCCGGCTAAGGCGCGGACCGGGTATAGGCCGGATACGCCCTGTGTATGCATAAGGTATAGTTTGTATACGGCACGTGTAAAGGTACGTAACGTGCTGGGCATTAGCCCTGCCTAAGGACCATATACGTTAGGTTACGGTAATCTCTTTTAGTTTTTTTTCTTTACCTTAATAGTTAATCTCATTTAGTACTTATTTGTCTTATTATTGTAAGTCGGATTATGACATACTATTAAGGTTTTTTTTGTTTTTTTTTTTTTCGAAAAAATATTACTTTTTATAGACGAATCGATAGTAAACGTTTATTATTTGGCGTTGCACTTTAATGTTATCGGGGAAGATAGGCCGTCGACAAATACCTAGTCATCTACTTTTATAGATACACTTTCAACCCCTTCAAGGCTGACTTTAGCCGATATCTCTCGTTTATAAGAAACCGTAAGCTATATCGCGTCGGCTGTTAAATAATTATAATAACCATGTTAATTGATTTCGACTATCGACATTACGTCTGACTTCACTTAGGTTATCACGAAGAATTAATAACTCATAACCGATTAAATCGCAACTCGCGTTAAGTTTTCACCGATTGAGGGCGGTCGACAACGATGTAACTAACTGTAATTTCATGGATTTGCTTTTACGTATGCGGCGACGCTTGAAACGATCGAATTTTTATTAAGAGCGAATAAAATATAAATCGAAAAAGGTTGGTACGCGTTTCTTTACGTATAGGAATATTATACGGCGAAGGAAAAGTAAACAGTTACGGATTATAATGAATCCTGAAGCTACAAGGGTATACATAATATGATTTTTTTTAATTATATCGAAACGGCTTACGGGGACCCTTACCGCGAGGATAAAATATTATTCGAATTCGAAAGCTTGGTTATAAGTAATAAAACCCAATAGGTACTATTTACCATTAGGTTATAAATACTTTTAGCTTAGGTAAACGGCCTAAATTAGCCTTCGTCCATAATATATAACTACCTACGCTCCCGCATATCATTAAGTATCCGTGTCAAGTTTATTACAATAAGTATTAGCCTAGTAGATTATATCATAGCTCTAGAAAAATGCCGTGAACTCGCTGACGAATTAAATCCCTTAAATTAAAACGAAGTTTTAATCGTTAGTTAGCGGAACTAGTCTAAGGTTAACATCCGGATAATAATATGGTTATAATAAGAGTCTACGCCATTTAAACGCCTTCGTTGAAATTCCCTAATAATCGCGGTCAGTTATCTTGATAAACACTCTCGGTACTTATTTAAAACCAAGGAAGTGGGGAGACGTAAACTATAATAAAGAATCGTTAAGTTAGGTTTATTTCGGGGCGTTATATACGTTAAAGTTTACTAAATCATGTTGAATATAGCTACAACCTCCGCCTGGTATTACCTCCAATATAGTTATATACGGCCCAAGTTAAAAAGGAAAAGGAAAATTATTTATTATCGACGACGTGGTAAGTTTAAATTTTAAGTACAATTTTCTTTAGAAGTTATGTAGATTGAACGGCGTAGTTATAAAATCGAATAAAAAGGAGTTTCATTCATTTAAAATATATATAAGCGAAAAACTCCTTTCATCACTATATTTATTAATGATAACTATTTTCTCAATACTTAAATCTATTTTGAATATAATTATCATTATATTGTAAACGAGGCTTTAATATAAAGGTTAAGTTAAAAGTAAATAAAGCTGTTATATTCGCGCAATTTCTGGACGATATTTGGGTTAGACTAAAATGCGCTTATTACCAAAATAACCTTTTTTTGCATAAATATTAATTAATAGTTAAGCCCGATATTAATATATATTATTTCCGAATTGACGCGGGATATGATTTTTGGAATACCTTGAATACGATACTAATTAGTAACTTTCGTCGCGAAAAGCAACCGTTTCAAAATTTAAGGTTAAGAAAACTTAATTATTAACGTAATATCGATACGACTAAAGATAGGAAATATGTAAGGCGTAGTAGGTTCGGCTTTTTTTCGGGTTAACGTAATATTAGTATAGACAAGTATAATATATAGGGAACCCGTCTCGAATAGCTTATGTTATAAGCTTTTACGAAATAACGCTGATTTTATAAATAACGACGACAATTACGGTTAGGAAAAAAAGATTAGTGGCGTCTTCCACCGAAACTAATAGTATTTCGCGATTTATTCGATAAGGATAAGATTACGACTTTACCTTTATATAAAGAGAAATTCAACCACTACATTTATATTAAACCAAAAGAAAGTGAATATTTATTAAAACGAATTTAAAGGCAGATATACTCGATAATATGGAATTAGCTTTCTAAACTTCGATCATAAGTTACGAAACTAGTAAATAAGTGTTAGGTTCGGACGAGCTATTTATGGACGACGACACCGGTAGCATTAATTCGTAAACAGAAGAGGAGATAACGGTTTTATATCGACTATCGGGTATTAAATAAAATTACAAAGCAGAATCGTTTTACTTTACCTTTGATTACGGAGACCTTACGTACGTTTTCGAAGTTGATATGGCTTACAAAGTAAGATATTCGAATGGTATTTCACTGTATTCAAGTGATACCCAAGTTAAAGGAATTTACGGCGTTTCGTACGCGATTTGTGTTATTGAAATAGCTAGTAACATTCTTCAAACAAGCGAAAACGCCACCTACATTTTAACGATATATTAATTATATATTAGCGAATATATTCGACAATTTGTCACTACGTATTTACTCGATCTTCTTCAAAAAGATTAGGTACTAAATAAAATCATATAATAAAATTTTAAGTAATTTCAAAATGGTATTTCAATTCGTGTTTAAATTTAGATTTGAAAAAGTATAACTTCGTAGTTAAAAAAGGTAAAATACTTAAGCTTTATTACAAAGGTAAAAGTAGGTATTCGAGTCGAACCCGAATAATTCCGGGTAATCAACAAGTAGGAGTTACCATGTACAGTCTTGGGGGTTTGTAGTTTTATGGGTTTGACCAACTTTTATCGTAATTTTTTTAGGAATTTATAAAAGTTAGCGAATTGTTCATTCTGTTTAAAGAAATAGGGTTTTCTTTGGGTTGAGACAGAACAGGAAAAAAAGGTATTATTAACGTTAAAAATACCTTTATTATGACCATCATTTTAGTATATTAAAATCCTAATCGACGAATAAATAGTAAGAACTAATTGTTTGAGAACGGCGTTTAAAGGGTATTTTTCGTAACGGATAAAGATAATATCTTAAAGATAATAGCTTACCATTTTGTACAATTAACAAATACGAAACGTAACTATACCATTTACGACAAAAACCTCTTCATAGTAATATCATATTTTAAAAAGTGGTCTTTCAAACTACGTAATATTCGTATACCGTTTACAATTTCAACGGATTATAAGGGATTGAAATATTTTTCGTTACTACGATTAATATCGAAAAGTTAGCCTGAGTAGGCTGAGGTCCTTTTTTTTAATACAACTTATAGTATACACCCGCAATTTGAGGCGCCCGCCCGAATACGTTAATTTATAGGCTATACGATAAACCCGAGGTTAAGAAACGTCGCGCGCGGATTGTGCAGTTTATTTTGATTGTTATGTTAGCCGGAATTATAATAAACTTATATATTAAAGTAATACTTATTGCGGCGAGTTTGGTAAAAGAGTTTAACTACACGGAGGCCGAGCTATTGAATTACGACAATATTTATTCAAAGGAGGGGTCAGGGGCTTTCGAAAGGTAGATGAGAGCGGTACCTCCACGAGTCCGGCCCACGCATGGGCCGTTATCGGGGATATCGTTAAGGGATTTCAATACGACGGCGTTGGCGGTACCGCTGCGGGCCCGGCCCTCGTTAGGCCCGACAGTAGCGCTAACTAAGAAAAAAAATCCCTTATTTTGGTACCGGATACATAGGCGGAATTATAAAATTAAGGAGTAACGAATAACATGTTATATAAAGTTCGCGTTTTGATAGTTTAAGAAGGCGTTCATCGCTTTTCATTTAAAATAAGATAATGATTATAGATTACAAACTGCCAAATTAACCCGCGAGAGGTATTACGTTACCATAATCGCTTATAATGACCGATATAGATATTATTAATAACAAGGATACTATAACAAAGTTACGACTTGAATATTATGAGTTATTTGGGCAAAAACATTTTATTTCGTTTTTTAAAAGTTATTTCCACTAAGGGGAATTGTTCGCAAATATTTGAAATTTTTGTCGAATATAAATGTAGTGTAACGAAACGAAACCTCGTCGTAATTTTCGGTAAAATATATTTTAACTTCTCCCTATCTCTGACCTGTATTAAACCTATATTTCGGTCGACGTTATAGTTGATTTACTAATCATTAACAGCGTTACTTAATATTCACTATTTATCGCTAATATATTTTTCAAGTTTATCTAGCTAAAGACTATTCGGTTTATAATTACGGATACGTACACGGAATGTTTTCGGAATGTATAGTAGAGATTTTATAGGTTTTTAGCTTTTATTATTAATAACCGCGGTTCCGATTAGGTGGACGTATTTTAAACGAAATTCTATTCTTTAGTAAAAGTCAAATAACATTCATCCACAACGTATTACCTATAAATAAAAGACTATATGAAGCATGTAAATTGAAAAATTGAAAATTACTTATGTATAACTGTTTTTTTTGAAATATGATTAAGATTTATATTTATCCATTTGTTAATTTACGTTGAATAACCGGAAGTCGATTGTTAACGGGTTTAATACGAACCATTTAATTAATAGGTACGAAATGTTATTTATCTCGAAGGCAAATAGGGATTTAAAGTCGTTAACTAATCTAACAGGGCTAACTATTACGTTTTTAGTTGATTTATATAAAGGGACGAAATCAATTGAAGCGGTGATGACTTATATTGAATAACAGATAAAAAAGACGGCGAATTACAAAAGACGTCGTGCGAAGCGATAAAAGGTAGGAGACTAGGTATAACTAAGCTTTCGTAATATTAAAATTAGGTGCCGGAACAAAAAGTTCAACTAACTTTATAACTAATACCGAGTGATTAGTATTCCGAGCCCGTTAGATATTATATTACATATCCTTAATAAGTATCTGGTATTTTATTCAAACTTAGTTCAACGTACAATTTCGGACTCTTATCCTTCGTAAGTTTTATCCGAGACTTGCTCGGGACAAGTTTTGATAACGGATAATATAGGGAAAGATAAATATAAGAAATTTGAAGTATAGGATATCCTCGTGATAAAGACGGAAAAAGGTCGGCGTTTGCTACGTATTACTTAAATGAAAGGGTAAAAATGCGCTAAAATAGGAATTGTGAGAAAATTATTTTTATATTATAGCCTTAGTTACATTTGAAGCGAAATTACGAGATATTCAGGTTTACGAGGACCCGATATTTCGATCACGGCGTTAAGCTTATACCAAACGATAGGCGCGGAATGAATCGCCTATACCTCCGAAATAATAACTAATTAATAAATAAAAAAGTTGATTTATTGCTAAACGAGGCTATAATATATTAGGTAAAGCCGAGTAAATATTACCAAATCGTTCGGCATAATATCCCACCGTAAAGCGGATTTCATTACATTATAACAAAGGTTTACCTATATATTATTATTATGTCCATTCGGTTTTAATAAGTATCGGAGTTGTTAGTGTTAAGGGGCCTATTACGACTAATTTCGAGCGTTAGTCTACGATAAGGAAGGGGGAAGATAAAACGTATAGCGAAAACCGGTAGGCATTGAGAAGGGGGGTTAATAGAAGGCAGGTCGTATGAAAGGCAACGCTAAGGAAGGCGAATAGCGCGAAAAGGGGCTGGAGTTAAAAGAGGCCAATGGTGGAAAATACGAGGACGTATGAACGTTAGGCAACGCCAACGATGGAAAATAACGTTAAAAAGGACGGTCGTTGGATAAGGCCGACGATAACAGCTAATTAAAAGTAAGGCGAATGGCGAGATGAGGGGAGTAACCTTTTAGGTGGGTTACCAAATATTATAATATGTTAATTTAGGCCGGGGTAATGCAATCGGCCCGGGTACGATCTTACGCCCGTTCGCAGTCGGCCCGATTAACTCGTTTCTATAAAAGATTAACAAATAAAATATAGACGAAATCGGTGAGGATATAGTTAATCCTTAAACGACATTCGTAACATTCTATAAGCCATAACTTATATAACCTATAAAATATATAAACTGAGTGGCGATATTATTTTAGTCCTTTATGTTAGAATTACGAAAGGGTATTCGTTGGTGGCTAAACGGGGCCGGGGCGAAAACGTTACGTACTGAAGCTCGGTTAGCCGAGTGCGTTCTATTTTAATATTTAAACGATAAAAAAAAGGCGACGAAAGAATCCGTGGAAACACGGACCCGGAAGAAAAGGGCGGGGTGAACATATAATTAAAAAAGTAAAGGCCTATACGGCCGCTATAGTGGTAACTTCTTACGCCCGAGCGACATTACGGAATCGGGTAAACTAATTAACGAACTCGAAAAATACGGGCGTAAAAATGGATCAATAATACGGGATATCCCCCTAACGCTTATACACGAGAGATAGAATATAATTTCCATCCTACACTGTAACACATGATTAACGTGAAAAAACACGTAAAACGTGTAAGGCTGTAAATAAGTTTATCTCCTAAATATGGTACGAGAAAAAGTTCATTAGCGGTCGGTTATTCGTAAGGTATTTTTTATAAATTTACGTTACTATAGACCTTTGAACATATACGACACCCTTATTAACGATAAACTCGGATGTAAGGTAGAGAAACGACAAAAATTTAAAGCCAATGAATATACAATATACGAACAACCTTATTTTATAACGAAAAAAGCTTATTTTTTTTCTTTATTATCTCTAGGGATAAAAAAATCTCCTACAACGCGAGGGGGTTATAATAGGTAGTAGGTGGTAGGGAATAAGTATGTTATAAGGTATTATACCTTACGGGGAAGTTTGTCACCCCCTTTGGGGGTGTTAGCGGTAACATTTCCAAGGCTAAAACCGATAAATATGTTGGCTAAAATAATAAGTTAGGAAAAAGAAGAAAGATATTGAAATTGAAATAATTGGTAAACTTATATAAAAAGAGGCGGAAAAAGTTATAACGAGGTCGCTAATAAAGGGGAGAGGGGGGAATCGATAATAAAAGGGAAAAGAAAAAAAGTTTTAAAGGCTACATAGGAGCGTTCGTATTTATAAAGATTGGCGGACCGGATACGGAACGTATTACGTGTTATACGGAGAACGTTACACAATACTAAAAACAAAAACGTAATTTCATACGATACGTGAATAAACGCGTTATACGATGCCGACAAAAAAAATAAAAAAAATTACAAAACGCGTTACGATGTGTTAACGGGTACGTTATATGGCTCCGGCGGTAAAAAAGGTGCCTTACACGGCGTGTTAACAGGTAAGTTATACGGCGCCAACGGTAAAAAGATGCCTTACACGGCGTATTAGCGAAGACATTATACGGCGCCAACGACATAGGGTAAACCGGCCGAAACATTATACGATGTATTAGGCATAATATTATTAGCTTGCGCTCATCCCACATATTGTGCGGATACGGTCCGCTTCCGGTATTTATTTAAAATGGCGCCGTAATCCTTATAACATTTGGGAAAAAGAAAGCATGTTATAGTCTTAGGCTGTTGGCCATTAAACTTTTAGGTAAGGTAACTATATACGTAACGGGATAAGCCTGGGCCCGGCCCGGGCGCGAACCAGGTACAAACCAGATACGACCTGTATACGAATAAGGCACGGTCCGTACATTGTATGTATAAGAACACGTAATGGACTGGGCATTGGCTTTGCCCAAGGGCCCTGAATATTAATCCACGGTAGCCTCTTTCAATCATCCTCCGCACCTTAATAGTAAATCCCATTTGGTACTTACTTGGCTTACTATCGTGGGTCGGACCATAACATGGGCGTGTTATGGACTTAGGCTGTGAGCCGTCAGTCTGAGTTATGAGTCATGTGTATTGAGGTGTACGATGTTGTGTTATGTATAGTCTTTATAGTGTGGTAAGCGTAATCCAGGAAGTCTGGATTATTAGTACTTTTGACATAGTGTAATGGTTAAGAGGACTTACTTACGTTAGCTGATGGAAGCTACGCTTACCGGCTTGAGCTTACTTAGTAAGACCATCATAGAAATTTGCTTTCGGCAGTTGACTTTAATTATCTACGTTTTCAAATATCCTTACGTATTAGCAACAATTATTGAAAGGTTAGTATTAACCATATCAGTTATATCGTAGTTTTAATGAAATACTGCAAATTTGAGGACAGGTTAAAGTTTTTAAATTTGAAACAACGTTTTAATGAATAAATATTAGACATCGTATAAACCACGCGGGCAGATAAAAATACAATTTTAAACAGAGATTTATAACTTGTATATGTTCTCGATTGGGGTCCTTGGTAATAGATATTAGTTATCTTAACCAATCCTATCTATAGAATCCTAAGACTAAAGCCGCCGAGCGACGTGAAAACCGGCGAAAAACCGGCTATCTAAATAAATTACCGACCGGGTATAACTCGTACAATTACTACTGAAAAGGTCTTAAAGACGACCCAACTTTTCCTTTAATGTAGTTATATACGATTAAAGTTGAAATTGTAATTGAAAATACTCTATTATCGGTAACAAGGGAAATCTAACTTTCAAGTACAAATTTATTTAGGAATTGTATAATATTAAAAGCGTAATTTAAGGATCAAACTAAAAAGAGTTTCATTTTTTTCAAATACGTATAATTTCTCCCTCATTATTTTACATCTTCATCTTACTCACTTTTTCATCATCATGATTGACTTTAGTTAGAATTATTATTATTTTATAGAAATCTTTCTTTTATAATAGTTAAAAAAGAAGTATTTTCGTTTAATATATTTTTGAAATTCAGGTATAATTGATTGAATTGAACTACCTACAGTTCATTAGGTCAACTTTACTTAAATTAAAGTTGAATATATTTAACTGTAAGTTCAGTGTATTGTTTTGTGTGTGCTCAGAGTATTGGGTGTAAGTCGAGTACAGTAGACATCACTTCACACTAGTGCATAGGCCAAGCATTTGACCATACCAATTAAAGTGCAGATTCGCTAGTGATCTCCCAAACTTAATATAATATATCCACCATTTAATTACGTAATACTACTATTACTTCGACCAATCGAATCGAAAACGTTTCAACGTTTAAAGCTCTACCAACGCTAATTAGTGCTTATGAGGTAAGCATAAATTGGTTAAGCCAAAGAAAAGGCTACTTTCTGGTTACAATTTACGTTAAACGGCTGCTATGGTAAAGAAAAGATTCTCACAAAAGGCCTTTACTAACCTCGATGGCTTTGACGATATAAAGTGAAGAAGATATCGAGGTTACGGTAGTTTTTACGACAACTTATAGGTAAAGATGGTATTGCTATTCAAAACACTAAAATATCTTTACTGAATCTATTGAAAAACTTTAATATTGACTATTAAAAGTCTCAAAGTTCGGTAAGGTAACAAACGGCTAAGTTAGTACTACTACTGGAGTTGCTACTATAGAAAAAAGAGTACGTTCCACAACCTACAACTTTTAACCATCTCCCTCCACCAATGACAAACAAACTTCAACCTTACCCTTTACATCATACCTTCACCCCTACCTTTTTTTTACTTCCTCTACCCCAACTTAATCGATAAATCCGCTACTTTCAACAAAAACATTTAAAAACACCATGTCGCTTCACAAAAACCACGTCGCGTCACTTACGTCAAGTCACTAAGTCGCCAAGTTCCTAAGTTTCTACGCGACTCCACGCCCAAACACCAAGTTCCAACACCCAAATATTACCAAGTCCCTCTCTATATACGCTAACCAAGTTTTACATAAGCTAGAACACAAAATGTCATTTATTTAAAAGCGAATAGAGAAAATTGAATCCCTCGAATTCTACTTCATCCAGTATTTTAACGAAAAAATATAAGGGTACGATATCAACGAAAAATCAACAGAAAGGCACCTAACCAACTTAAATATCTCTTGTATCGTCGACCAAGATAAAGGAAAGAATTTTAACAATGGTAACAATTCTTTCAGGACGGAACAATTAATAGGCGGGAAAAGGTTGAAAAATCATTAAGGAAAAACAGAAAGAAAAAAAATAAGACACTAGGTATTTACATGCCAAAAAAAAGCTACACTAAACTAAAAAAAGCTCTCTTAGACCTAATTTAGCTTTGAAAAATCCTTTAAAACACGCGTCCGAAAAAGAAGGTATTGAAAAACCTTAACACACCTATTCATGATTTATGGAACCTCCGCTTTACCCTTAACTAAGTTATGCCTTTTTACTCGTTAATGATAAAAAACTTATTAACTTTCTTGGCATCATAATACTTCCACGCGAAAACGCTGAATACGCACATAGTGATAGCAAAACACATAAAGAAACGGCCGCCCACGCAGCTAGAAGTATTAAAGTTAGCGCTATATACCATGCAATTAAACTAGATCATCAAATCCCCAAAAAACTTTAAATACCTATCACCCGCTAATACTTTAATTGACTAGCCCCTCAAAAATATTCTCACAGTTAGCTCGCTTACATGCGAAAACCCACCATAGGTCCTACCACCGTACTTTACACCTCAAGCTAAACAACTGGCAATTACCCTTAATAATGTATTTCGAAATCTCCAAAACTTAAGCTAACAGGAAACAACACTAATAAAAATTAAGATAATTATCGCGACCTTCCCCAAAACCCTGTCAAAATAGTTAACATCCACTACAAGCTCCTCACATACTGCGACAAAATTTGAAATAATATAAAAATGAATAACGGAAAGCCTTATAACCTATTCGACACGAATATAATTCCCTTTTTAAACATTATCAAGTGGAAAAAGGTTTCTGCTTCTAATTTTCACTTAATATTACCTGGAATCCTCCTAAGGTACGTCAATAACTATTACCTAACCTTCCTAACCCAAAAAATTACATTTCGAAAAATCAACAACATCATAAAGGGCTACTTTAAATACTACGACCATTTGAAACAATAATATATGAATTTGGCCACCACGATATCAGCGATGATAATAGAAATAAATAAGGAAAAAAAATCGATAAAGTCATTTCACAAAATGATTAAAAAGATAATGCTATACTAAAAGTCATTGGGGAAAGCTAACTCTGGCGTAGCCACACTTTATAACCAGGAACGGGCAGCCGTTATAGGTGTTAACGAATTTAAATATGCCTTATAACGCCCAGATAACACCTCAGAAAGTTTATTCAACCAGTTACATTTCTCGCTTTCCACAGTAATAATGCGTAAACAAAGATCGTTTAATATGTAGCTTGAAGCCCGCAACTTCCTAGACGTAAATGAAAAAGACCTTGTGATAATCTAATACGTCTATCGTAAAAACGAATACAGGCGCCCTTAATGTCTAAGTTTTGGGACATCGATCAGAAACAAAATGCAACAGATATACTGGCGCTAATAAGATCAAGATTTAAGCGCACCTGTTTACCATAACACTATCATTGTGGTAATGGCAAAAGATATTAAATATATGGAAATTTAAGCTATTGATGATCTCGGCACCCCTCGCCCAACGAAATAACAAAAAGTTGATGTACTATATTTAGTACCATACTCCTTCTTAACAGGACTACCTAAACTAAATCGTGGACTTCAAGGGTAAAAAAACAATTGAAGGCGATACTACCCTAAAACAAATAAAATAGAGTAAGGTTACTAGTTTTAACGCGGACTAGTAATTAGTATACTACGCCTTCCTATATCGCTTAAGTGATAAAGACCCTTACCTTTATCCCAATTAAGCCTCTAACTTCTTACATGCCTTGAATCTTCGCGATCGTTACACTAACCACGCGTTTTAAGTTTTATAACAGATACAGGTGCAACAAGGTACTCAATAAAGAGGTATTGGAAATACGTGACACTATGAAGGAAAAACACTACGTCCATTAAAATAAATTTTCACGATATCAATAGGGCCAAAATTAAATTCAAACTAGGTGAACAACTATCATCACTAAAGACAACGTTGATTCAAACTATTATACAAAAAATTAGGTTCCCTATTCTCAAATCTCCTTCCTATTTTCATCTTTACTAAGAGTATATAAAATCCCTCAGCGTCAACATAAATGTTAATATCAATAAAGTGGGAAAAAACTGTCAAAGATTTCCCCTCGCCTTTAATTAAGAACACTAATGGTTTTTAAAGCTCTCAAGTAGTAATATCATACCTAATGGAACCAAAAATAGGCTAATAATACTGGGACCTTAACCACCTATCCCTTATTAGGTTATACAAAGTTCTAAAGTCCGCAAGGTATAAAAACGTCGAATTCTTAACCTAAAAAAACATCAAAATGATTAGCTACCACTGATAAACATTAAAATAAACCCTTCGGAAATTTAAGTTTACATTTAAATATTACAAAAATTTTAATTACGAGATCTTTATCGATATAATTTAATAATATAATACGCCTATTTTTCACTTTGTTAACTTCGCAATCTAATTTTATAAAGCAAAGAATGTAAAGTCTCTTTCGGAGGAAAATACGTAGAAAACACTAAGAATACTGGAAAAAAACGTACTTAGGCCTACCTAACGTTGTTGTTCATGATGCTTTCACTGTTGTTTAGCGGAAAAGTTTTAAAATAGTGCCAAATAATAGGTGTCTAGTATGGAGTGGTGCCTCTACAGACTTATTAAAGCATTAAAAAGATTAAAAGAGTATACAACCTATTTTTCCGAACGTATAATATATTCACGCTGAAAATTAAAAGCTTTACGAATCCGGAGGCACGCGTTTAGATATCCGTAAAGGTCGTCAACGATACTATAATCCCTGACATCTTGGTATTAACCCTGCTAATCTTTGGAGCATACCTACGCCTGACGAGTGAATATCCACCATTAGCAAGTTCCAAAAGGCGTGCTGTAGCCCACGGAAAATCTTTAAAGGAACTACAAAGATAATTGGAACGTAGCTAAGTTAATAATGCCTTAATGTCATAAATGGCCCGATAACAATCGACGAACTTACTTTGTCTTTTCAAAGTAAAGTCACCCGTGTAACGGCATCTGGGCTAATGAAAGGGCTCGTACAATATCTTAAGTATCTTAAACTTTGAAGTAATTGTTAAAACTTCTAACGGTTTTATATCTTTCCTAAATACTCAAGTTAATCCCTATGTCATATCTACTAATAATGAGGATCCTTAAGCTAAGCGACCGAGTCAACAAGAATCTCCTCAACCTGTTATTGAAAAACTGATGGACCACCGCTAGTGCAGACGACCCCGAAAGGTAGAAATGTTAAAAAAGAGAAATATATATTAGGTCGAATCTAAAACATTACTTAGATTAACAGAAAAGAGAAGGATAACAAAAACTTAGCACTCAAGCTCCGAGTACAAGGGATTATTAAATTTTTTGACAAAGCTTTGAAGAAAAGCAACAGGGACGTAATGAACAGCTTACAAAATCTAAGGGTTATACAATTCATGAAGAAGGCTAAATTTAATCGCCAAACCATAAATATCACGATCATTAAATTAAGGATTATCTACGAGGTTAAAGACAAAACCACGAGACGGCCGTACGAAATATTTCGTGAAATTACGTAGGGATACGACGACAAAAATGAACAATGAATCCTCTCAAAATCGCCAAAGATTCATAAAATCATCCAGCGCTAAGTGGGTTCTTTAGAAACAAGATCAACATCTAAAATTAAACGTAAATTTACGCTTTTAATAGCTATAATATAGCGCAAGCCCATACGTAATTCTAAATCGATCTAAAGCGGATCGTACTGGTAAAATCAACAGAATGATTACGTGCTATTTACCGTTTCAAAGTTAATACGATGTATTAATTCAATTTACAGAGTGGCTAAAATAGACTTTCATTGGTTACTCACCTACCAGTCGCATTTCACATTATATCTACGTATAAAATCTTCAATATACGAACCGTACATACTAATAATGTAAGAAAAAGAATTTGGCTTAATAGGTATACAAATTAACGATACCCTTTTATTTAAATCAGGTAGCCTTATGATATTCAAACAATAGGTTATTATGGACTCTAAGTTTTAAAATTTCAAACCAGTGACAACGTTAGCAAATGGCAATCTACTTAACTTCAAAGGATCATTAATCCGTATACTTAGTATGGATACTAGCCTTAGTTTATGCCAAAAGTGCCAAGGCACTAATTTAGTTATAGATAAAAAAACTGACGTAGCTAAAGCCCAGTGTAATATGGAACAGCGTACCCATAGCAGTTATATTACCACTCTTTGCCAACCGAAGGCATCTTACGATCTCTCTATCGCAGCTTAGGTATAAAACCCAATAGGAAACGAATTTACCCAACTTAATAGTAGGATTAATTTATAGATACGAAACTTGTACCGAAGGATTAATATAATTCCAATCCACCTATCAAAGGTTAGGATAATGATCTTTCTGGATGGATCGTTTACAAATAACACCGACCTTTCTTAACAAATCGGCTTCTTAATAACTTTCGTCAATGAACATTAGCGGGAAAACCAATTCAACATTATCGGCAACATAATCTACTAAACCATTGTCAAATGCAAAAGATTTACACGAAACGTGCTAACTTTAGAGGTCTATGGTACATAGCAAGCTTTAACATAGGAATAACACAGTAAAAAAAACTCTTAACCTTATTACCATGCAGATCCAAATTCTTCAAACCCCAGTAGTAATTTACACCGACTCGAAAAACCTATTTGAATACCTTTCAAACATCGGAATCACCGGCGAAAAACGCCAAAGAGTGGGGTAATAACACGTTATAAAACCTACAAAGGAAGAGATATTAAGGAGTTCATATGAATTAACAGCAAAAACAATTATGTCAATACCATAATGAAGGTATCGCCGAATTAATCCCTGGAATGGTTTATAGACAACAATACGTTAACTATACGCATCGAGTGCTACTTAAATAGGCCGCCAGAAAAGCCCAGATCACTTAATAACGGTCAGAGATATGCTAGACAACTGTAAAACGGCTAGGGAAGTAGAGGAATTAACGATAGTAATCTGGTTAATTAATACGGCTGAAGTGGTGGTTGGGATAAGATATGTTGCAGAAAATTGATTTTTTAAAAGTAGATAAATTCGAACGTCGATGCTGGAACGAAAAAGACGACAATTGGTGCTAATTTACATATAAATAGGCGCATCTCAATACCTATGTCTATTAACATTGAAAGGGGTCTGCCAGATAACAAAGTCGCAATTTAATGTTTACCGAAAAAAAATAGTTAACTATACTAGCGTACGCGTACAATCTAAAAGGCCGCCAGTATTAAAATAGTACTTCATGCAGTACAATAAGTCAATTTTACTCACTGTAAAGTTGACTATACTAATTGCAAGTTAAGTGTATTATTTCGTGTAGGATTAATATATTGGGAATCAGTCTATTATGGTTGGCTACAATTTACCCTAGGGCATGGACCCAGCAATTGGCCAAACGAATTACAGTGCAAACCGGCTAGCGGTCGACCACACCTACAATAATACATCTACCATCTGATCACGCAATACTACTGTTACTTCGACCAAATGAATCGACAACGTTTCAACTTCTAAAGCACAACCAACAATAATAGAAATAGTACGGCTAATTGCGCGTTTCTCCCAAATGATTGAGTTTTTCGTAAGAATTGATAAAACGCAAAGCCCGATATTAAACTATATTATTCCAGGAATAACTCAGCATATAATCTTTGGCATATTATAAATACGATATTATCAAGTATATATCAATATCAGTAAATTTCGTTCAGTGATTACCACTCGATAAGAATTAATCACTAATATATTAATCATGCGTTTGGAATTAGTGGATCATCGGGTTGTTGCAAAATCAGGTTTTTTAAATTTAAGAACCTATTTTTAACGCTTAGTATAACGTACCAGTGATTGTTCGTTGTAAGACTTTGTTACAAGATTTTCCTAAATAACGTGGATCTTATATTCAATGACGCCGATGGACGTAAATAAGAAAAAACTTTAATTACGTCTTCGATCCGATTTGGCGAAGTTTCGAAATTTATCAAAAAAGGTAACAACCTTACTCCTATACCGTGAGGAACTCAATTGACATATTTAAACGAAACCAAACGATAGTTAAATTTATTGCATAAATTACAAAATCAAGGGTTTGAAGTATTACGAAACCAATTACTGAACAATTGTCATAAATTTGTCAAATTCATAAATTACTGTTAAGTTTGTATGACCTCTTTGTCGATTCTAGCTTCGATATTATTAATTTTAGAGACGGGTAAGTTTGCGGGGAGGGGGCGAGGGGGGGGGGTCACAGATTCTAATTCTATGTAGATTATCATGGCTTCAACAAACCTACCAAATACATTAATTTTACTTTATCTTGAATGAATAAAACATTAATAATATTAACGAAGTCGACGTAGCTTATGAAATAAGATACATATACAAACTTTTACTATATCTGAATTATATCCGAATAGAAGAGATTAACGGTTTTTCGTATTTATTTCAAATCATTTGAATTGTAAATTACTCTCTCCAAATCAACGAAAACTCTAACGACATTTTAACGGAATAGGAGGTATATAATAGCGAATATTATAATTTTTTTTTCATAGTTTACCTAAAATCTTGCCTAGTTTTTTTTTTTCTTTTTTTTTTCCAGTAATAAATTGATTCATATAGCGATGATTCAGGTAGTTTTAGGATGTTTCTAATTTCGAAATGAATTCTTGTCGTAGACAATATGCAGAAAAACATATAGATAGAATTGAAAGTCGAGAAGATTTTCTATATAAAAACGGGACAAAAATATATTCGTTATGTATTAAAAGAGTGAAAGGTTTATAATGAGTCAGAATAACAATTCTTGAGCAATTTCCTTCATATCATAACCTTAAATAAATTCAAGGAGAAAATAAAAGATGATCGGTTTTATGAGGAAAAAACATTTCAACGTCAACTTCGTATACGATTTGGAAACCAGTTATCAGATTAGTTATACATAGCTAATGAATAATATAATCAGATTTGAACATGCTCAAGGTCCATTATTTTTATAATAAACTACGACATAAGAGGTTGGGTATGTGTTGTCCGGATTCTTCGAGTAAATAATTAGCTGTAAAATAACTTTTACTAAAAATACACTAAGTTTTACATATTAAACATTATTTTAATTATCCAAGTCTTTCAATTATCAACGCTTATAACTTTAAAACCCTTATTACTATTAATTTCTAACGATAAAGAAGGCCGGATGGGGCGGATAATACGAGGCAAAACTGGTGTTAGACATCCTTAATAAAGGCAGCTAATATAGGTCGTAGTGGAGACTAAACAATGCAGACAAAGGCGGGAAACGTTAAGCGATGCATACATTAGCAAAAGCTGAAGAAAGTGAATAAGGCCAAATGAGGCAGGGAAAGCGGCCAGTCAGAAGAAATACAAAGGATTAAAATACATAATTTACGCCTGGGAAACGTGATTGAGTCGGCTACGGTCGTTAACCCGCTTTAGATTCACCCGGGTACGGTTGATGACCGCTTTTGTTGGACACTATCAACCTTATTTTATAAAGGATTAATAGGATTGACAGTGGTTGATAAAAAAAAATACTATAATCAGGTTTGCAATATTTGTAAATATATTTTATAATTCGTTAACTACCTGCGTTATAAAACAACATAATTTCTGTTTCTTTTATTTTTTGTGCTATTTCATGTCCAAACTATGATAAGACATGTAACGGGTACCGGAGATAAGTAGGGTAAAGATATTTCGCATTAATATACGATGAATTGAAAACATTCGGTCGAGGTTAACTGGAAAAACGATTCAAGAAAATCAAAGCGTTTTCAAAAACAACGGAACCGAAAGTAAAAGACGTCTGATGCGTAAAACTTAAAGTAAAATATCTATACTCTGTAAATGGATAAGACGCCTTAAACGAGAACTTCATTACGAATCTAAAAAAACCAATTAACTTTGTCTAAAAAAGTAAAATGTAAAATAAGTTTATTACTCAGATTCAAAACTTAATATTTCGACGTAAATCAGTAAATATAATCGACGGTTTTTTGTTTTAAAAACACTATGAATCACTACGGTAACATAATCAAAAAATTAAAAGAAAATTTATTTCTTGTACGTATTGTAAAATGATTGAATATATAATCGTGCTTTTCATACAAACTATTAACAGACTTACCTTATTATATACTTTACAAGTAACGTATCACTTTTAAATACAATTGATATCAATATAAGTTATGTGTATTCTAAACTTTAATCAAATATTAACATTAAATATATGAATATTGTTAACTTACAACGAGAAGAATTTCTCCTCGTCCTTATTATCGGAAAATACAAGAAGGTAACTTATAACGCTGTGATACTATAAAATACACTAAACTGTAGGGTTATGAAAATATAAAAGGACGATATATTTTACGAAAAGATTGATCGTCATTAACAGGTACACCGGTAATAACATACAAAATAACTCAACCTTTATTAACGTCGGCAAAAATAACGAGAAAAAATTATTGGAAAATAGATGTTAACGGAATAACTAAGGGTATAATATAAGAAAAATTAAAGCTATTATAAAATAACGGAATCAAAACCAGTAAGGATAGTTAAACCAACCAAAGAAAAAAAGAAACAAGGTTTAATAAATTGCAATAAAGGCGATTTTTACAGGCGTAAATGGACAAGAATTGGAAAAATATATACGTTATATAATGCTTTAGGAGGCGTGTTATTCGAGATAAGTAACTCGCGATTAACACGGTTTATGCATTATAAGCCGTAGGCAATCCGGGATTGACACAGCCTAAACGTTATATGAGGCGTTAGGAAGCGCGTTATACAGCGTATGCGATCCGGAAATAACAAGGATTATACATTAAACGATGCGTTAAAATGTACTTTATACAGCCTATGTCTGGCTTACGCAAGGCCCACGTATTAAAAGAATATGGCTTGTACTTAATATTTAACCGGCGGAATACCGTACTTTTGATGTTTTTCAATAAAGTATAGGGTATATTATAAGCTTAGGGTATTAGCTCTTTAACTTAGACGCATAGTAACCAAAAACTTCTCGAGCTTTACTATTTCTCGCTCGGGTGCAACCCGGACGTAATTCAGGTGCGGTCCGCAGACATTACGTACAAGGGTACGTAATGAGATGTATACGGAACATACACATAAATACTAAACCATGGACCACTTTGATCTCTTCAAGTCTTCCGTTATACATAAAGTATTAAATCAATTTGGCATCTACTTGGTATATCATTGTACGTCAAACCATTAGACTTATTCCAAATATGCAAGAAAACCCGAAAGTAAACGTAATTATTATGAATAGCTAATGAAACAATGCAAAACGCCCGACCAAGTCCAATAACTTCTCAAAAATAACAACTAATATTGCCTACAAATCTTAATCACTTAAATAATCCTACTAATAAGACCAAAGACTTATTTACATCATACAAGTCATTAAAAATAACCTCAACATAATTGAAAACCTTATATATACTATACATTCCATCTCATATCCCGATCCTCAAATTGGACTCAATAAACTACTCAGTAACCGAAATTTAACGTTGCTATAAGAAAAGAATCACAAACTGTACTTCACCAAATAATGTTTTTCCCTCCTCTAATACAAATTTGATCATTCAATATATCACCCACTAAATAAGAATAAATCCATAGAATTAGAATAAATTGTATTATTTTCAGTCGCTTTAAGTCGCGAAAATGAACTAATCTCTGTATACAACAAGTCGGCTTCGAGTAACGAAATTTTCCTAACAACTTAGGTGAAATGAGATATGAAAATGTATAAAACGGCCGGATTGAAAGCGAAAGCCCATTATACAACTAAAAAACTAAAATGTTACAGATATTATATCGTAAACGCAATATAACCAACAACTTTCTAAAGTCAAAACATATTCAACCAAATTAGTTTCAATGGAGTAAAAGATATATCCGCGAAAATCGAGGAACTAGAAGTGGCTGATGTCCCATCCTCGTGAATAACGCTTGAGTGTAAAGACAAACCAAAGATATTTGCCGTCATTTCTTCGATTATACAAAATACTATTCGAAAGGATTGGAGGAAACCTCAATCATATAGAATGGGCGAAACTATTAAAATATACCATATAAATGCTACAAAATATTAACAATTGATATAATAAATAATACTAAAAAAGTATACAATAGTCCTTCTTACAGGACTTATATATATGGTTTTTACATGCTTTTTCCTGTAACGTCAACGAACAGCGCCCGGGACAGATACTACACAGATACGTTCCGTTACGTGCACAGCCGGGAATCTGATAACCCGACATCTAATAGCCTAAGTATATAAAATTATTATTAAAAAGCTTAACCGGTGATTACAATTACCGAATATTTCTATTTCAACTCAATAACTCGAGTATATTAACCGGTAAAACATCATTTGTAGCTGACGATGTATATTTTTATACTTTTATGCAATATTAGGTGCAGAAGGTATTAGTATCCTATTTGCAACCTTTTTTCCCTTCCTTTATATCATTATATTTTCTGAGGTAGAACTTAGATAAAATATAGATAGATGACCATAATTATTGCGGAAAATATGCTAGTTTCAGGACAACCAGGTAACCAGAGTATGTGAAAACGCGGGTTATTTGGATAGACCTTGGTCTTTGCAACGTAGTTGATTCGAATCACTAAGGTTGATGTAACTGGTGCTGTATTGAAATTGGTTGAATACGTTATAATTTCCATGTTTGTCAGACCGGTAATCATCATCCACGCCAGTTTGTATGGTCCAATTCTTTGGCCTATGCCTCACTTTGATGTGAACACCTACTGCAGTGCACTTGCAGTCTGTCTCACAAACTCATTCCTATCACGCATTCCACCACTTACGTCTCTTTTGCTAATTGTTTCATATACAAGAATTTCTATCGCTACCTTGCCATTAGTATTACGTCCCTGACAGTATTCAAGTTTACCATTGAATCCTGATTCCTTCATATCACGTACTGGGCAGTTGTTGTAGCCCTAGATTCATACGGTTAGGATATTGTTGTTTACAAAGCCCTTTAAATTATTCATGCGTGTAGGCATTAGTATAGCTTTAGCGGGGTTATCGGTGCAGTTAATCCCGGAATCTATGCATTTTCCGAGCTTTAAATACTTCCCTTAAATCTATGCCGTCTATCATTGAACGTTTTTTTATTAGTAATACCTAACTTCGGTATGTAATTATTAAGGATTCGGGGTTCTGTACATACTACCATAGGTATCGAGGGTAATCCCAGTTGTTTATTGATAATTTGTAATATGTCGTTAGGTACTATATAAATGTCAAAGCTTACCACTATACCATATATTTCTAAAGCTAATACATTTAGTATGATATCATTCTACTTAACTGATATTTAGAATACGAGGTGTCCGGTAATTGTAAACTGCTCTTTAGATATGTCCTCGTTTACGAATATTTTGAGGAACCCGATTTACAACATATGATTGGTATTATTTTCAAATGACAGGTTAGTTGTCATAATTATCTTAGTCATCGTAAAGTTCACCGAGACCATATAAATCCTTTTTTTAAGTTATCTAATTATCATTGAATGCTCTTATGTAACTTATTAAAGTCCTCGTCTTGTGAATTTTGTACTTACACCGTCACGATTAGGTTGTACGATGCCTCTAATTGGTATAACGTAATAATATGAATCATACAGGCTCTTTATTTCAAGTATGATTGTAATCTTGCTCTGTCGGCCTTATCAATAGTCGTTAGGTACGTAACTTATCTGTTTTCACTTGGGCTAATATAAGTGCGTTTTTTTCGCTTTAATACCATGAAACTGTATTATCTATTTATTAAAGTTAACTAATATTCTCTTAATCAATATTTTAATTCTCTTATACATCAAAAAGCTTAACCTTTTGAAAGAAATTGATTTCGCCGTTATGAATACGGTATCCTGTAAGAAAAGAGTATCTGTTGGAATAGTATTACAGGTAGTGTAGTAGGTCAACTTTATTGTAAGTAAAGTTTACTGTACTGAAAGTTGAGTGTACTGCTTTGTACGGACTTACCGCATTGGGTGTAAGTCGAGTGCAGCACACTCCACTCCACTCCAAGGCAGAGGCCAAGCACTTGGCCATACAAATTACAGTGCGGACCGGCTAGCGGTCTGCCAAACCTAAAACAATACTTCAATCATCTGACCACGTAATACTACTGTTACTTCGACCAATCGAATCGACAACGTTGCAACTTCTAAGGCCTACCAACACTGATTAGTGCTTGCCTGCTAGATTAAGCACAGATAAACTAAGTAGAAGAAAAAGCTTCTTTCCAGTTGTTACGATTTATAGCTACGGCTGCTAGGGTAGAGGAAAGAATCTTGTAAAGGGTATTTATTAGTACTGCGTTAGTCCTCAACGGCAGAAAACAAAGAAGAATTTTTGGGTTGCGTCAGGTTTTAACGGCAACCTAGAAGTAAACAACGGCATCGCTATTGAAAACACCAAGAAATTTTCAATGATCCTTTTTAAAGAGCGTTGAGATTAACCGCTAAAAGTTATAAATGACAAGTTGGAAAACGGCTAAACCAGTACTACAACAGGTGCTACTATTATAAGAAAAAGATTAGGTCCTTGCGCTAAACAACCACAATAAATAACCTTCAACCTTTACCACTACCACCGACCTTCGACCTTACCCACTACACCAAACCTTTACCCTTAATTCATTTTTTCACTCCCTAAATCACCTTAATCGTCAAGTTCGTTTCTCTAAGCGAAAATACCAAGTTATGCCAAGAAATCCACGTCGTACGATCTCATGCCAAGTCACTAAGCCGCTAAGTCGCCAAGTTCCCACGCGACTTCACGTCAAAACACCAAGTCTCTACGCCCAAAATCAACAAGTTCCTCGCCCTCCACACCCATTAAAATTTCCACCGCTAACGCTTAGTTTAAAGCCATTACCAACCCCGAGCGTAAAGAAGTAATCAAGGCCCTCAGATACTTTTTTATTCAGTAATAAGATAACGACTTCCAAATCCAAAATGTCGATGAAGAATCTACGGAAGAATACTTTACCAACTTCTTTGGATGCTTTATCGTTAAGTAGAAAGCCAGCCGCGACACCGACCGTAGTTTTAGCTGATATCGTAAGTTTTTTTTACGACTAGATTATTAATAAGTGAAAAACAATTTAAAAAGGGTTTAAGTTAAAGTTTAGGTCCAAAATGGAAAAACGAGGGATCTCTATTTAAGTATAAGGCGTTATAACATTAAACCAAGCCCTTTTCAATCTAGTTTAACTGAACGAATACCTTTAAGACCTACGGCTCAAAGGAAAAGGCGTTAAGGAACCTTAACGCCCTTACACACGTTTATAAAGACCGCTAACCTACCCTTAACTAAGCTAAGCCTTTTTAATTATTGGCGATAAGAAACCTGTTAACCTGTTTGGCAGTTTAGTACCATTACTTAATAGCGTGGAGTATGCTTTCAGCGGCGACAGGGCGCTTGATGTAACGGCCGCCAACGCGGCCAGAGGTATTAACATTAGCGCTTTAAATTAGTTAATTAAGAAAAATCTTTAGGTCTCTCATAACCCCTAAGTACCCATTATACTTTAGCAAGTCTATCGCTAGAACCCTTAAGAACCTTTTCCCTTTAAAAAAAAACCTACGCACGCAAACCTACCACAAGCCTAACTACAAAACTTTATCTCTTGCGCTAAGCAACTGGAAACTACCTTTAATATTTAAATCGTGAGAAAACACCAACAACGCTTGGGATAATTATGGCGACAAACCCCTTAAACCTGTCAGTACGGTTAATATTAATTATAAGTTAAGAACGGATTTCGCTAAAATCTAAAATAATATATGAAAATATAACGGCAAGCCTTATAACCTTCTCGACAGTAAGATAATTCCTTGTTTCAAATATATGCAAGTGAATGGAAGTCTTACTTTCTAGGTTTCACCTATTATTCCCCAAAATTTTTAAAAGTTACGATAAAGATTACTACAAAAACATTCTAACGAACGCCACCACGTTCCGCGAAATCTACGATAGTATAAATGGCCACTTCTAGTACGATGTCTACTTTACGAAATACCATATAAATTAGGCCACCACACAGAAAACTATAATAATGGCCAAGAAAAAAAAGGAGGAATTACCAATGAATATTCTTAATTAAAAGTTTAAGATGCTGATAATGTGTTAAAGGACAGTAGGGAAAGCCCACACTGGTGAATCTATACTTCACGAGTAGGTACGGATAGCTTTCACTAGCATCAGTAAATTCTAATACGTTCTATAACGCCTAGGTACTATTTTTAAAGGCTTTTTTAACCAGTTAAGTTCCTTGCTCGCCACCGTAATAACAAGTACATCAAAATTGCTCGGTATATATTTATAAGCAGACAACTTTCTTAAAGCAAATAAGGAAAACTTTACGGTTGTTAACTACGTTGACCGCAAGTACTTGCGTTTACAACACCTAAGGTAAAGTTAATTAACCTCTACCAAAAACTGAGGGTAAAATCTAAGATAGAGTTAATAAGACTTAGGCGAACATGTTAACCGTAAACACTATCATCGTAATAGTGGTAAGAGATATTAGATTTGTGGTAAAGCTGGGTGTTGGCTAACTCTCTACCCCTTCGACAATCGTAATAACAGCAAAAAAACGTACCACATCTGTATCTTATTACTTCTAAAAAATATTACTTAAATTCAGTGGTAAATGTTAAAATTAATAAGCTAACTAACGTTATTAACGCCCTTAAACAGATTAAATAATATGAAGATACTACTTTCGATACGGCAACCTAGTAATTAGTCGACAATACCTTTTTATACCTTTTAGGTAATAAAGACCCTTACCTTTGCCCTAACCATATCCTTAACCCTCTATATACCCTTATCCGTCGCGATAGCTACGCGGAACACACGTTTCAAGGTATTATGCCGGATAATAGAGCAACAAGGTTTTTAAAAGAAGGCCATTCGCAATACGTGGCACAGTGGAGGGAAAGCATTATAGCCACTAAGACTAAGCGTCACGATACTGGTAAGGTTAAAGTTTGCTTTAACTCATACGAATAATTATCTTTACTAATGATAAAAATAGTTTAAATTCTTATAAAAGTAATTACGTTTCACATATTTAGATTCATTACCTCTTTTCTACTTTAATCAAAGGATAAAAAGAACCTCGATGTTAATGTGTACGTTAACGTAGACGAACTGGTTAAAAACGACGAAAGGTTTTTACTCGCCTTTAAGTAAAAAAATTTATAATCTTAGTTTTAAAACCCGGAAGTTACAGTGTTAAACCTAAAGAAGCGTAAATACGTAAATTATACCAGCGCTTTAACTACTTAGCTATTAATAAGCTATAAAAAGTCCTAAAGTTCCCATGGTATAATAATATAAAGAATTCTGCCCTAAAATCTTTTAAAAGACTTTAATAACACTTTTAAATATATAAATAAGTCCGCCGGAAATTTAAATTTAAATGAAAAGACGATGAAGACTTTAATTGTGAGACTTCTGTTAATGTATTTTATTTAAATAATAAGCCTATTTTTCACGTTATTAACTTCACAACTTCTTTTTACAAAATTAAATTTTTAAAATCCCTTTCGGCAAATGATATGTGAAAAACGTTAAGGATATTGTGGATTAACACGTACTTGTGTCCACCTAACATTATCGTCTATAATACTGGTATTAACTTTACGGCGACAGAGTTTTTGAAAAATGCTAAAATAATGGGTATTGAGTATAAACAGGTACTTTTAAAAGATTACTGGAGATTTAAAAATATTACAAGAGCATATACCCTACTTTACTGAACGTATAATATTCTTATATTGTAAATTTATAGTTCTACGAATCTGGAGGCACGTTCATAAATGGTAGTAAAGAGCTGGAACAATATTATAGGCCTTAACCATCTAGTGTCAACGTTACTGATTGTTGGAACATACTTACGCCTAACTAGTGAGTCTCTGCTTTCGGTAAGTATTTAAAAAAGTATTACAGCCTATAGCAAAGCTTTAAGGGAATTGCAAAGGGAATCGGTACGCTGCCAAGTTAATAATGCCTTTAATATCAGAAACGGGCCTATAATAATCGATGTATTTACTTTGCTATTGTAAAGTGAAGTCCTTGTATAGCGGGAGTAGGGTAAAGAAAGAGGGCCGTATAATATATTTAGTATCGTAAACTTTAAAGTAGTCATTCAAACTGTGAACGACCCTTCAATTTTCCGGAATACTTAAATTAAGCCTTATATTAGGACTAATTATAATAATGACTTTTAAATTCAACAACCGAATTAACAAGAACCTTTTTTTACTCGTTACTAATAACTTAATGAAACGTCGTCGCCGCAGACGACTTCTGAAAAAGAGGAACATTAAAGAGAAGGAATATATATTATGTCGTACCTATAATACAGCTTTAGTAAGGAAGAAGAAGAAGGATAACGAGAACTTGGTAATAAACCTTAGGGTATAGTGGATTATGGAGACTTTCGATAAGTCTTTTAAGAAAAGTAATAAGGTCGAAATCGATAACTTATTAACTTGAGGTGTAGTATAATTTGAGCCGAAGATTGACTTTAACCTTTAAAACCTAAATATCACGATCTCTTGGTCCAACATTATTTACGAAATTAATGTTAAAACTACGGGGCGGCTGAATAAAATGTTTCGTTTAATTGTTTGAAGATAGTGTGATAAAGGTAAGGACTAAATTCGTACCTAATCGTTGACGATTTAGAACATTAGTTAGCGTTTAGTCATTGCTCTGGTAAGAAGTTTCCTAATTAAAACCAAGGATAAGATTATATTTCATAGCCTCTATATAACTTAAGCTTATATACAGTTAATAACATATTTATAGCAAATTGCATTATTAAGACTGTTATAGCAATTCCGCGCTATTTCCCTATTGGAAAGGGTAATATAATATATTAACCCACTGTATGGTTTAGCTCATGTAGGTATTTACTAGTTTTTAACATAGTAGTCGAATTTTAAAGTCCGTCTAACGATAAACTTTTTGATATGCGACCCGCATTTTGTAGTAACATAAAAATAGGGTTTCGGTATAAAAAGTATGTAAATCAACGATACCCTTTTCGTCGAAACGGTTTACTTTGTAATAAAGAAATATTAAGCGATCGAAGACTTTAAGTTTTGGAATTATAAGCCGGTAAAGACGTTAACGACAAATAACCAATTTAACTTTAATAAATCGTTAATTCGCATACTAAATATTAACGTCGGATTAAACTTTCGTTAAAAAGGTTCGGAAACTGTTTTATTCAATAATCAACAAAACTAATAAGGGTAAGATTTAACGGTAATTAAAATAACATACACGGGGTAGTTATATTACTACTTTATATTTACCGAAAGCCTTATATTATTTGTTGATTACGGTATAGAAATAAATTCCAACGGAAAATGACTTCAATCGACTTAACAATAGGTTAGAGTAGTGAATGCGGAACTTGGATCGCGAAATAAATATGGTGTAAATTAACTTTTCAAAGGCTAAGTTAATAATTTTTACGAATGTATCCTTTATAAGTAACATCAACTTATCTTTACAAATCGACTTTTTAATAACCCGTATTAACGAAAATAGGCAGGAAGATTATTTTAGCATTATAGGAAAACTGATTCAATAAACCTGCCTCAAATATGAAAGGATTACAGAAAACGTATTAACTTTAAAGGTCCATAGTATATTAGCTGACTTTAACGTAGGTATAAAGTAATAGGAAACCTTTAACCTTATTATTAGGAAACAAAAGATTCCCTTCATCCCGGTGGTGATTTGTACCAACTCAAGGAGTCTTTTCGAGTACCTGTTAAAGCTAGGAACTATTAGTGAAAAACGCCTAATGATCGACGTGATGACACTCCGGGAAGCCTACAAAGGAAGGGAGATTATGGAGTTCCGATGAATCGAGGGTAAAAATAATACTATAAATGCCATGAAGAAGACTACGCCAAACGAAGCCCTAAAAAGGGTTGTAGACACCAATAAACTGACCATACGTATTAAGGGATACGTGGATAAACCGCCCGGAAAGACTAGATTATGTAACGGCGGATAAGGATGTGCTGGCAGACTGGAAAATTGCCAGGGGATTGATGATGGCGACCCATTTGTGTGGCATAGTTAAAGTTACAAAAGGCTGTGGCGAAAGAACTTTTTGTGGGAGTTGATAAATTCGGACCTCGGAGCAACGGAGCAATTGAGGTCAAATGTGGTCAATTTGCATGCAATTGGATGTAATACAGCATGGAAGTCAATCGGACTTGACAGGGGGTACGAAGCCGTTATTTAGCGCTAGCCGGAAAAGATTGGTCAGCCACACTGACGTACGCGTACAAACTAAAAAGCCGCTAGTATTGGAATAGTATTACATAGAGTGCAGTAGGTCAACTTTACTGTAAGTAAAGTTGACTGTACTACAAGTTAAGTGAATTGCCTTGTACAGACTTACTGCATTGGGTGTAAGTCAAGTGTAGGACGCTACAATTCACTTTAGGACAGGGACAAAACACTTGGCCATACAAATTACAGTGGAGACCGGCTAGCGGTCTGCCAAACCTAAAATAATGCATCCACCATCTGACTACGCAATACTACTGTTACTTCGACCAATCGAATCGACAACGTTGCAACGTCTAACGCCTACCAACAGTAACGTTAATTTACATGCATGGGATATCGAAGTCTTTCCCTTCTGTAATCATCAGGTACAGATAGAACGTTGAAATATTAATATTTAACTGTTTTTAAAAATACGCTTAACATATTCGAAACAAATAAGCACTCCTTTCTTCCAATCCGTAAAATGGGTTAATGTGACAAATCACCGAATTCATTGGAAACATATCTTTGATTGTTTCGTCAATTTTCATGATAGAATCCGCTCAATATCGGTGGTAAATTACATATACGTTTACTTTATATCTAAATCCGTAATTGTACACTAACCGCTTATTTCAATAGTAAATATAACAATGAATGCGTTGATGAAACAATAGCTTATCTTTTAAATTATAGACCTTGAAACAAGGATTTAATGCTTACCTTTATCACCTTATCCTTAAACGATTAGCTGAGACTTTTCGTATATATAAGATATAGTTTTACCCTCAACCTTGTTACTTATCTTTAACTTCAAAATAGTAACTTTTTAGATTTTCAATTACGTTACGATACGAGTTGAACAACCCTTCATATGAAATAACCGTTGATCTTTAACTGGTCGCTTTCATTAAAATGTTTACCCAGTATATTATTAATTCCTTTCAAATGAAAATCAAAGGTTAGTTCTCTGTTCAAATTATACTTTCAAAACATTTACGTTATTATAAATTCTTCGTGAAAACTATAATTTTCTTCATCATCCTCATTTACTTTAGTATCCTTCTTGTTCGTATTTTTTCGCGTCGTTGACAGACCATTTACTTGTTAACGATCGGCTGGGCAAGATTATTTGAATTCATCCGCTTGACTCTTGGGACATTAACGTCAGGATATTGATTAAAATTCAAGTGTTTTGTATTCAGCTTAACCTATGTAATTTGGAGAATAATAGGACTGTCAACAGTTTTTACCATTAGGTTTGTGTTAGTAATACTCATGATTTTATACGTCCTATCCTATTTCCCTTACTCCAATTACGTAAGGAATTAAACTTAATGAGGTAGTGATAGTAAGTATGTTATTGATAATTTGTTTTTTTGTGTTAAGGGTATTGGATATAGCGGTGTACCGATTTCATTTGTTTTAACTTTAGAGTTTCACTATATATTGCAACTCATTTCTATGTATTTAACGATAAAGTAGACTTAGTTGGTCTACGTTGGTAGGTACCCAAATACATGAAAATTAGGCATAAGGTTGTTAGCGCCAACGGTATTATTCCAGGTTTTCACTGCTATCTGACACCGCTTTTTTTGAATTTAAAAAACTTTCTATTTTTATGGTAAGTATATAGTAATCATTTCATAAAAGAGAGTAAATATTTTCGACCGTACTAATATTCTAGTCGGTTTTAACGAGGACCTATTCACACTAAATACCTAAAAACTTAATATCAACTTCAAACCCTATCATAATAAAATTAGTACCGACGTCATAAACGAATAGGTTTGGTAGGATTAGGTCCGTGTTCATTCATAAAATACGTAATATCATTTATGTTTTCATCCTAGTAATGGTTTGTGGAAATTCAATGCCATGAAAAGAATTGGCGAAGTTTATAACGCAAAAAACTAACTTTTCGTTTAAGTATAACACTGGTACGAAAACTTTAAAACCTAGGTCTTAATTTTGCTTTAGCGAAAACTTACACATTAAAGGGGGGTAGACAGTGTGTTGAGCAGTGATGATAGTGCTGTTGAATTACTTTTCGCTTTTGTAAGTCCACATTTTCATGACCAGTTGCTATTGAAACCTTATAAAACTTATCTGACATTAGGTATTTAAACCTAAGATGTATTAAACCAAGTTCCGACTTCGTTAATTTAAATACAAGTATTCTGTTCGTTTCGAGGTTAGACTAAAAATACATTTATTTGAAGTTAAGTCGAAACTTTTTACCACCTCAAATCTAAACCAATTCATTTGTTTAAACGTTAGTGTTAGCTCTGGGGTTTCTCATAATTTCAAGGTAAAAAGAGGGGGTGATAGGGAATTTCAGATTATTGAAAAAAGTGATGTTGATAACGGTTCTATACGTTGTCAATTTTGGTAAAGATAATTTTTTAAGCTTAGAGTTGACATTAGATTTACCAGAATCCGTAGTATTAAGTTTCGTAATATTATTAATATTTCTTCATAATCCAAATTGTTATTAATTACCTCTTGTTAAGCACCGTATTACTCTAGTATCCACTATAATACTTTAAATACCCTTGTTAATGTAGAAGTTTTCAATAGTTTAACTGTATATATAGCTAAGAATTCTTATTTATTTATGTCGACAATATGGTTTTCGCCTTTTAGGTGGTATAAGCGGTCGTAGTTGGCGAATTATTACGTTGTTTCCGGATTAGTACCGGTATCTTCGTACCAGTCAATAGCTTTAGGTTTTTATTATTATTATTTAACCTCCATATCTTTACGATTTTTTACGTATTGAACTTAATCGGTAATAGTGGTGGGGGATAATTTGATATATTACCTTACCCGTATGTATTCACGTCTAGTAACCGTATAACGTGTTACCTAGCAATTTAATTTACCGTGAAACCAATTTTAAGCGTTTGAAGTGAATTTGGCTGGCAGTCATAGAGAACATCCTCTTTACGTGGCCTATTAGTTATTGCCCTAATAATAAGCTTTTTAACTGTCCAGATTATGATTTCCGTAGTTACGATCAATTTAATATACATAAGGTTTTTTTTAGTCATCGGTAAATTCTGTAATTTAGGGGTAAATACCTGTTGAATTTTATACCCAACGTTTTATGGTTGTTAACGAGGAATTTTATTGGCTCAAAAAACTCTTTACAATTAGTTTCAAGGTATTATAATGCGGAATTGAACTTGTTATAACCCGGAATCATTCGATCAACCTGTTGGCGAAGTGTTTTTTCGCTGATTTTGATATTTCCTATTACCTGTTGGAAAAATATTAGGCTATTCAATATGTGATTAAAGGCATTTGTTTTACACTTCGTCGCTTTTTTTCAGAAAAATCGAATATATAAGACCTCTTCATGATGTTTTAGTTGGTGTCATACTAGGTATTATTCATTTTGTATTTCAAATAGCTTTTAATATTATTGTGAATTTTGCGAAAATTGAAATAATTCGTTAAATACCTTAGAAAGTCCTCCTCGGCTTAACAGGTAAGGATATTTGGAAATAATAAGTGAAATCTTGGTAGCTTAACTTTTAATCAGCTGAATATGTTGAATAATGGACATAATTTAACGTCGAACTGGTTTGATGCCTCATCGGTATACTTTTCTTTTCCTCCTTAATTGTTGACGCAAATAGTAGTTATCAAGTAATCAGTATCCAATATAAAGACGTATTAGAGGTGAATGATGATATTTTGGCTTTAAGAACCCTTCGTATAACTTGACTGGTATTGGGGATAATACTAAGGATAGTATTGGTATTAGTGAGAAAAATAGTTACTTTAAACTAATTTTAGAGAGGAAAAGCTATTGGTTATGACTGTAATAGGTCCGCGTATAAATCTGTTTGTTTTTGATCTTTCTGTTGAAATTGGACGTATTAAGAAGCCTAAGGGTTAGGGATTTGATGGTTTCCGCTGTGGCGAACTTTGTAATACTCCTTTTGGTGTTAAAGGGTACGTTGCATCTTTAACCTTACATCAAATTTATTGTCATGAGTGCACGGGCCACCTTGTTAAGGAAGTTGGGGGCCTATACTGTAAACTTTGATACTTCCTACTTCAGAGGAAAAAATTCAGGTTTAGACGCTTTTATTACTATCACTTTATATATATTCTATTTCTCCACAACATCTTTTATCGTCTTCAACACCACTTAAATATTTTCCGGCGACTCCTTTTTGACAATAGAGATCGTCTTCGATCCGGTGCACTGCCCGTGTATCAGTATATACAGAGAATAGCCTTTGTAACCAACAATTTCATTCCTTATTTATTATTCCAACATTGATCTTTAGATTTTGACATACACATTACAAGTTTAATTTTTTTGTCTTTAAGGTATTTTAACATTTCTTGTAAATGCTCGCTCTTCATGGCTCTATTTATGTATCCATATATTTTGAAGCCCTTACGACATATATCGTTGGCTATTCATAAGAGTAATGTTACGGAACACTTCTCGCTTAGTAGTATATATGCCTCAACGTTCTCTTATACTTTTTGGGTATATAGCTCGTGGAACAATAGCGACTTTCCGGTCGAGTGGTAGAAATTATAACTTCTATCGCCACAGATGTTTGAAAAAAAATATAAGTGTTTTACAGGTTCTTTAATTATAGAAAACCGCTATTTAATCCTAGATACAAATAGGCGTCAAGCGGAAATTCAAATGCAATTACAGCACCGTCCACTTCAGGCTGCGGTTGTCACAACCGTACAATATGACCGGTCTATAAAATATATAGTACCTGAAGGTCTTGACTGAGAGGTTGGCATAAAGTTCGATTCCTAACAAAGGTTTTTATTTGGGTTTCCGTTCCATAAAAAAAAAGTTGCAAAATTCAGCGGACTTTTCTTAATAAATATATTTGTTGAAAATGATTTTCTGAAACACCATGTAGTAGCTACCTCTTTTTACGTGTTACTTGGAGAAACTTATACCCATATAGTCCATATTTATAGTAAGAAATAAGTTTTTGACACGTAATAAGCACCTATACAGTCGATTATAAGGCTCTATAAACATTTAACACATACGTATAACACATTGCTTGAAAATTGGTCATAAGTATTGAGGATTAAGATATTAATATTGTATATTTGTTTAATTGTATATAAGACTTTTTTAATTATTTATTTAATAGATTGTATGTTATAAGTTTGAAAAATGAATTATCGAATAGGGCGTTGGTTTTAGGGTATAAACACTCAAGTTGCGAGTCCTCCCGCTGGCATATATACCTTTGACATTAGCAAGGGCCGCACTATACTGTTAATATAGTGGGAACTATCCGATGATTGTCAATGTTTTGTTTTTTTAAAAAAGGAAGGATTAAGTTGAAGTTCCTATTTAATTTACTGATTAACTTTCAGGACTTTCATCGTATAATAGCGTGTAAGTTTATTGAAATTTGAGAGCTAGTAACATTATCACATCCGAACCTCTACGTAAAGGGATTTTGGGAATTTATCTGAGCTTAAAAAGGGCCATGGGAAAGGGTGTAGGAGCGTTAAATAATAATATCGTTAACTATACATTTATATTTGGCTATAATCCATTAAGGTTATTCATATGTTGTTTATTAATTGTGTACATTGATCAGATAGCTTTTTTCTCTTTTTTTGGCTTGAGTTCAACTTCTTGTCTGTAAAACCTAGTTTTCACTTCTACTTAAACTTGTTCATCTGATATTTTCCATATTTAAGACTGGTTCCTATAGAGTTTAAGTCGATAATAAAGCGGCCGATTACGTTGGTAAAGTATTTAGTTAGTGATTCTTCGTTAGCCTATATATATTAGAGGTTTTCATCGTAACTTCTTTTTAAAATACCGCTGACAGCTTAGATTACTTCTTTCTTGGAAGCTTGGATAATAGCATTTATTCCAGTATGGTTTAAACTTATCTTAACGAAAATTATATGATAGGGGGGAAAGAGTGGTCCAAAGGGGTGAGTTGAAGGTTTGACGTTAAAGTTGATATTTGTTTACGGTCGGAGGACTTCGTCAATTTTTCGATTTGAAATTTATAATAACGAAAATTATACTAACAGTAGAGACTTAGCCGTTTGCCAACTTAACGATTTTAAGACTTTTAAGGTGCTAATTTCAAGGATTTCTTTGAAAGAAACTAATAAACATCTAGGATTTCTAACAGCAATACCGACACCTATTCTTAAATTGTTCTGAAAACCAACCTATTTATAGACATTCACTAAAAATTGACACGAAACCGAAATAACATTATAGTGGATTTGTGTAAGAACCTTTCCTTTGTCTTGCCTAAATAAAATGTAACAATAGGAAATAACTTTTTGTTTTACCTAGCTTATCTTTACTTAACATAATAAGCACTTGGAAGTTTAGGTAGGTCTTTAACGTTTTAAAGTATTTGATTTGAATCAATGTAGTCGAAGTAACTGGTGCTGTATTGAAATTGGTTGGATAGGTTGTAAGTTCATAGTTTAGTAAACCGCTAGCCAGTTTGCACACTAATTTGTATGGCCAAATGCATTGGTTTATGCGCCACTTTGAAGTGAACACCAAATTCACTGCATTTGCAGCCAATAGATCAAACTTCAGTCTTTTTTTAGTCGATACAATAAACTAAACTAATAGTTCATTTTGCTTTACTTTACTGAATTTGACTACTATTCTAATAGATTCGTATGAAAACAAAAGATACATACAAGTATTAAAGCCACCGTTCTTTACACTTGACTGCGATTAATTCGAAGGAACAAAAGCGTTATTACACGACAAGTATTAGCCTATCACAATGATAAAACCAGACAATTATCATAAAAATCCCAGTATTATAGACAATAAACACATAACTATCTTGCTAGAATTTAAAAATTTACTTAGAAAAATCTTCCAGTATAAGCGGTTTTACCACAGCTCTGGAATCAATGATGAAATTATTGTTATCCAAACGATAACCAAAACGAACCATAGAAAGTTACTTCACATGTACTATACAATATATTACAGTAGGATCTCCAATGAGTGCAGAGAATACTTTCCAAATTATTAAAACATGTTTGCATTAATGTAGACAACGTTTAATCGAATACACCTAGTGTTTCAATAAAAAATCAGTAAGTAACCTACGTTTTGACATCGATAACTCACAACTTAATGCTGATTGATAAGCTGACAAATACCATGGTATCGTTATAATAACATCATTCGCCAATATTTTAGGAGTCAAATGAAATATAAAGCTTATCTATAAAACTATTTTAATGCTAAGTATATATTAAAAAAACAATAGATTAATAAATTCATTCCAAAAAGAATGCAGATTTTGGTAAAGATTATTACTTCTTTCGATCCTTCCATCGCACTGACTACATCTGAAAGATATATCAACAACGAGTTGCGTTTATCAATCGATGTTTTATATTCTTAAATCTTTGAAAGAATATAAGTCCATTTGAATAATAACCTCAACTATCATTACCTTAAGACTTAATAAATACCAAATTCTTAAAACCCGACCAAATTACACTTTAATACACTCAAATATCAATTTCGAGTTTAAATCAATGTTGAAAGTAAGGTCTATTACACCTAGTAAGTTAATGTGTAGATGATAATGGAAGTGTGGTGATTTATACTGAAGGAGATAGTAATTTGGATGTGAGAAGAGCTATCGGGAGATTGTATAATTTAGGTGAGATCTTAGAAGCTCAGACATGGGTAGTGACAATTTACTACATACCCTGTCAATCTCTCTTCTAGGCACTACTCAGGTCCCTTCTAAGCAGTGGTACTTTACCATGCACTTTGACAATGCCTCTTGTTCATAGTAGCCCATTATTATATACAACGTAAGAATACAATATATGAATGGGCAAGTTATGATGCATTTTGTAAGTATAAAATTGATAACGTAGTCGCTTATTAACTATAAATATATATAATAATATCTATACATGTAATATTTTTGTTTTGTCGTTACGACCTATATCCGTAAGTCAGGAATGATAGTTTAGTTTATGGTATGGCCCGTATCTATAATTTAGTAGTAATAATTATGGTTACAGTAATGGTTATAATATTAACTATGGTTCATTAAGGCAATTGGTAGCGACATAGTTATTAATATTTGTATCGGTGAGATTACAGAGATGTAATCATCGGTGTTATATATTGATGGAATAGTATAAAAAGATATATTATTACCAATCTATGGAAAACCTCTTTTCACTTTCAACGACGCGTTTTCCCTTGTTAGAAAAGTTTTTAATTATCTAATTGGCGTAAATAGTGTTAAAGAGCTACTAGGGGCCGTAATTCAGTTCAATTTTAGTATATATTAATCGTAATTGACAGATATCTGGCTTATCATTGACCTATAAACTAATGGTGGATTTCGGAGGTTGGCATCAATCAATAGCTTTCCCTGCTGGCGTACAGATACAAAAAAAAAAAAAAAAAAAAGCTGCGAGTATTAAAAAAGCATCCCAAAGCAATACACTCAAGTAAACTAAACTCTAGGTATAGTTAATTGTACTTATTGTAAGTTTATTATAGTTTATTTCATTTGAAAACACTACAATGCAAGAGGTGCACACATCAAACTGGGGCATAGGCCAAAGACTTTACTCATATAAATTCATGTGCCGATCGGCTAGAGGTCAACGAATCTTAGAATATACAACTAGTGTCAATCAACCAATTTGAATGCAACACCAGTCACTTCGACCGCAGTCATTTGAATCAACTACGTTGCAACATAAGGCTGACATCTATTGACTGATCTCTCAATACCTTCACAAATTACTACCATTAAAATTCCGAAATAGATTTCATATTTATTTTTTGTAACAAAATACCAGCTTGAAATGAATTCACTATTTAAAGAAAACATTATTTATTAGAACTTAACGAAATGTAAATAGGTAAACTGAATAGTTTTAACCTCTTAAATTTGAGAAAAATGAAAAGACTCTTTTTCGAGGTCAATATGACGATGATAATTCGGATAATTATTTCAAACCTGAACTTACAACCCTTGTATTGAGTAATTTATATAAACTCGTTTTCACTTTACGAAATCCTTATTCAATTTAACAACAAGAATGGATATCGCTTTAAAAACGATATTATAGCGGTACTCGAATTTTACAAATGCCTAGAAATCTAAAAAATAAGGTAAATTATTGGAAAGTTAATTCTAACAAATACACTAACAAAGAACGTTCTGGATAAGGTATTGAATACGTTCATATTAGCAAAATTAATTTCGTTAACCCTGCTATAAAAGTTTTACATTCTTTCTATAAAACGGATATTGTACGGTTTACAACTATTACCGACCCTTAATCTTCCCTATTTATAACGAAACTTACATGTTATTACTAGTTAATTTTTTTTGTTACTTTTAAGATATCATCGCTTTCGCTTTTTATCATTTCAACTTTACTGGGATCTGTTTTACATTTTAAAATTGAAATATGTCATTTATGATAGAGTTATAGAAAATAACCTCATTATTATATAACTAACTATATTGGAGCTGACGGAAACGAAAAAAACATAAAGATTTATATATAATTAGAGCCAAAGAAGTAGGAAAATGGCGACGCCGCGTCGTCGTCGTTATTATTCTCGTTATCTCCATCGTCGCCGCCGTTGCCGTCGCCGTTTCCACTAATTCTACTACTATTACGACCATCGATGCCACCACCGACACCGGCGAAAAAAAGGCATCGGGCCTTAAACTCTATACCTTTAGGTAAAAGCACAAAGGGATTATCATTCTCCTTACGATGATGTACGATAACGTCATAGAATTCGCCTACATAATATACACGTCGGCCCGCCTTCCAAACGACAATAATGTTTAGCGTTTCCTTCAGCCGCCTATTGACGCGTATTGCTAATTAGTATCGGCTTATTTCAATAATTACAAAAGTTTTTCTTTTTAAATACACACCAAATAAGGTATTCTAAAAAAGATATTGATCAATCGCGGCTAAAATGACAAATTTTGAGTAAAATTACCATAAAAACGGCGGGCGCATAATAGAGCTTCAGCGTATAACCCTATGACTACCGAAACGGGAGCGTATCTGCTATTAATCCGTTCGTAACGGTGGTAACTGAACGATCGACTCCTGTTTTAATGGAAATCGCTAATAAACCTACCCGCGGCTACGAACGCAATACACGATACGTAGAGCGTATCTATTAACAGGGAAGAGACATGTACCCGGGTACGTCGCTTTGAATATTTACGTGTTAAAAAAGCTCCGCGGTGTAACTTAACTAGTTTGAACTTAAGGCATCAATCCTAGTTGACCGCCATCGGCTAGTTTGCGAAAACATTAATATAGTAAAAGTTATAGAGGAAATTTTCAATATAGACTATATTATAACTCATCTAAGTTACGTTTTTAACGTTGTGAGGTAATCGCTATAGCTAAATGAGTTTTTATCCATAACAAGAAGGTAGGGTTAATAAATTTAAAAGTCACTTAATTTCCTATTGGGGGACCAAGGAAAGATGAAAAGGGCAAGAAAGAGAGGTAATTGTATTATCGGCGGCAGTAGTTGGGTAAACACCAAAGAAAAATCTGAAATTAACACCACACTATCAAAAAAAGGAAGGGTTAGCAATATGGCTAACAGCGACGCAGTGGGTGATAACAACTGTCGCCTTTTCTCCTTTACGTTAACGTGTTAAACATCGCCTTACACTCTTTTGCTTACCAATTATACATCATCAGAAAAGTTTAAAATATGGAATGAGTTAAATAATTTTCGCATAAAAGCGATTCGAATAGTTGATTGAAAAGAGAAATTTGGTTTACAAATACCAGGAAATGAATTAGAAACTTACATTGTAAACTAAAAGCGTCGTGAAAGGGAAAATAAATTCGACATAAATTGATAACGATACATCTTTTTATATTAACCCTAAAACACTTGATACCGATAACTACACCTCCGCTATTGCATCTTTATAACAATTTCACCATTACTCCCCTATATGGATCGATAACTACAACGCTATTGAATAACTACATTGTTGTCAGTGACTTACCCTAACTAAACATTATTATAAATACTACCGTAATTGAAACTGACAATCGGAACTTTTATAATTTGTATCGCATCTGTAAATTAAAAAAAAACGAATTTTACGATTAACGAGAATTCGGATACAACTGAACTCTTATTACTAAATTACGGATACAGGCCGTAATAAGGAAAGAAAAGCTTACCTGTATAGATATTATTGTATGTATCTATAATTGGAAAGCGGTCACGTTACAAGTTATACCCTGGTAGAATATAAGTTAACGAGCCACTGAGAAAGGTGTATTCTTCCAAAGTATATAATAACATGCCACTACCTAAAAAGGGTATTAACAAAGTGTACGGTAGAGTTCTACTGTCAAGAAGCGAGATTTGAAAAATACATAGTAAAATGACACTTCCCAGGTGAAAGATTATAAGTTTTCATCTAAGGCGTACTCTATCCGGATGCCTCTTCTCCCTTCTATCTATCTATCTGTCTACTTAATTTAATTCAATACCAATTTTAATGATTACTATTCTAATATTACCTTTACGATAACATACATAGTATGATAAAACTTATGGACAATCCGTGATATAGTTCATATTTTCTAATTCCTTATGATGCTTTAATCAGTATCTGTTTACACTTCCTACCGGTAAGTTTGGCTTTAGTATGCGATTCGGTCGAGTCGAAAGCGGTACCTGCATTATATGTAATCTTATCTAAAGGCCTCAAATAAAATTTCGATCAATGGTTTACGAAAGTATTCTAATAGTCTGTAACTAAAACGTTTCTCGTAAATTTCGCAACCTAAAACGATATTATTAAGTGGACAGAGTTTAAAATTAGTAAAGCGTTAAGATATATTATATTTACATCAACATTTTCATTGAAATTAATATAGTTTTGAACGCCTAATTTTAACTATCATAGGATTTACGGGTATAACCTGTACTCCTAACAAACCCTTACGAAAACTTCTCATGTTTTTTCCCTCTAGATTTATATATCCTGTTACGTGAAGGAGCTGTAAAAGGCGTTCCGCCACTAGATATCCCAATTGGTGGTATAATATCCTTAATTCTGGTAAAGTTAAAAACAAGACTTTAATTGTACATATTTTGAGGAAAAGCTCAAGGTATACAAAATTTAAATGGAGTGGTATGGATATATCATTCAAGTTTTGAACGAATGAATTGGTGATATTCTGAGACTTAACTCCGATTTATCAATATTAATTAACGATAATAGGAATTTATTTTTGAAGTTTATTTTATAAAGATTAACCAGGTCAAATTGTATATTTATAGTGATTTTGACAAATGATAGCTCTCTAATTTTACTCATTAGAACCTTCTGGGATTTTCTTACCTTCTCGAGTTTTAATATTGATAAATTCGCCGCGAATAAGTTGAATTGTTGTTTTCCGGCTGTCGAAATTTCTGTTAGGCCTGTATTTGGTATAGTACTATGAAATCGGTTAATGTAACAATTAGAAAATGTGAATTACGACGCAATACAAGCGTTCAGCATACTGTTTTCGCAATCCATGACTATATTATATATAAATAGAATATTTTGAAGGCCTCTAAAAATTCGTTGGTCTATTTTCCTCTTCTTCATTTAAGTTTTTTTTTTTCAGAAGTATACTTATAGGAGTAAGTATTAAATACCGTAGTTACGCTTTTGCAATCGATTGCCTATATTTCAAAACTGATTTTCGTTTAATATTCGGGTGAGTAATCGGTCAATAACTAGAGATTGGCTCGAATTTGCTTGTATAATAGATAATTAGTCTACCAACAACCAACATTGTTGTATATAATATAATGTTTCTTGAAATTTGTAATGTTTCGTATGATTTTTCGTAAGTATTCTATTATATTTAATGGTTTTGTGGTTGTATCATTATGTTATCCTAGTTGTTAACTTCTTGATATTCAGTATATGGGGCTCTCTTTCTGGTGCTTTTCCCTTTTAAAGTCGGATTTAAGGAGTTTATTTTCTACCAGGTAAACTTTAAACCATCAGTTGAGGATGCAGTAAATTATTTCGCGAGATTCAATTTGGTGATTCAGCGCTCTTTTTTTTTTTTTTTTTCTAATAAATGTTTTAGTTCGAGCCTCGTTTATAGACATATTAAGGGTTCTAACAATGTTTTAAAACTCGTATAAAAAGCTTCTAAATCTTCTTCGGCTTTGAATCACATAAGTTTGAAGTTTTGGTTTCCCCGGTACACCTTTATAATTACTTGTATACACATTTTATCTCCCTTATAATATTATTTGAGGGCTGCCTGTCGTTTCAGAAAGTTTGCCAATAAGGCGATAAGAACTTTCTTTAGGATATTCACAGTTTTTTTCGTTGATCTTTTACGGATTTCCAGGTCATACCAGTCCAGTTCCTTTCGTACAACTCGTGCTTTATTTCCGTATAAAAGTGTATCTTTAAGCGTCTTCACTACTTCATGAATATTCTCACTTTTGTGAGGTGGTATATATACAATTTTTAAGATTACTTAATTAATAAATCAAGTAAAATTACATATAATGATAACGGTTTAGTATTTATTTTTTGTGGGTGTTTCTTATTATACGTATTATGTTATCAAAACGGTATGGAAGAAGATTGAGGAAAAGATCGTGATGAGTGGATGTAAGTCTATAAGGTTCTTATTGTAGTTTTGCGCCGCTTATATATTTTATTTCAGGGCTAGTTTTCTTATCCAGACTGATTTTGTTGAGGTCAAAAAGTTTGTTACTGTATTTGAGGAATGGTTTTATTTTTATCTCTCTGAAAAAAATGTATTTAACAGAGTGATCGTATTCGAAACAAGTGGTAAGTGATTTTCAAAGCCCTTCCTACTCTTATATGGATTCCTTAGGCTTCGTCTATTTTACACAGCGTGATTTCAGTTGTGTTAAGTGCTCTACACCTTATATTAACGAATTTGTATTATTGTATTACATCCGTTATTTCAAAATGCCGGTTCCAGCATTTCTTTAATCCATAACCCTTTACTAATTTAACGTTCATTACTTTATCGTCGATCTATTTTAGCATTCTCATAAGCTGGGTTGTTCTCGTTGAGGTTTTTGCAATGTTACTATTGATATTACTGGTCGTATTAATATCCTCATTGTGTGGTTGTTTTCGCGGTATTTTTGAGATTATATCTTCTTCTGTAAGCTACAATTCTGATGTTTAGTTCACAAAGTTTTTCCCGAAAATGTAGAATGAGTCGAACCGATGAATATGTCCGGTATAATGATTGGTATTCATGTTCATAATATATATTTTTACTGTAAAAAGTTTTAAATATTTCCCTAGTGTTTCGATTTTGCTATCCTGCAAGGTAAGGTCTAAATAATTTAAGGTGGTTTTTCAAAACTATATGTTTTTGAACCAATAGTCCGTACTTTCTCTAGATTTTGCCAGGTTTGATATTGGTGGAGATGTATTGGTAACATTGGAAGGTATTACGAAGCGGTTTGAAAATTGGTTTGTGCATATACTAGAATTACTTGAACGGTATCAATGTTAATGTATCGAAGTAACAGATATTCGGTTGCGTTTAGAATATTGTATTCAAGGAGGTCTCATAATAAAAGGGTATAGAAGAATGTATGAAACTAGGTGGTTCGAATAAAGACGCACAATATATAAATGAACAGTAAATGAAGTGTAACGAAACGTTTGGAATAAGGTGTTTGGCTTTTACTTGTATTCATGAGATATAAATTTAACTTTCTACTGGCTAATACTTGGCTATTATTACCAGAGATCCAACTTTGGAAGTTCTACACACTCATGCGATGCTCTAGAGCAGGGAGGAAGCCGCTTAAGGATACGCTTCTATACGTCACATGACTGGAGTGAGGGTTGCACAATTTGAGCTTTCTAGCTGCTCCTTAGCAGCGATTTTTCTCTTTCCTTATTTTTCTTTATCGAGGTTTATAAATAGAATTCGACTTTTTTAAGCCATAGCTGCAGCTTGGGTCCCTTTACATATAAACTTCGATTTTCTTTCGACGGTGTTTTAATTACTTTTTACCAGTTATAACATAGGATTATATTTTTATCTTCCGATATATCGAATCTAAATCCTTAGGTAATGGAGTAATTCCTTAACCTGCGAGTTAAAGAAAAGTTTTAAACCGATTTAATGGCATAATACGATTATCTTCCGGTTTAATACAAACACTTTACCGAAACCCTACGTATAAAAAATATTAAGCGGGACCAAGCCGCTCGAAAACACGTTTTGTACCTGTAATAACAGAGTACAGACGCGTTAAAGCCTGTAACGAACATAATACGATAACTCGTAGCTACCGGTACGTCGAGGTTTTTGGGTTAACTTCCCCCTTAGGAAATTTCCCTTACGTATACTACGAACGACGTTACCGTTATACCGCTCCCTACCAGAGACCGTATTAACTTCCTAAAGAACGACATCTTAAGCTCCTTCAACTCCGATTACGATACTAACGCCCTTTTCTACATACATTAACGACTCAACGCAAACCTTTTAATTAGCCGGTTAAGTCTTTCGATATTAAGTTACTATTTCCCGAACGAAAGGTTACACTAATACGTAAATTACTTCGGAATTTTCTTTTTACCTGTATGAAAAAGTCACTTTTACGTTATCCTTCAATAGTTGAATGACACTGTGAAAACTATTATAACCAGTTACTATACCTGCGAAGGCGACAGCGATATTAACGACTTCGACATTTTTTTAACTATGTTTTAAGCCTACTAGTACGACCCTAACACGGCTCAAACAGTTATTACTCGGCTTACGAATATAAAGTAAAGGGCTCGTAAAAGATTTGACGTTTTTTTTAACGTTTGGAAAGTTTTATTGGCGGAAGCTGGCGGTATAAACTGGAAATTCGCCGTTCAATTCGCAATCTTAAAGGAATTTATTAATAATACATTTACTAATACGTTACTCCCCCTCGATATACCGGCAAATTATAATAAATGGGTCGCCCGTATTTCATTCATCGACAGGCGTTTATATAATTTCCGTACTCGTTACGGCAATCCTGGTACTATTATTATCGGGGGCGTTTTCTGTAGTGTGATCAACGGTAACAACGCGCTTATTCGGGATAGCTAAGGCGATATTATTATAACTAGCGTAAGCGCTTTTAGAGCCGTTCCAAAATGTCGCGCCGCCTAGGTTGACTACGCAAAACTCTCCCGCCGCAAGGACTTTGAGCTATATTTAAGTTACGGCGCGAACGGCTATCGAATCCGTACCTACCTATAAGGCGCGAAGTAACTCCCGAATGGCTGTAACGCCAAAACCGCTATAAAAATACGTCTAACTTTTGCTGAAAACCTTATTGACTTTGAAGGGAAAAATACGTAATTCCTATATATAGTTGCGTATAAGAGTTGACAGGACATTAGTTCGGCTTAATAGCTCTGTACTAACTTTTAAATAACTTCTCATTTATATTATATTGACGTTGTAATTTTATTAGTTTTATCTACACCTAAGTAAATATAAGTTGTAAATGTTATATCGTTACAAGTAAATAGCTTACCAATCGTTTAAAGTTACCCCGATTTCCTATTCCCCTACGATAATTCGGCGAATTTACGTATTACGCGTTCGATTCTCCCTTACGACTTATTTCCTTTATACCTATTTTTAATATCGACTTCGATAAATAACGCTACTAGATTTATGCTTATGTCGTTTTTTCCTTATAATACGACGTTATTTTAGGTAAGATATAAATAAAATACCAAAAAGTTAAATACGACGTTACGAAATAGAAATTACTTTTAGAACGAGCAGGTAATTATCGCGTGTAAAAACGAGGGTTTATGCACGTTAAGAAAGTACCGAAAAGGGTTGGTGCCGTTACATTCCACATTATCCTACGACAAGCCCGTAAATAATGAAACGTTAGTATGCTACTCACCGCCATCTTTATAAAAATATTAACAATATCCTCGTCCTGAAACTATTCGTCTTAATTTACGATAAACTTCCCATTAACCTTAAGGAATTCGCCCCCTCATTCGACAAATCCTTCAACGACAAGCTGCACCTTTACTGCTTTAAAACGGATAACGAAATCATCTTTCGTATATACAACCAGAGTTGACTTTCAGAAGTACTGTGGGGCTCCTTATACGGCATACCGCGTAAGAAACTCCTTATATTACGTAAAATAATTACCGTGCTATTTAATTATAGCTCTATTCGAGTAAAAAGTTTCTCGGCGGGCGCCCTAATACTTTTTTATCAAAAAAACCGGAAAATGAATTACTATTTTATATTAACTATCTCCAGCTTCGTATTATTACGAATGTAAATTGTTACTGGTTTTATATTATAAATGAGACGCGTGTAAATATTTCGTAAGTTAAGTAATTTACTAAGTTAAATATTGAAACCATTCTTTATAAGCTTTATATTAAGGAAATAACTAATATAAAACTATATTTAGTATACTTTTCGGACTTTTCGAGTTGTTTATCACCCTTTCTAGCCTTTTTAACGCCTGCGCTATCTTTTAATTGTATATTAAAAATTTTGTACACCCTTTTCTTCATAACTTTTCTTTCATTTACCCCGACAATACCCTTCTTTACCTTAACGGTACTTTCTACAACTATACAATGAAGGTTAAGTAAATCTTTAGCGCTTTTAACGTAGTGAGACTCAACCTATATATTTTCAAATGCGAATGCGGTATTTGGAAAACCAAGTATTTAGGATTGATTATCAAAGATGACGTTTATGTACCTCTAAACCTAGAAAAGCCATGCGATATCCGGGAATAGGCGACTTCTATGACGGTTTTAGAAATACAATGCTTTTTTTTATTTCGAATTTTTTTACCTTTATTTTATTCGCAATTATTCGAAAATTATTAGATCATTATTTGAGTTGAGTCACAAAGGTAATTTATTTCGTTAAGGGCTTAAGAATAAAACTACTCTTAAACGACTCGAACTTGACTTCCTTTTAGAACTCATACTCGTTTAATAGATCCTAACAGTGACACCATTTTCAAAGCCGACTATTTTGACTAGATCCTAAGAATTTGCCTTCTTTAACGCAACAATAACAGTAACCTACGTTTAATAACTTATTACTTCAGTTGCTCATCTCCCGCTAAATGTAATTACGAAATCTACGATAATGAGATATTTGGAATTATAATCAGTTTGAAAGTATGGAACGCGAAGCTATGAGGCACGACGCGCCTCTTTATAATCTTAACGGACCGCAAAAACTTAAAATACTTTATAATTATACGGCAGCTTTCCTAACGATAAATCCCTGGTTTAAAAATCTTTCGCGATTCTATTTTTAGTTAGCATATATTAAATTAATTGGTTCAATGCGACCCAATACGTTATTACAACGAAATTAAAATACTATCAACGGCTTCTTTAGTCCCCTTTATTTAGGCCCAAAACTCTAATTGTTACGCTTCGAATAATTTACTCCCGAGTCTCTTCCGCGTATATACATCTTGCGGTTAAGTTTCTCTAGCGAATTAATATCGGAAAACCGTAAACATTTTAACTAAATTCTACCTTTAAAGTTATTAAAATGCCGTAATTACACTCGGTACTACCTACCCTCGACTAGTATATACGGTACGTATAAGCGATCGATATTTTGAACAGATATTCGTACCGACAAAGATTGTATGTTAAAAGTTTTAATTTCGGAATATTTCGTAAACGACGATGAAGTTTAAGGTTTCGGAACCGTATTTAATTACTTATTTATGAGCCATTAACTACCGCGTTAATTTAAATTAGCTATGATTTTCTTTCTACCGTCTATCCAAGCTGCGATGTTGTTTTCGCTATTCTTTACAAGATGTATTTTTAATTAGGCCTATGTTGTGCGGTCCGCCGTTTTTATAGTAATTACAACGTTTATACCCATACAACTTATTCAAGTTATCGTCGAACAGAGTTTCTTAAACCCTTTCTAATTCCCGAACGATTTCAAAGCGAAATATTTATCAACTGTATAGTTAACTTATTATAGAAATATGCTGGTAACCCACGTTACCTTATGGTTATTACAAATCGTTGAAACATAATCGTTACTTTCGAAGCAATAATTATTATAAATACCGAGGCTTATAAGAAGCGGTTTTTAAATTACCATTAGATATTTTATGGTTTTTGGCGTACGTTTATTAGCTGCCATAGTTCGAATTAATTAGTAGGTTTTAAAACCGACTTAATGACCTAACTAGAGTAAAGTAACACCGGGATATTATCTTTTACCGCCAAAATAACAGCGTGATCAATTGTAAAAATTTAAAAGTGTTTACGTATTTACGTTTATTTGTCGTCTATATGTAACTTAACTCAAATCGTTCATTATCCATTAGCTAATTAGTATTAAGTAATAAGGATACGATTACTATTGGTATTAAAACGTTTTCTATTATTTATAATTATTATGTCCATTTTATAGAACCGATACAACTTTTTTTTCGTTTCGGTTACGACATTATACGTAAGGGATAAAGACCTTATTTAACGGATTCGCGAATTTACAGAATTATTATAAGCCGCAATAGCGGTTACGTAATATAGTATGGAAAAAGCCGTTAATAAACGAAATTTCCCCTTATAATGTTTTAGAGTCGATAACGAAATTTAGTTTTTCTTTAAAAATTATAAGTTAAACTAGTTTTAAAAAAAAGTTAGGATGAATTTACGATAAGTATTAATTAATACGTAAAATCGATTCCTTCGTTAATAAACTTAATGTACTGGGCGAAAGATATCCCAGATTTTATATAAATTAATTCGTTTGAGAAGTTTTCTATCTGCTTTCAAATTAAAAAATTCTAAACCCTTAACCGTAAGTTATAATTATTCAAAACGAAGACGACGAGGTAAAACAGGAATATTAAGTCGAAAATATATTATGGGTCCGAAATAAACATTAAGTAAAACCCACCCAATTCTATAACTAATCGAATCGGCAGGTTTTAATCAAGTGGGTAGGTTATATACACCTAATGTGGAAGTTTATTTTCAACTTTTCCAATATCATGGTACTTAATACCTTCGAATTACGTTATAAATTAGCTAAATATAACAATAAGCTCTTACGTCCAGCTCCCAAACGGGTATAATTCTACACTTGATTTTATAAAATGAAACAACATAAAAGACGCTAATTAACGGATACCAAATAAAGATATTCATATTAATAAAGACAAAAAAATAACGACTACAGCTGGGCCTACTTAAACATGTACTTGAAATCTAAATCCAAGTCCTTAACTCGAATTTTTTTTACCTATCTAAATAAGCTAGGTTAATTTAGCATTTATTAGACCTAACTTAGTATTAATACGCTCCAAAACCTTAACAAGCTTTTGCGTCGCTTTTCATAACATTCCCTAACTACTCGTTTACCACATCCTTTACATTTTTACCTGGCTATGAAACACTTACTTCAGTATTACGTTCATTATTTATTAGCTGTACGGCCTGTAGACCCTTAAACCGTACAGGAGTAACAGGGATCAAACCAGCCTTGTTACGAGTATTAACTTTGTGTTATGTAGCACGACGTACTCTTATGGCCTTTTTCACGATGATGACCTAATTCTATACGTTTTTAAGCCGCTCTTTAACACCAATAAAACGACTTATGAAAAATAAACTAACCTCGGCTATAAAATTTGAACGCCAGGCACGTTTTAAACAACTCTTTAATAGCTTTATATATATCAAAATTTAAATCTAGCGGTGTGTAATTGCAACTATAATTACGAACTATAGTCTTAACTGAACAAATGCGACACCGGACGCCAGTATTTAACCGCTCATTAAAACTTTTCCTTGGCTATGAGAATTACTTACCCTTTGTTTTTAAGAAAGGCTATTAGGATTATATGCCATTTTGTAAATACATTTAAAATATGTTTGTTTTCGTGTCATATCGGGGAATATGTAGATAATCCGTGGTGTAACAAACTTTATACTCGTTAAAAAAAATTCATTAGCTGAGAAGGATATAACCTATATCTCTAATAGTTCTATCCACTGTAGCAACGACTTGGGGATTAATTGGAACGATATAAAGGGGTTGTTAGGCTAAGGTAACGACGGTAACACTAAAAGTACTAATATTACAAGATAAGTATTATACTCAACGCTAAAGGTATTAACATTATATGAAAAGGTTAAAGGTTAAAGAGCGAAAGAAGTTTTGTTTTTGAAACGAGGTGTTTAGGGACTATTTATAAGGGAGGGAGGGGTTATATTACCTTTCACGTGACGTTGACCTAGTGTTTTCCACATGGCATCGTGTTGTTCTGGAAAGGCATTCTTACCTTCCTTACACTTGCGGCGTCATAAATAACAACACACACACACACACAAAAAAAAAAAAAAAAAAAAAAAAAAAAACTCGAAAAGAAACAAAGGGGTGGGGGTGGTCTTTGAGGGTGATGTTATAGACTAGTGCCTGGCTTGTATTACCAGGGATCCAACCCTGGTAGTTCTACAGGCTCCTACGATGCTCTAAAGCAGAGAAGAAACCGCTTGCAGATATGCTTCCACATGTTACATAACTTAGGAGAGCTTTGCACCATTTTAGCTCCATAGCTTGTCCCTAGTAGGGAAATATCACTTTTCTTATTTTTCTTCATTGAGGTTTATTGACCGAGTCCGACTACCTTGAGTGAAAGCTCTGGCCTTGATCTCTTGACAAAACGTAGCTATAAGACAATTGGGCGCCTGAATTGAGTTGCTTAACGTTTCATCAATAATAAACGAATCAAGTGACTAATAAAATTAAATGTCACAAGTAAAAAAACAAAAAAACTAGTGTAATAAAGGGCTAATAAGGGAAGGATAATGGTGTATGGAAAATGGCGTATAGGATATGGGAAATTTTGTATATTTGTATGAAATTTAAGATAGTATATAAGGTTTGATAAGTTGTAGTGGATAACAAGCGCTTCAAATATTATATTTTGCATGTAGTATATATTTATTCGGCAGTTTAGATGTTACGTCTCAACCGTTTTTAAAGTTTGGTAATAGTGTGAATATTACATTTAAATCGGATAAATTCCAACGAATGGTTCTGAAAATTGGTGAGTCTGGCTTTTATTGCCTGATACGTAATAAGACTCTTTTCAAAATTTACCTCAGTACGTCTTAAACTTCAAAGAAAATTACGAATAAGGTAACCAGGCTTTTAATAAACAAGGCAGTAAACGAGTTAATAATATTTTATTGAATCTATACGTTTCAGAGTTTGTCAGAATTTTACTATCTTTTTACACATTGGGTTTTAGAGACGCTCTCATATATTGCCCAACTTCCGTATAGTTTTTGTGTGTCGTACTATTAGAACACGGACATTATGACCCTATATCACCCATTATAGGTATTGAACCTATATTCGTCTCTGCTATGTTAATCTTTCTGTCATCGATCGAGTCGGCATCTAATAAATATTGCCAGGGTCTATTAGGACGAGTACATTAACGCAAAGATACTAGTGATATATTTATAGTATATATTAAATTAAATATATTTTCAAAATGGAAAAGAAACATCTTAAAAGTACATACATTGGGTAAAAGTTCATAAACTCTTACCCGGGCTATACAACTTTACTATACACTCGGACAATCTATTTTCTAGGTACTGTCATTCACCCTTTTAGGCAATAGCAATCTATCGTGTACTTTGCCAATGCCTTCTCTGGCAGTGGAACGCCATTAAGAATTTTTTAAGAATACACCTTGAAGAGTGGCACGTTATCATATACTCTGCACGAGTGCAACTTGCAGCGTAGCCGCTTACGAACTACAGAGATTCATGATGATATCCATATAGGTATTAAGAATTAATTTACTGAATTCAAGGTCATAACTCCTAGAACTAAGGAAACGTTAAGCGTTCTCTAGAAGTGGGTAACCTACGCTGTAACATCTAAAACAAGAGTATTTTTTAGATTCACTTACTTTTACTGTCAATTTATTCAAATTTATCATGAGAAACCCGGCTCTTGAATTAGGTAAACAGGAAATGAGCTGTTTTATACTGGAGATCAGAGTAATTTTTATCGTTTAAATGACCTGAATTATAATTCACTGTAAAACCAGTTTTAATTTCGCATAACCTTCAACGAAGAACATTTTCAAAAGCCGATTCTCGGCATCAAGACTTAGGGTTGATTTACTTCAAAATAAAGATTAGGACATGTTTCTTTTTCTATAGTATTACTCTTGTCGTTTTTGATCGACCTAGTATGATTACTAAATTTGAAACAGAAGGTTTTTGAGTATTATGAATCTTTAAAAACATAAAACACGAATTTTCTTAACAATACACACTCATTTAAATATTTTCTAATTATGAAAACGTTAAATATTTTACAATAAAATACAGACTTATTAGAAGGAGAATTGGTTAGGTAAGAAGATGTTAATAATTATATTTTGAACTAATATGTAGTTTCACCAATGACATATCACTAAATATATTATTACGATAATAATATGATATCTCTATAAGCCACTTAGAATTTCGCACCTTAAGCCAAGAAATACAGTCTTGTCTCTCCCAATTCCTCTCTTTTACCTCGTTTTCAAAATCGAAAGTTTTATAGATTAGCGTTACCTACGGGTCTATGTGTTAAAATTAGAAACTAATAACTTATACGGACCCCTGAAATACCCCAAACGCTATTATTATCCGGAACTTTGTTTACCCCAGATAAGTTCGTACGATATAAATGTGTAATCACGAGTTTCCCACGTATAATCACGACATAAAGAACAAAATCATGAAAATATCTATTTCATAATATATAGTAAACGATAACGACGTTTTACGTTTACGTAACCGCATTGAGGTTCCCAATTGTTAACCGCGTATCATTGCGTTAATCTAAGTTATGTATGGTTGGTTTATAACCAGCTGAACATCGCGCGACGATATTATCTTCATACTATTTAGATCGCAATTTCCGCTTAAGTCGAACAGGTTATTTCACTTCTTAATAGAAATTGACATATTGAAAAAAAGATCACATATGAGAAATATCGATATGAGAAATATCGTTGAAAACTTAGTTTTGATCCTTCACCGGTTTTTAAACGATGTTAAAGAAAAATATTTCATAAAAATATAATCGACCGTCTTTAAACATGAATGAAAGACATGAGTTACCTAATAATTATTACAAATCATAGAAAGAATTTATTGAGCCTATATATTATAAAAATTATAACTGCTAAGAATCATAAAAAATAATTTTGAAGTTATTATTCTTGATTTAACGGTTTTTGTTTCACCTTATTATAAATAACCGTTGGGTGAATTAAATGAAAAGATTTTAAAGAATCGTTTACGATTTAACGGGGGAGGAACTATGCTTCAATGTAATATTCTGACATAAAACGATTGATGCTACAAAACAAATTAATTATAAAATATTGAAACAACCACCTTTATTCGTTTATTATACTTTATCTAACTTAAATTCCATATTACCGGATTATTCATTTATGTGAAAACCCCGCAGATATTACTAATATTGATATTAAAGAATTCCAATAGTGTAAAATTATTATATCAACTTTGTATAATCTTTTGAACCTTTCACTATCCAGTTCACAAAACCACGCGTAATAGTTGAAAATTTCATCTAACGCATCTGCGATATCACATACTTCATGTAAGTTAAAAAAGCGCATACGCAACATTGTATACAGGAAACCTCTTAAAAAGAACGCTTTCGATCTCAATATTTGTAAATCGGGAATAATATTGAGTTGTATTTAATGAAATATAAATTATAAATAGGATCATTCTTCTAAGAAACTAGGTTAAATTTACGACAAGTATTGTATAACACGTATCAATTATTTTCACGTTGTTCAATTTAACATCACGGGTACAAAGTACCTTTATTTTTACATTAACTTACTTATTTGATCTATTACCGACCTCCTTTTGAACTAATAAACTCATAAATTTTAGTCGTACGTCCTTGACTTTATTAAGGAATATATCGACGCTAAATTTAAATAACAATTTGATAATATATTACGAAAAAAACCAAAATCCTAAATTAACTGTTTTCAAATGAAAAATGTCTCACGTAGATAAGTATTAGTCAAATGAGTATGTTATGTAAACCTCACTTAAAAGCTGTTTCCGAATTTTCTAAAAATGCAGCTTTGAATGCTATTCTTTCCAGTTTTAACGCGACCGAAATTAATAATCAACCATTTTATTCGACCCGTAAGTAAACTTAATTCAAATTATTACTCGTGGTCGAATAGTTGGAACTAGACTGCTTTGCAAATATCAATATAATATATATTCTCTCATTTTTCCTATAGTTATCATGTCAATAAGAGCTACTTAACTATCTCCTTCATCTCGCTAATAATATTGTTAAGATACTGGTATAAACCCTTTTTTACCAATAGATTCTCTTTTATATTAACCTACCTAAACAGTTGTTTATTGATATTTATTGTGACCTGGAAAAATCCTTAATCGCATTTAATGAACCTCTTGAACCATTTTTCGCTGTTATATTTACGTTTTATACAAAAATAGCTTTACATAACTCATTGGCGCCTTATGAATAGATTATATAAATTATATAACATAAAAACCGCCTGAATCGCGTGTCATTAACAAAACAAAATTACCGTCACATATATCAACCTTACGTTACATAGCGCGTCGAATTCTGATGACTCTTTTCGAGAAAACTACATAAACCTACACGTTATTTAGCCGCTTATTAAAATCAAGAAATAATTTAGAAACGGAGTCATTTTCTTCTATTTCAAACTCTGAACACAGAAATTGTATTAAAAAATGGTTAATAATATTGTACATAGCTGACTTTTCCTATAACCAGGTGTATATACAATCTGAATTTTGATTTATTGTCTTAATAACTGAAAAAAGATATCGCGCCCTGATATTAAACAATTTATGAATATATTACTTACTATTACAATACACTGAGTAATTAACTTTTGATTTTTAAAGGAGGACTATTTGAAAATCCTAATTTATACAATAATCTTATTTAATACATTTATGATTACACGTACCGTCAAAGTATGTTTCATATAATTTTATATAAGAGAACCTCTTATGCTTTGAACTACGTTAAATTACTTTGAAACGATAGAATGTATAAGATAGAAAACTTTATAGACAACCTCAACTGAATGTACCTGTATTTTTCCGATGAAATAAGTTAAAAAAATAGGGTAAAGGATACTAAATGCAACATAGAAGAAGAAAAACCCACCATCATATTAAACATCGTTTTGAAATGTTGTTATTTTGAAAGGAAAAGTATACATTCTGATACTACAAAAGAAACTCATTATAAAAAGAGACAACGGCATTAATAAGACTAATGTCGGCACTTTCCACAATATGCCAAAACGTTCCGCGGCAAAAAAGTACCTTTTATACTTTACTACGGGATTCTACACTGATTGCAAATAAGTTACCAGCAGTTACAAAACATTCACATAGCTTTTACAAAATATTAAAACGTTCTACGACCGCTTAGCACCTTATACAACTTACCAAGGAGAAACCGCCGATAGACTGGAGGTAATATCACAGGTTAGTGCCTGGGTTAATAGTCGCTAGGGATCTAACCCTAGTGATTACCACACTTCTACATCACTCCCAAGCTACTTCTAAACATATTCACGCCATGTAATCAACCACGTAACCGAGCTATCTCTTATCGCTAGCTCCGTAGCAGCTCCTTAACAGATATCTCTCTCTTCTTTCTTCTTTATCGAGGATTATAGACAGTATCCGACCACCTTGGGCGACAGCTCTGGCCAAGTCCCTTCACACTTTATATTTATTTTGATCCCCACTTTGACTTTTCTTTCCATTCTACCCTTCTCAGACCATTGTTTACGCATCCATGCTATCGGACCAAATACCACTGCTACGTTCTCTATATATACCCAGTACACGTTAACTTCAGTTTTAGTCGATATTTCGTTGAATCTATAACGTTCCAACGGCTTCATGATCCATTACTGCAATATTATTGATCCGAACCTTAAGCTAGGGACCACTCAGACCCACAAGGATGGCATGTCGTGCAGGTCTTGCAAACTTTAGTGACCTGAGGGCGCGGGCAACTAATGTAGTCTTCCTCACCAATTTCCTCTTTTTGGTCACACCGCGATGAAGATTCCGCCCATCTCCTCCCTCCTTTGGCGGTCACAGCGAGCCTATCAGGTTTTCGGTGCCAACACCGACGTGGGAAAGACCATCTTCACGACGCTGCTATGCAATGGCGCCAAGAAACAGTGGCCCGGAAGAGGGATTACTTTCCTCAAACCGGTGTCCACAGGCCCCGCCCACGAGATTGATTGCAGGTGTAAGTCGACGGCTGAAGTGTGCCAGGCCGTGTTGCCATGTAGCCGTGTCGATTGTACCACTGGGACTAATGGGGAATCCAGACGTGAGGTCCTGAGGACACCGAACGCGTGTACAGGAGGGACGAGAAAGCCTGATAATTGGTAGCCATGTCAGCGAGCTTGCCCCTGATGTGGTCACCGCCACGCTGTTCCAATACGATATCCCCGTCAGTCCCCATCTTGCGGCGCTGGCTTCCGGCAAGGTAGGAGAAGCGTGAAAGCCATTATTCACAACAGCTGCATCCGGCCTGACCGATATCACCTCCCAGCCCGTACCATCAGACCACACACTCCTAGCCACATGTCGAGACTATGCAGCAGAACGGGCCCGTCAGGGCAACCGCTGGCTATTCCTGGAAACGGCCGGAGGAGTGCATTCACCGACGCCATCCGGAACAACCCAAGCCGACCTCTATGTGCAACTGCGGTTGCCCTCGATCCTCGTCGGTGACTCTCGCCTGGGTGGGATTTCGCAGACGATCTCCGCTTTCGAGTCCCTGCGAATGAGGGGGTACGATGTCGAATCCGTGCTGCTTTTCCAAGAGGAGCGTTATGGGAACTTGGAGTACCTCCACAGATACTTCCGAGATCACCACGATCAAGTCCTGGTTTCGGGTACGCCCCCGCCCCCAGAGAGGAATCCAAGCCACCAAGAAGACTGGGCGGCGTTGGAACGGTACTATGACCAGGTGGCAAACAGTGAAGCCACACAAGACCTTCTTCGACACCTGGATGTGCGACATGAGCAGCGGATCGAGGCCTTGGACGTCATGGCCACACAGGCCAGTCGCAAGATCTGGTACCCGTTCACGCAGCAAGCATTGCTTGGACCACGCGATATCACCGTCATCGACTCGGCTCACGGAGACCACTTCCACACATTAATACCGGACACGAAGCGAGCGTCTGCCGAGGACATGTCTCCCACCGTCCCGGCCCATAGAGGCATTTTACAGCCCTCCTTCGACGGATCCGCATCGTGGTGGACCCAGGGCCTCGGCCACTCGAACCCCCGCCTCACTCTCGCGGCCGCCTATGCCGCCGGCCGCTATGGCCACGTCATGTTCGCTGGCTCGATCCATCGACCTGCCCTGGCCCTGGCAGAGACGCTTCTCACCGAGCTCCACAACCCGCGCCTCAGCCGGGTGTTCTTCTCGGATGACGGGAGCACCGGGGTGGAAGTGGCCCTCAAGATGGCCTTGCGGGCCTGTCGACTGCGCTACGACAAGACCACCACGACTGGCCTGGGCTCGGTCGAGGTGCTCGGTCTCAGGGGAGGCTACCACGGCGACACGATCGGCGCCATGGACTGCGCAGAGCCGTGCGTCTTCAACGAAAAGACCGAGTGGTACGCGGGGCGAGGACACTGGTTTGACTACCCGACTGTCCTTTGCGTGGATGGCACATGGCGCGTCACGGCGGCAGAAAGCTCGGACGCATTCCAGACTTTCCAATCCCTCCACGACGTTTTCGACCTCGAGGGGAGAGAGTCGCGAGGGGAGCATATCCCGTATGAGGCGTCCATTAGGGAGACGCTGATGAAGCTCCAACAAGAAAGACGAAAGTTCGGTGCTCTCATCCTCGAACCCGTCGTTCTCGGCGCTGGAGGGATGCTGCTCGTGTAAGTCTGGCAATATACATCAGACGCCGTGGAAAGGATGCTAAGGTGTGTTGCAGAGATCCTCTGTTCCAGCGCACATTGGTCAAGGTGGTGCGCCGATCGGCAGACCTCTTCAGCACCACCGTCGGCAACCGCACACCGGGGTCGGGCGACAGCAGTGCCACCGACTGGTCGGGTCTCCCGGTCATATTCGATGAGGTCTTCACGGGTCTCTTCCGTCTTGGCCGCTTCACCTCGTCCTCCTTCCTGGGAGTCCACCCGGACATCTCGGTGCACGCGAAGCTACTCACAGGCGGCCTCCTCCCGCTTGCCACTACGCTTGCGTCCGAGAGCATCTTCCACGCTTTCCGCAGCCAGGACAAGACCGACGCGCTGCTGCACGGCCATAGCTACACCGCACACCCCGTGGGGTGCCAGGTCGCGGTCGAGTCGCTGAGGGAGCTGCTGGCCATGGAACGCCGGGCGCAGTGGGACTGGGCCAGATCGCGCCCGGCGCCCGCGGCCTCTTCGGCGCACCACCACGGCCGTGCGAGCAGCGCGCATGCCGGCGTCTGGTCCGTCTGGCCCGACGAGCTCGTCCACGGGCTCTCCCAGGAGCGCCGCCGCGTGTCCGGTGCCTGGGCGCTGGGTAGCGTCCTCGCTATCCACCTGGCGGACCAGGCCGGCCCTGGGTACAGTAGCAATGCCGCAGCGAGCCTGCGGGACGCCATGGTGCGCGGTGACGCGGGAGGGCCGTGGAATGTGCATTGCCGCGTGCTGGGAAACGTGCTATATCTTATGGCGAGCCAGAGGACCACGCAGGAGGACATGGAGCGACTGGGCGAGTTGCTTGCCACGTGTGTGCGAGCCCTGTAGCCGTGGGGCTGGAGTGTGGGTTCACAAATCATCGGGAGACGCCTGACACGAAGAACAGTCCCCGTTTTTCTTTTTTTCCATGAACTACTACTACCTCGAGGGAGCATTCGTTATTAACTAAGCTCCCTTGCTTTGGAACGAAAATGTCCTTCTGCCCTCGAGAACCAAGAATCTCTTGGCTACCTAGATATTATCTGAAATAAGCACTGCCGACAGCTACTTGACCTCCACGCACGTGGATAAAACTACAGAGGCATATACCCATCTGGGCGCACGGCCACAGGGCCTGCTTCGGGATCAAACTTGACAACCTTGCCTGTCTTGTCGATATCATGTCTGTGGTTGAGAATAAGCTCTACAGCTAATATAAACCAGGCCACTGTATCCGCGTTATCTGGCCGCTTGCCTTTGACTGATTGCAACCAGCCTTCGCTCTGGTCGGGCGGAAAATCAGCGCATCGGTCCCCAGTGTCTGTTCTTGCAAGCGCGTTAAGTCCCACGACCTCCATGGTGTAGAGCGTCTGGGCAGGACAGAATGGTACCAGTGTCTGTTGCCTATATCCCAGTTTTTCCAATAAACTTGCCTTCCATAGAGCCCATTGACGCCCGGCCGCGTTGTCTATTATGACCAAGGGATTCCAGTTATGGGCTTGGGCATTTTTCGCTCGGGAACTGGTCAGTAGTCGCCACCCAAAATTTCGTTCTTTCTGAAGCCAGTTCGGGTTGTAAATGATGCTGTTTGGGATGTCCCGGGATCTGGGCATGTTGCCTTTGTTTTCGTTCTGCCAAGGCAAGTCCCACTGATCAATCCACGTCGGCTCATCGGTCGTGCCCTTCTTGAAGCGGAGAGGTAGCTCCTTTTCCTTGGTTATTTCCCGGGAGAAATACTGTCGTTTATCGTCGCGGTGTGAGTTCCACCACCCGACCACAGTGCCTACCGGTAACTGGAGCGGGTCTAGCTCGAAAACATGGTCCGCGTTGCAAAAGACCTCCACGTCCTGGATGGACCGGTCGTCCAGCCAAGCCTCGTCAGCGACGGAGCGTTTCGAATCCACTGAATAACGGGAGATGCCGCGAACATGTTCTAGTGGACACATGCGTGTTAACACATGGCACCCCTTGGCTAGCTTGAAGATTGTCAGTCTTGGCGTAGCTGAACACTTACTGAGGAACGTGTGGAATGTCTGATGCTTTCCGCTGCTGTCGTCTCTGGCGCCGATTAACAAGTCGAGTTTTTCATTGATCCGACGTCGCATCTCTCGGTTTTGGTGTCCCCGGTCCTCTTCGTTGAGCTCTAGTTGTTCAAGTGCTTGCTTTGCCCATGAGGTAGCAGTATGCAAACTGTAGTGTATGGCTTCGTAGGTGCTGTAGTGACCGTAGTAAAGTGCCCCACCGTCATTACGAGAGCAGGATCTGTCGTCAATAGCGATCAGTGGTTCTCTCGCGAGCGTAGTGTGAAAGTAACCGATACATGCTGCCGTAATAAAGAGGGACCGCATTTGATGATTATTGGATAGTATTTATTTCCATGAATAGCAGTTGTAGACGTTGGGAGCGAGGGCAGTGTTGGCGACGTCCCAAGGCCTTATCCTCCGTATAAAACTGAGACGCATATATAGTGGTGCCCTTGGTGTGGCATCAAGAGGAAATGTCATGTAAAATGCTAAAGAAATCTACGGTAATGCATCTAGAGTCCGATTTGATTGGGTCTATTTAACGTCTTCATGGCAGCATTGCGGCGCCTAGACGCACGCACATGGCGCTCCTGCCCAGAACAGATGTAAGATATCTATTGTTGGAGCTGTCCAATCACCTTCCCCGCAGCCACCCTACTTTAATTTTACTCGCATTAACCCATTCAAATGATGCAAGGGTAAACCATACTCCGTGACGCATGTTTTCTTTTTCTCTTTTTATTTCAATAAGCAAGTCAGTAGGTTCATGGGAAGGACTGTACCCGAGTGATGTCTCGTTCAACTCGCGAATTCCTGTGAATACTCATTTAGTTGCATGAAAGCAGGAGAAAAGGAGAACCCTGCAAATATGCTTTGGAAGTAGGCGTCGTTTCCTTGGAAAGCTGTACAACAAAGTGTTTTTTCTTCCTGTTATAGTAAGGCGACAAAGTCTGTTGTTAATTGTTGTACCGGCAGGTTGCCCCCGGCATTTACCTAGGTTGACAATGATACGCCACGCTGCTCAACTAGTCCGTTTTCAAAACATTCTATCACGAACCCTTCTACCAATTTTAATTGCCATTTTTGTTGTGAGGCCTTTATCGTGGTAACGTAGTCGATTCGGATCGTAGTCGAAGTAACTCGTGTATTGTATTGAGAATGTGGTGATTTGATTACTTCTACGTTCGGCAGACCGCTAGCCGGTTTGCATAGTTGTTTGTATAGGCAGCTGCTTCGCCCGTGCCCTCGTCTGGATTGGGCACTCTCTGTACATGACTTATCAGTCAATACAGTCAACTTGCAGTAAGTACAATCAACTTATAGTCAGTACAGTTGCCTTGGCTGTACTGCAATTGACTGCTGTTCCAACAGTATGTTTATAAACATCCAAGATATAGATACGGTACTAAGACATGTAAACTCACATTGACACCAGTATATTAACCTTAATAACAACAAACTCTTCCCTAAACATATATCGTAAATAACAACCGTATGAATTGTTGCCATCTTAATATTTAGCCTAAACAATACGTTTACTGCATCCAATTCAGCTATTGTCAAAAGTAATATAACTTATCTTTTACTAACCATAATGAAAACTTTTTAATTAATACCGATAATCTTCATAACCCACTATAATATTACAAAGGGTTTCATACCAACTGTTAAAACAGTATAGCTATCTGTCCTGATATATTCACGGGTAGCCCTCATAGTTGTTAGTGCTGCCACCAGCTTTAATACGATTCGTTAATATCATCGGGTTTTTTTTTAATGACTTGCTTAATTTCCAACACTAGCAGGGCTAAACCGATTACACACGCCCTCAATGCGCTTATAGAAGCCGTACGACCTTTGTAAAATACTAAAGGGTCTTACCATAAACATGGGGCAATTAAATCGCTATTAGCGAAAAAGAACGTTATTATTTACTAAATTTAAAGCTTTGAAATCGAATTCTTTTACAAAATGATAGAGCGTGAATAATAACTGAAAAAACGCTTTGTATAAGCCTCGGCGTTTATAATAGTTATATTCTTAAAGGTGATAGCTTTACTTAAGCGATCCAAAATAACTATAAATTAACGTAGGTTACCTTCGTAGTCCTATGGTAAATTAATGATAAAATCGAGGAAAGTTAGTTTAAAGGCTATTCGAAAATTAAAATGGGTTTAAAAAACACTTTTCGACGGTGTTTTAATAGGTTATACGGTTATAAACGTCATATTTACGGTAAAAACGACGGATTATACGATATAGATTTAGCTTAAAATAAGTTTTGACAAGGATAATGATAATAACGTCGCGACTTAGGTAGCCAATAAGGAGCGAATCGAGGATAGCTTAAATTAACGCTGTAATAAGCGGTTGATAAACAGGTATCCAAATACAGTCGCGAAACATTAAAACTTTATTGTCGTTATTTAAATATTTTAAAATTAAAACCTTTAACGTACGGTCATCGTTAATAAGGATATCCGTTAAAAATATTGGTCGTTTATACGTACCGTACGTTCTAGGCGAAGAAAAATGATATCGCGTATAATTACTTTATTTTAATAACTTTAAATATCATTATTAGTTCAAAGTTTACAGCCTTTTAAAATTATTTCGCCGGCGACGGTTAACCTGAAGACGTGCGTATATGGAAATGGCTCGGAAACAAACTATTCGAATCGTAATAATTAGAGTTTTCGGCCCAAGTAGCATGGGTTAAAATGCCCTTACGAATATTACAATTTCGTTATAATAATACATCGGATCGCGTATAATTCGTTATTTTAGTATATACCAACCAAAAACGAAATTACGAAAGGTATTTAAACGAATGAACTTGTCATTCGTAAAGTCACTATATCGATATAAAGTATCTTAAGGTTTTATAATCCGTTAAAATAATAAACGAGCGTTCTGTATTTCGAAGCTTCGCGTTCCATATTTCTAAGTAGTTTATAATTTCAAGTAACCCCTTATCGTAGATTTCGTAATTGTATTCTGCGTAGGATAGGCGACGAGAGTAACATGTTATTAAGTATAGGTTACTGTAATCGTTACGTAAAAAAAGGCAACTTTTTAGGGTTTGATTAAAATAGTCAGCTTCGAAAAATGTATCGCAGTTAGGATTAAATTAGGCGAACACGGATTTAAGAAGAAAGCCAAACTTAAGCCGTTCAAAAATAGCTATTTCTTTCAACCTTTAACAAAAGGGAGTACCTTAACGCGTTAATTGTAATAATAGTTTAATAATAGTCGAATAATTGCGGATAAAATAACGATAAAAATTTGTAAACCTTAAGAAACCTTAGATTTTTAAAAGTGTTATAAAAGCTATTTATATCTAGATAACGCGTATTTTCATTTGATTTATACTGATATTAAAGATAACTTTAATAACAATCCTTGGTATTTAGTTTTATAAATATTGAATTCGTATTCTGAAATACTTAGGTTAAGTTTCTTGACGATTGATACATTAAGGATCTGTGTAATTTTGGTTATATAGCTGTCGAAAATGATATTAAAAAAAATAAAAGCGTTGACGAGGTAAACGGTCGAAAAAAAATCAAGGAAAAGGCGTAAAGAATTATTAATATACCGTTAAAAGGTGATAAAGGTGTTAGGAAGGTTAAAAAAAGTAATATGCTACTTAAAAAGCCCGAAAAATATACAGAATGCCATTTTTTATCTATTTCCTTTTTCAATACGAAGTTTGTAAGACTTAACTTTAATATATTTTTTCAAAAACTATTTAATTTACGAAATATTTAAGAACATTTTTTTTATAAAAGAAAACTGGTAACTATTTTCCTTTATAATAATATTAATCCGGTAATAATAATAAAAAAACGTAACTCTTCTTCGGGTTTTTCAACGAAAAGCATTAAAACGTCTGTTAACAAGTTGTTTATTCGAATATAATCTTCATTCAATAGTTCGGTTAACGTTTTACGTAATACGAGGAGTTCTTTATGCGATATACCGTATAAAAGGCTCTACGGTATTTTTAAAGGTTAACCTTAGTTATCAGTATGAAATGGGATATCGTAATTCGCTTTAAAACGGTAGAAAGGTAGTTTGTTGTCGAAGGTTTTATCGAATAATGGTGCGAATTCCTTAATATTAGTAGGAAGTTTGTCGTAAACAGAAATAAGTAGTTTCAGACGAGTATTTTATTAATGTTTGGAAAGGAGACGATAACGAGTAGCGTAATAACAGATCGATACTTACGAGCTTATCGTAAAATGACGTAAAATGTGGCGATGCAAACACCTTTCGGTATTTTTTAAATAAATGTAGACCTTCGTTTTTAAACGCAATAATTACCAACTCTTTTTAAAAGTAATACATATTTCGTAACTTCGTAGGTAATTGATAAGTATTTTATTTAAGGTTTACTTAAAATTTGGTTATATCATAAGAAAGGTACGACATAAGTTTATATCCGGTAATGGTATTTATCGAGATTGAACCTTAAAAAGATTATAAAAGAAATCAATCGCAAGGGAAAACCGGGTATGTAAAACGTAATTTCGCCGAATCATCGTAGGGAAATACCAAAACAAGGTAAATTTCAACAGTTAATAAGCTATTTTCTTATAACGTTTAAGCATTGATAACTTATATTGATTAAATCGTAAATAAGAAAAAGAAAATCAAAAAGTAAATATATTAGAAATGAGAAGTAATTTGAAAATCAGAGCTTAGCCGTTAGGTTAAATTAAGGTCAGGTTAATTCCAATACACGACTAGATATGAGAATTACGTTTTTTTTTTTTTTTTTTTCAAAACTAATATGATTTTAAATTGAAGGAAAATGAATCACTATAACTTTATTATCGTTGAAGTTATTCGGGAGTTACGTCGAGTTTGAGAAAAAGATATGGATCTAATATCCATTTTTTTCTCAATATAAATATAACCTTAGGTTTTTACGGTAAAATAGTTTGGCGTATTTAACCTAGGCTGCGCTTTGCTTAAAATGGGCTCGAAAGTCGTTTACGTTAGGTAAAATAATATCGCCATAATTATTTCGAACGGGCGTATTACCGTCGTTATTTCCATCGCTAAAGGTGTCTTCAGTAGCGATAATATTAATTCTGTCGTCATAAGTACGAAAATTATGAATACCGCCTTTAATAATTTAAACGTAGGCGATCCATTTATCATAATCCGTCGATATATCTAAAAGGCGTAATGTATTCATAATTATATTATTTATAATTCCCTTTATGATAACCAGCTTAACGGCTGATTCTCAGGTTATAACGCCAGCTTTTACGAATAAAGTTTTTTAATTATTGAAAAACATATAAAATCGTCCATAGGATTTTTACTTTATGTTCGTATACCGAACGATAATTGTTTTAACCGTGTTAAGGTCGTTATAATAAACACGAATATAACTATAAAGGTATTTGAGTGGCTAATACCGCCTTTACTTTCGCGAACGTAATGAATTTGTATTACGGTTTTCGCAAAACTGTTTAATCATTACAATATAGTTTAAAAGTAATTTTTATTTGTATTAACAAATTTTCGGTTTTTACGTAATTCACGTATTAGCGTAACTTTGTATATTCGAAATCGTAACTTAATACCAGACAATTTAATCAGTCAATTAAATGTTTTACTTTTAAATCGGTAACACCTATTAGAAAGGGCGTTAATATTTGAATCACAGTTAAAACAGTCTTAATTATTCAAAAAATCAACGCGGTACTTAAAAATAAGTGGTATAATAACGATGTCATTTATAACATACATAAAGGGAACTTTTTGAAGAGAAAATGAAATAGAAGACGTAAATATACCGGTGACTTTAAGTTATTGGATTATATTATTTAAAGCGTTTAACGTATTAGTATTTCGTTATTCCAAGTATAAAGTATATTTTCGAACTGTTTAATTTCGTTGAATTCGTTTTTTATAAAAGGCGTCGGTCAAACGTTCGTGTTATGTCGTAAGGTAATCGTATTAGGCCGTTAACATGTGTTAAAACTACTCCTTACCACGCGCATTAAGGAATGAATTTAAACCCTAAGGGTTTAAATTTGGTAAGTCGGGGGATAAAGATATTACCCTAAGCTACAACTGTGAGAATTCAATTAAGATACTGAAGGGAAAAAATCGAAATTGATATGTAAAGGAACTAAGGCCGAAGCTGTCACTTAAAGTAGTCGGATTTTTTTTATGAACCTTGATAAAAAAAGGAAATGTTAAAGTCCCTACTAAAGAACGGCTATAAAATTAAAAAGAAATAGCCCTCTTGCCAATGATATAACGTATCTTCAAGCGGCTCTATCCCTGCTCTAGAGTATCGCAGGAGCGTGTAGGTCTACTAGGGTTAGATACCTGGTAATACTAGTCAGTAACTAGCCTGTAACATAAGGTAACCTTCATTAAGTCTTATTAGTCTTGGTACAAATATGAAGTAAAAGGTGTCTCACGTATTATACTTTTTTTTTTGGGAAAAGGAATCGAGATTCCGAAAGTAAACATAAAGAAATTACGATTTAGGCGGAACCGTTCCTATGAACCTTGACTTAGGGGGATATAGCTAAAATATTAATACGGGCTTATGAATTTAAAATAATATCGATTGTTAAACACATTCAATCATTACACATTTTTTACAATTATGTGATTTAAAATGATGAAAAACGGTAACCAACTTGATATTTTATAATAACGTGTACTTATAATAGTTTATTCATATACATTAGTACAGGAATTTGAGGTTTCAGTGAGAGATAACGCCCCTAGATTATATACAGCAATTCTCGAATAATATGGTTATTAAAGATTGTTCCTTTCGATTTACAAAATAACCCAACGATTCTTAGGTAAAATAGTAGAAAATACATACGCATTTTGAGGTAACAATTGAAAAAATACAATCCATTGGTAGGATTCATTACAATACAAAAGTATCGGGGAAGTTTTCAATTGAAGAAGTTACTACTACGAAGTCTCAAGAAACTAATATTGGGTTAGTAAAAAGGGGCCGTAAAGTAGAGCCCTTTTACGTCAATATTTACCAATACTTTAATGTAAAAAATGCGGCCCGACCCGCGCTTTTTACACGCACTTCGAAATTTAAAGATCACGTTGATTTACACATTCATCCGATTATGCCACGTAAACCCTACTCTCAGACCCCGTTTTATACGAGGTAGCCTAAAACTATCGCCGCCCGAGGGGAGGCGGTTATACGTGATTTTGCCGACAAATATCCCGTCTACTTTACTATAAGGTCGGGGTTTCCCAAAGTATACAAAAGTTATGATATACTGGAAAACTCCAGCTTATATATGGTCGGCAAACCAGCTATAATGTTTAAACCGAATACCATTAAACTAATATCCTTTAAGGTTACATAAGCTAATTACCAGTTTTCTATACCTTGGGCAATAGGAACCTCATTCGTTTAAATAACTATATTTAAAGAATCGCATGAAATGGGTTCCCCTAAATTAAACTCAAATACGTTTATATCCGAGCCTGAGTTCCCCTTCTTTCTTAACGCTTTTCACTATTAATCAGATAAAACGCGCCAAAGAAATTGAAGTGATGCAACAGATAAAAACAAAATTTCTTGAATGAGTTTGATTAACACAAATATATCGAAATATATCACACACTTATATAGAATATATAGAAGGAAATTAATCGTTACCAAATACCGAAATTAAATACGATTTCAACGATTATCTGGGTCAACAAAGGTAAACGGCAACCGTCTATTAGACTTTTTTTCCGAGGTTGCATGGATGAGGACGTCAATATTGTTAACGTATACAAACTTTAATACGGTAAAAAACATAACGGTGAAGGTTTCAAGAAAGTTTATCTGGTAAACAATCTTTTTTTCCTTAATTCGAATTTGAAAAGATCTTGTCTCTAAGTTAAAGAGACGGTACAAGTTACTCTTAATAATCCGGCCTCGAATATTTTCTTATGTTCAGATAGAAAATTTGTTACCATAATCTAGTTACGTTCGAATTACAGAAAAAACTCCTTGTGGTTGAATATTCTAAGTATCGATATAATTAACATATATTGGAATGAATGCACTAACTGAGTGGTAGCGAAAATTTATGCTTAGTTCTCCGAGTCATAAAACATTATCGATAGGTATTTTAACCCCGGATACAGACTAATGTAATTGATAATGAACAGATTTTACTGAAGGCGTGATTGAAATCCGTAAGCTCTTCGAGCCAATATATATTTTTAAAACAAGATGAATGTTGTAACATACTGTGTAAAATATATTTTAATCTTCACCATTGTTCATTTTACGGGAACCATTATTATAAACCGACTTGAACTTCATAGCGGCTTTTATTACATGTTTTTATTCAATATATTGATTTTTCATGTGTTTAATGTATTACTTATCTCGCGTATTCACGTGTTGAAACTTAGCCTATTTAGGTTTGAACACTTAATCGCCGCTGGTATAACTTTTTTACAATGTACCTGCGATATTAAATATGCCGTATTAGTATATGAATGGATATGTTTCTTTTCCCAGCTGTTCTTCGACACTTGATATGCTGTCAAAAAGCATATAATAACATACGTCAAGGCTGTTGAGTAATGAACCTCTGATTTGTACTGGCTTTGTTAATATATAAGAAAATCGGACGCGGTGCAGGCATACAACGTTACGTTTTTCGAACTTAGGAACTACCCAAGCACAATATTATCGACACAAATGGATTTATGAAAAATTAAACGCGACTAAAACGTTTACTTATCTCAGGTTTATGGAATTATTGCTAAGCATAAGTTTTCCTCTCCTTATCCAACTCCTTTAGTTGAAATAATTGGTTCGTTTATTTTCAACTTGTTTTGTAAATAATTTTCAATCCTATAAAATAATATCCCCAACAGGTTTTTAATTTTATATAATATCAATAACAACCATTTGAATATTTAAGTTGTGTTAGAATGTACAGTTCATTAAGAATCAAATATATCATTTTTTTTTCTCGTTATAATAGAATGAACTTAAATAATATATCGTTCGTATAGACCTATATTACTATATGTGTACTTGATACGTATTGCAGTTTTACTATGAAACCTTTTTTTCCATTTCATGAAAAAAAATTTACGCTAAGAAATTCTTTTCTAGGCTTGATAATAATCGAATTCATTCATACTATCAAAATCATTCTACCAGAATCTATTCCAACTACTATTATAAAAATTGACAGCTTTAATACCAGTATATAATAAAGAGTTGCCATTTTTTTAACCTTTGCTATATTCTAATCCTCCATTTCCCACAACTTTCTTAACATCTAGTATAGAGAGGGAACGAATAAATTATTGGTTTTCAATATGATAATATTCATTATATTTAACGTCGAATATTTCCTAGCCAAGGGAAAGGATATATCAATAATTTCACATAATGTGTAAGGGGCCTTTGACGTCATATATATAATCGCTTGACAGAAAAAAAAAACTCGGGTTTTATCCATGTTTTTTCTACTTTAGATCAAGGCTCTTGAAAAAAAGAAGGTGATTGTGGTTCGTTATTAAACGGAAATTATGGAAATTTTAGATTTCAATTCTCGAATTTTAAAAGACTCCGCCCTTTTGCCAATCCATTACATAACTTCCATATCAAATTTTGTTAGGATATATTCCAACCACGTTTTTTTATATATTGAGACGATGATTTCTTCATAAAAATTAAAATTTTCACAATTCAATATTAAGTGATTCATTCTAATTTCCTGGGGACGAACTAATAGAGGGCTTATAATAGGCTTATTGGTACACTGTAACAGTCTAATATTTCACATATTATTGAAGGTTTGGTTCGTATTAATATTATGAAAGAGTTATTTTATCCGGTTACTATTTTTTTCGCAAATACCAAGTTCCTCTATGAATAGTTAATTGTGTTAAAATTCAATTAAAATTTGTTTTTCAGGGTTGAAGTTGGAGAACACGTAATTCGGGGGTTAAGTGTTGTCCAGTATTATGTGTACTTTTTCGAATAAAGTATAGGCTTCCGTAATATGTTTTACGTATAACGAGAGTAACTAATGTCGTACTTATACTTAATTATTACACCAAGAATTAATATCATAGGCAAGAGTAAAAAATCCTCGGGAAATAAATTACGGTTTTTTTTATTGTTATGGTAATGGCGATTACTCCGTTGTATAATATGTCACCCTACATTATTATCTTTAAGGAATGTGATCTACATTTTTTTCGGTTTTCTTTCTGTGATTTACTATCACCCAGCAGTTCCAACTATATAGATAGTAAAGTGTAATACACGCTAATGAAAATGGTATATATGCCGCTGCCAAGGCTCGTAACTTGAATAGTCTTACACTATAATAACCACCCTATTAAAAATTCGTGTTTACAAGTAATATTGAAAACCTGATGAGAAAACAATTATAAATAAAAGCGTTGTTTCCTACAAAAACAATATATCAATTTGAAAACACAATTCTATATACATATAGCGAATTATCTAGTAATGTGTTCTATGTATGTGTTAAGTGACAATATGGTTTTATAATTAACTGTATTAATATTTATTACGTGTTACAAAATTAGCGATTTTTCAAATATGAAGTATATTTGTATAAGTATGTCCAAGTGCTCTATAGACGAGGGTGGGCAGCACTAGGTATGAGTAAAAATATTCGACATAATATACTTAAAGTACAACAAAATTCATTTTCCAGTATTCATAATCCTTTCTTATGAAACGGAATTATAAAAGGGAACTTTTACTGAAAATTAAACATTTAACTAGCTTTGAAATAAATACCTAAAGTTACAAATGGTAAAAAGACCGGTAAGGGTATAAAAACTATATATAGCCTTGGCTGGGTTGTGCTGTATGGTCATCTCAGTCTCCGCTTAACACTTACTCGTATTGAGGGTCTAAAAGCCATAAAAGAGTAAAAAGTTTATAGAACACATATAACCTAGTCGAAAGGCCGCGGCGATGAGGAAAATATACTTCACAGCTTGGTGGAAAAATACCGAACCACCTTTTTGCCACGGGTCGCGAACCCTATAAGTGTAAGAGAATCGTAAAACAGGGTACACCACTAAGTTGGTGGTGTGCCGTGAAAGTTCTTTGGTGGAAAACCAGAAAATTGTACACAAAATAAAGTCGAAGGCGAAAGTCTTGTTAAGCGGTCAGAGCGACGATGTGAGTAGTGACGGCTCAAAAAGAAGTAAATAACTCAAAAAAAAAAAAAAAAAAAAAAAAAAGCCGACAAATGCGAGCATTGAGAATAAAGGCTTCGAATGACTTTAACCGAAAAAGGAATCAAACTTTTATTGTAGTACAAGTTTAAATCAGGAGAGAAACTTTGGAATAAGTAACGTAGGATAGAATCGCTGGTTGTGAGAGCTATTCTCTGGATGTATCGCACCGCGGACGGTACGCCGGGCTGATGACTATCTCTATAGTTAAAAAGGGGTATCCGAAAAATATTCAAGTAGTAATAGAGCCGATTAGTAATTTTGTGGTGGAATAGGATGAATATGAAGTAATGATGTTAAGAGCGGCTAGATCTGATTTTTTTCCCGCAGAAGTAGATACTGTTAACGTTTACAGTATAATCCTCCTACCTTCTGTGACATGGTGTACCGTGTACCCATGCCAAGAAATTTGATATAAGGTCGAAAATGCGATTTACACTTTGTTAAATTGATCTTTAACTATTAACGTCGAGGCTTTACGTCTCGTTAAAAAACCTTGAAAACTAAGTACCTCGTTATATAAAGTATTTTGGCGGAGATTATTGGTTTAGCATTGGTACCCACATCTTGAAATTCTTCCGTTACATTAATGAATATAAAGGGATTTATTATATCATGATAGTTTCCAAACACTGTATACGACTTTTGACGCTTTTAAAGATATACTTTCTCACCGCTTATTTCGAAAACATTTTTCGATTACAACATCTATACTTCATATTAAGGCTCCAATAAAGCCTGTTTATAATTAACGAAAACTTTCCTTTAGTATTAGGACTTATTTTACGGGACTTATATTATTGCTGCGTAATCTCCAATTTCCCTAACCGTTGGGTAACAAAGAACGCTATTACCATAACTTTATAAAACTAATATTATAAATTTAACAAAATCCATATTGTGATATTTATGGGAAATTCCAATATTCTTGTAAACAGTAACAATAAATCGAGTACAAATACTTAATTTATCATAATGGTAGTATGATAATGTAAGAGTTTGAAGGGTATTATCTTATTACATAGGTTTTCGACGTAGTATTTATCTACATATTCTGAAGCCCAAAGACAGTTACCTATAAAAAAAGAGAAAAATTACAGTATATGTCGACAGAATTTTTATAAGACGGGTTTTAAAAGATGAACCGGCTACTTTATTTAAATCAACTATTAAAAGTTACCAAAAAGTCGTAAAATCATATTGAGACCTTATTATAATAAAATAATACTCAAGATATATCAGTATTGAAAGGAACGAAATAGCTGATAAAATCGTGAATATTAGCGTTAAGTCTTTTGTTTTTCGGTTGGATAATGTGGATATTATCATATATATATATAGTTAGTAAGAGGCTACGTTGAAAGTCACACTCTTACAAAGTGCATAATAACGTGCCACGCTGTAAGGTACATTCTTGCAGAGTGTATGATAGCGTGCCACTTCCTAGAAGGGGTATTGGCAAAGTGTATGGTAGAATGCCATTACCTAGAAGGAAGTTTGGCAGAATGTATAAAATAGTACTACAGCTAGGGTTAAAGCTTATAATCTCTCACATGATGCATAAACTCTCTAATGTCATTTCTTCATTTTTACTATCTATATTCAATATATATTACAACTCTTTTACTTATAACTTTACGTTAACGTACCGGGTTAATAAACCTTATCAACAAAAATTTGTAGCCGACCCAATCGAATATAAACAGCCTAGAAAAAGAAACGAACCTGAGTTCAATACCTATAACGGGATGTTGTAGCGATTTTGAGTGTCTGTAGTTTAACACTACACTATCAAAAAGTCAAATGGAAGTATAAAGATATTGTAAAGTAAAGTAACTTTAAAAATAAATTTTAATAAGGTTTTTTTCATTTACCATCACCAGGCAGTGCCAATTACATACCTTGTATAGTGTGACCCTCACTAATGTGAAATACGTACATATATCGGTGGGAAAGCTTGCAACTCCACTGTTCCTATACACAACAAACATGCTATTCAAAAATTACTACTACTTCCAAATTATACGTTACACTCTGTGAAATAAACCATTAAAAGCTACGTCCTCAACTAAATAAATACATAAGGTTTAAAACCTAATTATGTACACGTATATGATATTTTCGGGTGATATGTTGTACGTATATGTTAAATTCTCTTAGTGTTGCTAGGCCTTAGACGTTGCTACGTTGTCGATTCAATTGGTCTAAGTAATAGTAGTATTGCCCGGTCAGATGGTGGATGTATTGTTCTAGGTTTGGCAGACCGCTAGCCGGTCTGCACTGTAATTTGTATGGGAAAGTGCTTGGCTCGTGCCTTGGACCGAATCGGGCACTCTACAATAAACTCACTTGCAGTCAGTACAGTCAACTTCACTGTAAGTGAATTTAACTGACTGCACTGCAATTGACCTGCTAAAATAGCAGCCAATATTGTTCCAACAGTTAGGGTGTTATAATTCAATGTGTTGGTCCTTACTCTGTCGTATAAACTTACGGAATTTATTAAGATGCCCAATATTTTGTTGGTTTTGTCTACGTGCTTCCTGAAAAACGCAGGTACTACGGGATGTATCAAATAAGAATTTTAACAAAATATACTGGTAAAGAAAAATTTAACGTTATAACGTTTATTGAAAACCCGGAAAAATTTGAACACAAAATAACAAACCAAAAATAGAACCTTAAGCCAGCCTTTTAACAAAGGCCTTAGGGTAACCTCACAGTTTAGAAACCCGTAATATACGGGCGTAAAAACTGTAGTCTCATCTAAGCTGTGTAACACGACTATCTTAGTCCTTATTCGATGCCTATTGGTATCAAGGATTAGACAGAGGCTCTACAAGAATAAAGAACCTGTAGAACAAATATATATTGGTTAAAAACCCATGGCGGTGGGAAACATATACTATACAACTCGGTAAAGAATTTTGAAAATCACGATCCGAATCTCATTTTGGCCACGAACCGCAAGCCGAAAAAGTGTGAAAGAATCGTAGAAGGAGTACACTACACAACAGGTGGTGTGTTGAACGAAGTTTTGAATAGAAATAATAAAAAAAGATATCTAAAGTATAGTTGAAGTCTCCGCTAAGCGGGTGGGGCGCTAGTATATGTGGCGACGGCTTAAAGATGAATAAATAAATAAAGCCGTTAAGTGCGAGCACTTATAATAAAGGTCTTTATGTAAGACCTCAACGCGTAAAAGAAATCAAACTTGCAATAGGGTACAAGTTCAAGTCTGAAGGCCCAGTAAATTGGGCGAGGCATCAGTGTGGGTGGCGGCGGCTTACAGATGAATAAATAAATAAATAAAGCCGTTTAGTGCGTGGGCTTTATAATAAAAGGGTCTTTTCTAGACCTTGAAGCGGCAAAGGAATCAGACTTGCAGTGTGTAAGTTTTAGGCTAAAGGGCCACGTTGGCAGAAGTAGCGAGAGACGGGATCGCTGGTTATGAATGTTGTTCTTTGAATGCACCGCTGCGCGAGCTGTGCAACGGGCCGACGACGATCTTCATAGCCAAAAGGGGTCGCCGGAAAAGATTCAAGTGGTGAAAGAGCCAATTAGCGATATTGTGGTAAAATAGCATGTATGTAAAGTAATGGTGTTGAGAGCGGCTAAACCATAATTTTTTTCCCCGGATGTAGGCACTGTTAGGGTTTACAGTGTAGGCCTCCTACCCTCCTTAACAATATGGTCCGTGCACCCTTGCCAAGAAAGCTGATGTAAAGTCGAAGATATTTAATACGATACTGTTACCTGAGTAAGTACCCTATTTACTTAAAGCTCTATTACACTACTATTAACTTGGTTATCACTTTAAACCCCTTCAGTTACTTTATAGAACACTTCCTATTACATATTAGATTACGTAACCCGAAACCGCCAAGTTTTGGAACCCTTTGTTAAGTTCTATCCAACCTAATAACAGCATCCAAATCGCTTACAAACTTTGGAGACGGCTAAAACGCAACTTTTGAGGCGCCATTATAATTATTTCACCCTCCAAAACCAATATCCGAGCCGCTTGCAAATATACACTATGCACCCAAAGTACATGTCGAGACATTTGGGTATATTTAACGAGTGGTAAACACAATATTCTAATCGCTTTCCATTTTAAATGTCACTCACCACGCGTTCAAAGCACATTTCAAAACCCTAAAGTATATTTCGCGAGCGTCAAAGCCAATATTTGGAGCGAAGACGCTATTAAATCTTATTTACCATTTCAAACTATGCAACCCCACTTGTTTACTCCGTTTACCTTTACATATTCCATGTTTTTCCCGTTAATATTACCCAGCTCATCATATATTACACCGATTGTTTCAATTTTTTTAGGTACGAAGTTCAATTTTCCTGGTCACTTGGTTAGTATTGTGTTTACTAGGAGTTAAACGACTACTTGAAAACGTCTAAACAATCTGGACTTAGTATTCAGTTAAATTTTCAATATACTAACAAATGTTGCACACCTTACTTTTCATGGTTTATTATAATTAATTCGTTTTTAATTTTTTTATTTTACGCTTCTATTTCAACTGATCAAATTTATATATCTTTGTTTGTAATTTTATCTTAAACCCTCTATCAACATTGTATTTTAAACTTTCATAAATATTACCTACTACGCTATATTTACTTGTATACCTCTCCAGCAACTCTAGTAAACCTCTAAAACTGTTTCACAAATTCTCCAATTCATTTCGCAATCTGAAAATTATAGATTTACCAACAATAGGATAGCATGAAATCAGTAAATAATTGGTCCTTTGTTTTTATAATACGGCAATTCGAAGAAACTTTGAATGAAAGATTAACCTGAGTATAAGATAATGTTGTCGATACGCTGGTGAAAAACTTGGACCATCATATGGAAAACACGTATATTATAACTTTGGATTTGTATTAGTATGTGCAAAACGTATGAAGGTATACTATATTAGCTTATTCTCATACAATATTTGCAAATTAAATGATAGAAGTATGGCATAAGATGTACTACTCGATTTTTTAAGTGTTACGGAAACAACTACGAAATGTAGATATTAATACTTTAGAAGCCAGGAACGATCGCCTTACGAAAACCATATTTAATACGGCCCGGTTAAGTTATTTTCCACATTCGAAAGATAAAGACGTATGATAGACGGATAATGTGCAATGATGTTTTATTATTGGATATAAAAAACAGGTGGTTAAATAGATACGAATAGATTGATAGCTTGAAGATACTTCACGTACATAAATTATGGGACATGAAATAGGAATGTCCACGTCTTATAAAAGATACACATGGCTCTATAAAAAGGAAGAAGAACCGTGGATATTATTTACCATGCGGGATAAACATATTCCTCTCTTTATACAAATATTAGAAAAGAAATAAACAATAGAATACTACTAAAATACAATTAACGCCTACTTGGGCCGTAGGTAATGCGGTTTAAATAAGGAAAACGACATACATAGAGATAGAATAAGCGGCTCTTAATATCAATACAACCTTTATGGATTGATATCCACAAATTACGACCCTTATCGCAACCTTTCGCCATACTGTTTTCATATTGATAAAATTAAACCTACTGAATTTACGAACTCTTCCAAGTTTTAAAATAAGGATGAAAATTATAGTAACTAACTTTACGATATCTTGGATAATAAGATTCGTGTTATGTTACATCCTAGTAAGTTATTGAAATGTTAATCTTTCAGACATTATGTAATTTGACCTGATATACTAATCAATTTAGCTAAAAAGAGGTATCTGTATTATTTTACGTAAGTGATTACTTTTATGGAATGTTTCAACCACATAAAAATGTACTTCGATGTAAAACACAACTACGAATTTGAAGATAAATATTTTGTTGGTATTATTTAATCATATGAAAGAAATTAAAGTTTCAATGTGAATAAAACCCAATCAAATTTATTTATCGAATTATAAATAAAGTTTCCAAAATACTAGGAAAATTGTAAACCAAAATTTAAGCGATGTAGATCATTTATTCAAATTGTAATAAAAACGTGCTGAAAAAACCAAAACTTAAAAATTACGTTATTTAAACTGTAAAAAGGCAGGGAGTTTGTTTGTAAGAGCTTTTAATTATTATTTAAATACTGATACGCTTATAAACTAGTACTGGATTATGATTTATAGCGGAAAAGACTAAAAAATGTCTAACGTACTGGAACAAACTTAGCCAAAACTACTTACTACGTTCTGTACCGACGATTGAAAGTTCATCAGAAATATTAGAAAAAAAAATATCTCTAAATACGATTTGAAAGCTAAAAATACTAAAGAAAAAACCGAGTAAACCGAAGGTGAAAAAATAATTTACGGAGCCGACCATATAGTCAAGCGCGAAATTTACTCCATATACTATGATATACACAAAAAAGAATATAAAGCGTTTAATATTTTAAAAAATGAAATGTGTTGCGTAATAATGTTAGTTGTTAATCAATCAATCACACAGTATTCGAATAAATATAAACCAAACATTGGTTTCATCTGATTACATACACGAGTACTAAAGATAAACTTACCTTTCAATGTACATAGCCGATCGCCATGGAGTTAATAATGAATTCTATACTTATCTTTACGAATATAAATCTAGAAAAATCCACTCGAAAAAATATGAGACTTACATAACGATTTAGGATGAGGAAATGAACCAACGAATATTTAGACGCTTATACAACACCTTTTTTTTTCATAATACAAGTCTAAATGATGAAAATGGAGGGCTCAGAACCTATATGGCGTCGCAATTAACACTCTTTAACCAATACGACGACCGGTATAATGCATTATACCTAACACCGGAGAAATAGAAATTTGACGGTAGAAAAACAACAATTCGACGTTTTCGCGACGAAATTTTGTAAGTTTTAATTCAACTATATGAAGAAACACGAAAAGGTAATTTGGGAAAATGTGAGGTGTCTTCTATTTATGTAATCGTCATAAACACACAACTCGAACCTATCAAGATTCATGTAATAGCCTATGAAAATTACTATCTTCGGCCAATATAAATAAACTCAGAATAAAGGTTGGAAATACGACTAACTAATTCGTTCTCTCTTTGAATAACGTATTCGTATCTCTCTGTTTTAAGTTTAAATACCTATGGCTTTTTGTAAAAGCGCGTATAATTAAAGATATTTACCAAGCCAAACCTAGACTAAAAATATTATATCATAAATTTGGATAACAGGCAGCGGAGCGTCTTTTATGCTTACACCATGATACAGAATACACAGATATAGGAATGAAATTATTTAAAGTTATGGGAAGGTTTTGTCACGAGTTTCAACTACACTCTTTAGCTATACTTCGACTTAAATGACGCCTTGAAAACGATAAAAACTTTAATGACGAGGTCATTTCAAACATAATATACTTTAACAGCTAGTTCGTGACACATGCAATCAACCTAAAAATATTATTTTAAGCCGCGAAATTTACGCGCAACATCCTCGTTTCGGACTACTAAGATTATTTGCTAGATTATTAAACCAACGTTTATTTAGCTCTTCCAGATGATATCACCTTCGATATGTCATCAAATTTCAACTCAAACGAATCACGCACCAAAGTTTAAATTTCCGGTAATAAATGTAAATAGGTTTCAGTAAAAGCACCAGAAATCATCGGAAAATATCAATGGTATTACATATAGTTTCAAAAGAGTATAAGATACTATTCACGAAATCAAAAAGTACTAGTTTTTACAAGTCGATACTGAAAATAGTGGTAGACGCCTTAAATAATACTTTTGGCTCGAGTAAGCTAATTCAAACATTGCTTGATTTCAGTGTTGAGGCTAGAGTCTATACAGATTCGGCAACATTACCAGCCACGATATGAAGGGCTAATATTATATTGAAAGCAATGGTAATGATACGTTTTGACAGGTTAAAAATCATGTTTCCAAAGTATTTTCCAAATGGAACAGCCTATGTAGAACTTCCGTTAAAAGCTAATCAATTCAATTCAAGATTCCTGATAGCAAAACAAAAAACAGATACATTAACAATTAAAGGATAAACGGATCTAAAGACCATTATATAAATATAAACTTTCGAAATAATACAATGTTGCTTGCTGGTAGATGGTAGGAAAATGAAAAACAGGACAAGGTAAACGATATCAACCTTCAATCGTAATCGGATAGAAGTCATCAAGAAAACCACTCCTGTAACAACGAATTTATACCACGCCAAAAACCTATACCACCTTCAAATATACCTTTATAACCTCCCCCACTTTACAGAACCGGCTAATTCACATAAACGATTCTGGAACCACGCCATCAAGGGCGTTTACTTAGTTGAAAAATTAATCAAGGTTGTAAAAGTTTTATGAAAAACTCCTGTATGACTTAACGGAAAACGGGGAACTTCAATTGAAGTATACCACTTCGTAATTAATATATTATTATCTCCTTGGGTACCACTTTTGAACAATTAAGTTTTAAGGAAATATTCGCTTCACTGGAAGAGGGTTTTATTCGTTTTCAACAGTTTAATCCAAAAATTCACGTTGCTTACCGTATTATTTCATGTTTAGTTGACTACATAAAAAACTCAATCGGAAATCCCTAGCATAACAACGCTTTATAGTAAAATGGTACGATAACATTGTCAAAAATGATTATACAACCTAAACGCCTTCTTCATAACGAGTAAGATATCTTGTGATTTCAGCGTTTAGTATTTTCTTACGCACCCGCTATAATCATTATATTAAGAAAAATAAGTTTAAAAGTATTTTGAACAATATATTAACACCTATACGCCAGTAAAGCCCCGAAATTACCATCCAAAAGAAACGTTCCAACGAATCCTAAATCTCTTTACAGATGGGTTGAATTGGTGTCAAACTGATAGAATATATTCCAAAGGCATTGGGAGGAACGGCTTGAAATAGCTAGCTCAACCTTTGACCTTTATCTATTTGTTTCATGAACAATTTTCAAAACATTTACACTTATCGAATTATTCACGGAAGATACACTTATATGGTATGATACGTCTGTTTTGATTATAAACGAAATTATACTTTAAAGATCCGGCTTAAATTTTAAACACAAAGTCTATACGATGGACAACAATATAATGAATTTTAACGGTGTATCAAGTAGACTTCGGAAAAAGGTTTTGAATCATATTTAAAAGGAATAATGGCATAAACCTACTTTCATTGACCTGGCTAATGTAAATAGAGCTAACGAGTAATAATATTAATGTATAAGAAAGCTGATATTCTATTATTGATATAGGTAGAGGTTGAATTTAAACTTGCAGTTACCGTATAATGCTGGAAAAAAAACTTTTTAAATAATGTATAGAAATCGTATAACAGTCGTTCTACGTGATAAATAATTAATTTAAAACATAGAATTCGTTTATACTACTCGATATACGTATAACAAGGCTTTTTATTTTTAATAATTGATTTTTCGCTAATAATTTCGATGAAAAATCGTAAATGAGACTTATAATTGTTTTCAATACTGAAATACTACCTCGAAACAAGTTTTCTCTATAGAGGAACGTTATTAATTAAACATTAACCAAGTTTAAACAGGTTATTCAAAGCCTTTTCACCTCGAAAATCTGTAATATAGTTGGAAAGTGTGACTCTGGTATTACTATTACGAGAAAGGTCCATATAATTTTTTAGAATCCTATTTTAAGACCCATTCATTCGGTAGTATACAATTTCTTTATCTATATTTAAGAATAACTTGGGAAAATCACTTCCACGAACGCGAAAAATATTATAAAAAATAATATATTTTTACGAATATCGTATGAACACCATAAAATTGAAAATATAAGGTAAATCAATGAGGAATTGAACCCGGCGGGTACCATGACGAATGACGCCTCGAATGGGGTATTAAAGGGGTTTATATCTATAATAAATATCTTTGTTAAGATTCCCAAAAAGGATATGTAACATTACCGAAATTAAGCACTCTTGTATATTATACTTCATACTTCCCCTTTATATTTTGTCTATTCACTGATTTATCTTTTTATGGCTCTAGAATTTGACTATTCGAGTTGTTTCTAACAGGTTATTAGTCTGTAGATTTACCATTCCCGCCGCGTCTGATATACTATAACTTTTTACATTTACTATTTACGTTGCATTGAACATATTATCACTTTTTACTTTTACTACTTAAGACTATTATATATTGAAGTTCGTCTTTTGAAATTGGTATTTATTACTTATATCATGACTTCTTTTTATAAAAAACAATCATTTTATTACTATATACTAAATTATGTTCTAATTAAACGAACTGGTAAAACATCAAGGCAAGGCAACTAGTCGCTGCCTAATATGAAAGGAATAGCAGGGGTTATGTCTTCCTTGTCTTCCTTTTCGTCCTCCTTTTTATTGCCGTCATCATCGCCGTTACTACTGGTGCCACCGTTACCCTCGCTATCTATACCGCCGTCGGCGTCGCTACCTGAAGGACAGCCATACGACTTAATCGGTATACCTCGATATAAGGGGCGCAAGTGGTCTTTACGATCTTCCCAACAAGTTGAAATGACGTCATCAAATTCGTCTACGCAATATATGCGTAAGTTCGTCTTCCTGTCAAAGATAATGGCTGCTACGTCTTGAGGTCGCCTGGTAACGCTTACTACTAATTAATATCAGCTTATTAGAGGTATTACGACAATAGTTATTTTCGAAAACACAACTGATATTGTATTGAAATAGGGGTATTTAATATTGGGGGTTAGGATTCCAAATTCATGGAAAACTTACCGTAAAACTAGTGGGAGCGTCATAAGCTCTCAGCACATGACCCTAAGACTATTAAAGCAGAGACGTATCAGTTACCAATCCGCTTGTAGCGGTAATACCGAGCCAAACGACTTCCGATTTCACGGCAATAACCAATTAATTTTCCAGTAGCCGCGACGGTAATATACGATACATAGAGCGTATTCCTTAACGGTTCAGGGACACGAATCCGGGTACGCTGTTTAATCGTTTTACGTGCCGAAGTAGTTTCGCGACGTACCTTTACGAGCCGTAACTCGAAGGGACGGGCATGTTCTGCGACCTCGGGATGGTTTTAATAAACATTGATATGATACAAGTTAAAAGTAAAAGATGCGATACGAACCGTATTACAGCTTGGCGATATTACGCTTACAATAGCGGAGAGTTATCGCAGGTAATGGGGTCTTCAGCATCGACGGGAAAAGAATGGTTAATAACCTTAAAATACCTTTTCTCCTTCCCTTAAGGTTCAGCATAAATCAGGCTTTTGGAAAAGGGAAGAAAAAAAGGGTGGGGTTGCGACTTAGTTGATGTTGATGGGAGAGGAAAAATAAAAGCAAGTAAAGCTTTGATCGGCGGCGACGGAGACAAAGGAGCTGAAAATAAAAGCTATTATTCATGATATAATACCTGAAAACCCCAGGCTAATGATAGTATTCGTGGCGGTACGTCAGGTGATGACGACGGCGGCTTTTTCCTATTTATGTTAGCGTGGTAAATATATAATGATATCTTATTTTTACGAGTTCATCGTTTTAGAATCAATTAAATTCATTTTTTTGGTTCAGCATCTTACTTATAGGCGCGGGTCGAATAATTAATTCATATAATGGTTTAGGTGTACCTACGATGTTAATTAAAATAACGACTTACCTTATAAGTAAAAACGTATCGATAAATGGGAAAAAAAGTTTTGTCTCAATCGATAGCGCTTTATATTTCAATACTAACCCCAATATATGTAATACCAACAATCATAGCTTTGCAATAACACACATACATGGATTATTAAACTTTCGGACTAATGTCACTACTCATTACCTAAAATCATTAGATACACTACAATCACTATTACTTCTTAAAAGGCTAATTGAAACCTATACAATTGACATTATATTATAACTACTCTATTTATCAAAACTGGTAATTGCAGCTCTATATCAATTATGCAATCAATGTTATTAATACTACGGGACTAATTAGAATTTAGATGAACTAAAATATCACTACTAAATTTTGAATACCAATTGCACCCGAAAAAAAGGGAATAATTACCTGTATAAATATTATTCTATATCTCTATAGTTAGTAAGCAGGTACGTTATAAGTTACACTCTTGCAAAATGCATGGTAACAGTCCACGCTATAAGGTACATTTTTACAACATGTAGAATAACTTATCACTCTTCATAAGGGGCATTGGCCAAGTGCATGGTAAAATGCCACTACCCTTGAAGGAGATTCGCAAAGTGTATGGTGGAGTGCCACTGCCCAGGTGAGAGCTTATTAGCTTTCACCTAAGACATACTCTCTACGAACCACTCTTCTATATTCTAACTATATATACTCAATATATACTACAACTCTTCTACATATACATTCTCGTTGACAACCCTAATACAATATATCTCACCGTAGAGTACCAAAAATCAACCTTTGGCTGAGAATATTAATTAATACCCTAGAATACGGTGCAAGGTGGCTGTTATAATCCAGACAACTATTGGGTCAAGAAACAGGCCAGCATGCAGCTGAGCCACAGAGCGCTTGTAGTCCAACACATCAGGCGGAGACAATCTCTTATGTAAGCAAGGTGACTAAGTAAGTCACGTGATGGATCAGTATGGATCAGTTATTGATCTAAAGTGAGGTAACATAGGATCAGTAAGGATCAGCCACCGATCCAAGGTAAGGCAGCACTAGATCAGTAGGATTAGTGCGGTGATCCAAACGATCTATTACTGAAGATAGTATGAAGGCAATAGGATATAAGGACACGGTCAGCATCATAGATAGCATTTCCTTCATAGCTCTTCAGTTGTCAATCTAAGTATTCAGTCTCAGTATATTCTGAATAGCCTCATGGCTTTTTGTCATTACTTGCACGGTTGTGATATTGTTCACTCAGCACCTCTGCTTACTTCTTGATAACATAAACCCTTTGACACCTTCTACATACTCACGGGTATTTAGTGTGATCATTACAGTGGCAAAACAGGAATGATATTTTTGAAAGATTTGTGAATATTGGTTTTAATATGGAAACTGAGGCCTTATGAACTCGATTGAGCCTAATTTAATATATTACTGATTTCGTTATTCAAATAGTTTCCCGCTATTAATACTTTATCCAGACTTTTATCTTAACGGTTCTTCGTAATAAGGTATAGCTGTCTCGATTTTACCTTCTATTACTCATATTTTGAGCTTTAAAATTCGAACGCGAATTTTAATTCGATACGAAAGGACATAATATGTCTTTTACATGATTTATGATGTTGTCTTCCTAAAGGTTTAGAAACTGTGAATACGATCATCCAGAAAGCATTCAAATAGAAGAAGCCAGAAAATCTATATATACATTTTTTTTTTTTTTTCAATCCTTAAAAAATTTCAAGTTAATCGTAAAGATTATGGATAATTTCATAAAAACGAAATAAATTTAGATTTCCAACATGTAAAAATATATGTTTCTGCCCGCCAACAAATTTTTATTTTACCCCCGTCGGAGTTATTTAACTTTTCTTCCCACCATCTTACACCGCATATTATCATGTTCTAAAGCCCGTAACCGACTAACAATTTAATCATCCCTGCTAACGAAGCCGATATGACTATATTCTGTCGATCCAATATGTATTGAATTCAAAAGTTAAAACTAGGCAACTAATTGATAGTGCGGATGAACTCGGCCACTGGGTGGGAAGTAAAAGCGGAAACGTGAGCGTCATATACAAACTTATTAACAATGAAATCCGTTTCCCAGTCGTTACTAAATTCGTTCACCTCGCCGTTAACCCTTTCCCCTATGGTAATAATACCACTCCAACTTATTATTATCGCCACTATGACTTATTCTATGTCACTGTCCACCTCGTTAACGGCGATATGAAAAGCTAGATATAAGGCGGTTAGGAGTGCGGAAAATACCTTTATCACAACCGAGACGGTGTAGTGAGCTGAAATCTCCGCGGCGTTGACGTCAACAGGAATATACCCACCTCTACATTTCTTTACTATTACGAATCTGCTTCTAAACACTCGTCTTTAATTTCATTTAATTTAGACAAAATATCAGAATCTATATAAATGAATCAGTCGCATCGTATGCCCGACATTTCCCCCGAAATATACGCCCCAACATAAACCCGTGTGTGAAATTATGTTATATAACATATACTAATTATATCTCGTGGAGGTACGCAGAGTAGGTAAAGTTTATAAAGGGGTGTGGGGGGGGGGGGGGGGGCGGCTACGGATATGAAAAATTGGCTTCAGGGAAACAAATCACTTAAAGGCGGCTTCAAAAAGAGTACTACTATGTGTGGAATACAAAGAGAAGTGTTTAACAATAATGTTATTAGATACTTCAACATACGATCTGGAAATACAAAAGTGAATACCAAAAGTGCTTAGGGCGTTAAGTATATTAAATAAAAGGAATCAGTAACGTGAATACAATCATATTATTATATAAAATGGTTTAGGGCTAGGTTTTTTTTAAAAAAAAATCAATGGCCTTTTTAATATAGGATCAAACGTATGAGCAACACTACGTGTAAAGGTTCTCCTTAAACTTGTTTCAATAATAAAAAGCTAAGACTCATACATACTTACACTTATGTATATAAACGTATAATCGAGTTTTTATGTATCTTTACACGTTTTACTCGCGCCTATCTCATTGGCGTTTATTCTACCACCAAAGCTTTACAAAGCCTTATTTTCAAAGGCCTACATAATTATATACCCGGTGCAAAAAAACTGTAAATATGAACTAAAACGGTAACGTTGCGTTATTAAACCAGGGTTTGATTTTACACGCCAACAGGTCTCTGGATTACGGGGCACCCCAAGTTCTTAATTGGAGGTATGAAACAGGATTCTAAACGCCCACGAAGGATCTATTGGAGCCAGCTTTACGATCCTTTTCGCCGGTATCTACCAGATAATTTCCTAAAGGTAGATGTAACTCAATAGTCGGCACTGTCCGATAATTTAAAATGAAAAATAAAATTAAAGGGGCGGTCTGGTAAATTACCGAAGGTGACGACGTAGTATCGCCTAGAACATTTGAAACGATGAAATATTGTGAATTTACAACGTGGGTAAGATATATGAAGGATTTACTGAGTAATACAATATCATATGATTGATATAAACTAGTATCATAATCCATTTTATGGAAGTGAAACCAAGTTTTAGAATCCTAAATACTTAGAGTTTGCCTACATTCGTAATCAAAATAATAACAGCCGAAAACTCCTCTTCTTCAGTATCCCCAATACTATCCTTTACTTAAAATCTTATCATTGCAGTTGGAGCAAGATTATGACTTCAAATTTGAATAATATTAAACGAAACACCTTGAGAATCTTCATTGTTATTAACGATTCACGTGTTCTACGAGCGGTAGATAATGAATCACAATGCATTTCCAAGGTTCTTTTTGTTACACAATTTGCATCTATTACTATCAACGTATTTATCAATTTTTATAATACTTTATACAAATTAACGAATCGGTACTCAGACTATATATTTAACATTTAATATTAATACTGATTATAATATAATCTTTTCTATTTAATAAAACTTCAGCTCAAAGAACAAATTTATATTCAAAGTAATTGTTATAGGTAGATGTATTTAATGTCAACTATTAAGAATGAATTGGGTAAAGTTTAAATTATGTGGTAATAGAGGCAATATTCGTATGAAAATCTGTTATGTTTATGATCATACATTTAAGCTCATAGTAAACTCTTATACCACAAATTTTTTTAATTCCACTTAAACATGTCAGAATACTTCACTTTGATTTCATGTTTTTTACTAAAGGAGTGAAATAAAAGGTCTTTTGGTTAAATGAATAAAATATGGTGACATGTGATAGTCTTCAATCGAACCTTCTTCTCTAATAACAATAGTTTCAAACATATTTTTGATGTATTTTTACCGAGGTTTTACAATGTTTGATGTTGTTAATTAGTGGTATGTACTTGGGTAATGGAGATTCATCTCCAAATTGAACATTGCAATAATTTCCAAAAATTCCTTTTACATGCAAAAAAGGGCAACCAGATATTGTAATTTACCCAAAGGTTCTTAATTATGTCGACCATTACCTTTTTCATTTTCTAACCTCAATAAACTTGATCGGTATCTTAGTTCATACCATTTTATCAAGGAAGGTAAAGGGAATTCACTATAAACCATAACATTCTCACATACGAAAAAAAACAAAGTTTAGATATTTTTAACACTATCACTTTATATTAACACCATTACACTACAATATCAATGATCACCTCTGCCACTCCTTGAATCTCTTTTTAGGTGATCCCTTTTGAGATATGAAGATTATCTTTGGCTCGGCGCACCGCCAGCGCAACATTTCATTTATGGAATAGCTCTTACAAATAACGATTCTTTCACTCGTTAATTATATCAGCGCAGCCTTCTAGAAGTATAACAATTTAAAAAGAAAAAAAAGCTCGAGTTTCAAGTTTAAAACCATTAAAGATCTATATTATAAACTTTGATATATAATTGCATGGGCTTTCAATTAGTTCATTTTTTATTAATTTGTTTTATCATTCATTTTTGTTTGTTTTATTCATTCCTTAATTATTTCATTTATTTGATATTTTTTTCTTCTTCCTTTCTTTTTTTTTATTCATTGTTTCATTCAAATTTCCCACCAGTTTTTGTGTATGTATTTATGCATTAATTTATGTATTCTAATTTTTTTTTTTTTTGCAAGTTTTGCTTTCTTTGTTCATCCCTTTACTTTCTTCATTTTATTGTTTGTTTTTCCCTTTTACTTATTTATTTATTCATTTATCGAATTATTTTTGTAATTCATCATTTAATTTTTCATTCGTTATTGATTCCGGTTTTTTCATTCAATCCTTTTTCGTTGTTTCATTTATATATCTGTTCATTCATACATTTTTTATATATTCATTCATTTATTTACTTATTTCTTCACTCCATCATTTCGTTTCATTTATTGAGGTTTTTATTTTATTAATTTACCTATGTATTCATTTGTTTATACATCCTTTTATTTGAACAATTCCTTCGCCTATTCCTCATTTTGCTATTTTCAGTTATCAATTTTTATATTTTTTTCCTAGTTTATGTATTTATTGATTTATTCATTTCTCATTTATGTCTGCGTTTCGTCTTTACTATATTCCTTTCTTTGTTTCTTTTTGTCAAGAATTGTTAGTTATTTTTAATTCACTCCTCTATTCATTCACATCTTTATTTCTCTGTTTCCAATTTTCCCTTTTCCCTGTTTTCCATTTCCATTGTTTCATTGTTTCATTGTTTCCTTTTTTTTTTGTATGTTTATTCGGTTTTTGGTTTATTTTTTCTTTTTTCTTTTTTACATGATCTTTTTTCTTCATGCTTCTTTCTGTCTTTCTCTGTTTACCTGTTACTTTTTGTGTTTCTGTTTTTTTTTTTTTTACTTGCTGATTTGCCATTTCGTTTCTTTGTTTCTTTATTAGTCTGGTTTTTCACTTCTTTATTTGTTATTCATTTATTGACTTCATTAGAAACTTATTTATTCATTTATTGGGTTATGACTATATTGTTCATTGCAATATTTGTGCTTTTTCTCATTTCTGCAATTATTTCATCGCCGTCACCACTTATACCGGCGGCTTCTTTTATCAAATGGGTTTATCGCCTTTGATTTCGTTTTGATACCTTTAGTTGTATAAAACTTTGGCTGTCTACAGAAAGATTTTTTTCGGCACACTACCCGCTTAGTGGTGTACGACTTGAGTTCGTCCACACTGGTGGGGTTTGCGGCTTGTAGAAAAATAGTGGCACAAATAATAAAGTATAGCTTCCCCAATGCCAAGGGCTTTCTACCAAAATATATGTGTTCTACAGGCTCTTCACTCTTTTACTACCGTTGTCAAATCATCTTTGTTAGTAGGCATCGATCTAGAACTGCGAAGACCGTATAACATAGCTCTGTAAAAGCTTTAGTTTTCACGCTAGTACAATATTATGGGTCTCAGATATGAGTTTCCTATGAGCTTTAATTGAAAGAATAGCTTGAGTTTTTACAGCCGTGAAAGGTTTAATATGAATTTTTGTTTTATAACTAAAATTTATGAATATATGGTTAAAGATCAAGCGTTGTTGCAAGTATAATAAGTTATAATTATTTAGGAACATCCAGGGGTGTCGTTCGTCTTTTACGTGGCACGTGGACGAACTTTTACAAATATATTGTTACGGGCTAGTGCTTAGCTACAATTCATAGGGATGAAACCCTGGTAGTTCTACATTCTTCTGCGATGCTTTAAAACAGGGAAAGCGCCATTTAAAGACACTTCACATAATTGGAGTGAGGGCTGTACTATCTTAGCTTTATAGCCGCGCAACAATAAAGATTTTTTTTCTTTTTCTTTATCGAAGTTTATAGATAAAATCCGACTACTTTAAGAGATAGATCCGGCCTTAATCCCTTTATATATAAACCTCAATCCTTTTTCCGACTGTTTTTTAGCTATTCCTTAACGGCTGCAACTTATAGCTATGCTTTTGTCCTTCGACCCACCGAATTTAGATCTTTAGGCTTTAGAGTAATTCTCTAACACGCGCGTTAGGAAGCAGTTATAAATCTTTTTAGTGGCCTAATACGACTACCTTACAACTTAATACGAACATTTTACCGATGTCTTACGTATAAAATTTATCAAACGGGATTAATTCGTTTGGAAGTACGTTTTACATTTGGAATAACGGAATGCTAATACGTCAAATGTTTTAACGAATAAAATCCGATAACTTGAAGTTGACGGTACGTCTATGTTTTCGGGCTAACGTCCCATTCAAAAAGATCTCCTTACATACGTTATAAAAAAAGTCGCTATTATATTGTTTCCTATTAGGGATCGCGTTTTCTTCCTGAATAACGACGATTTCTTTAACTCTGACTACGATGTGAACGCCTCTTTCAACGAGTGATACCGACTTAAACTTAAACTTTTTAACTAGTCGGTTAAGGTTTCTGGTATTAAATTACGATTTACTATATAAAAGGTTGCAGTAATAGGTAAACTACGTCGGGACTGGAAATTTATCGGTAAAAACAAGGATTACTTTTACGTTATCTTTGAATAATTAAAAGGCTGCATGAAAACCGTTATAACAAGGTATTTCGTTCGCGGAAAAAACGGCTATACTAACGATCCCAACGACTTTATAACAATGTCTTGCGCCTATTACTACTACCTTAAAGTAATTGAAGTAATGATCGTACGGCTTACGAATATCAAGTAAAAAAATTATAATCCATTTTACGTTTTTTTTTAATGTTTAGGAAGCTTTATTCGCGATAGCCGGCGGGAAAGCTAATAAATACACCGCTACATTCATTATTTAAAAAAAAACTATAAATAATATACTTACAAATACGTTATTCCCTTTTGATATGCCGGCGGATTATAATAAGTAGGTCATTTGCGTTTAAATTATTAACGAATACCTTTATAATCTCCGTACTTGCTACTGCGGTACTTATACTATCGTTACCAGAGGCGTTAATTATGATAGGAATAACGGAGGTAATACGTCCGTTGGAAATACCTAAGACGATGTTATTAAAACTGGCGTAAACACCTTTAAAGCTATTTATAAACAACGCGCCGTTTAGGTTAACCACGGTAATTCTCCTGTCATAAAGGCTGCTAGTTATATTTACATCACAACAGGTACGGCTACCGGATCTGTACCTGTTCATAGGACCCCTCGTAACATACAAAAGGCTTTAACGACGAAGTTTTTACGAGAATTTATCTTAATTTGGCCGAGAGCCTTATCAACTTCGAGGAGAAAAAAGACTAACTCCTACATATAGTAGGGTTTAAGAGTTAATAAACTTTAATTTAACCTAACGGCTTCACCATAACGTTTAAATAACTTCCCGTTTAAAATAAATATAATTTATCATTTTATTTGTTTTAATTAAACTTTTGTAAATATAGTTAATGAATATTATAAAGTTACGGGTAAAAAACACACCTCCCGCTCAAAGTTGCCGCGCTTTTCTATATCTCTACGATAACTCGGTAAAGCTATATTTTATACAAACAGTTTTCCTTTACAAGATATTTTCTTTATAATATTTTTAAACATCGACCTCGATAAATACTGTTACCAGATATTAGATTACGTCATTAATGCCTCATAATATAACGTTTTTTTAGATAAATTTTCAAAAGAATACTAATGAATTGTTAATGACGTTACAAAATATATATTACTTTTAAATCGAACTAACAACCATCGCGTTTCGAAATAAGGGTTTACGACCGTTTACAAATTTTCGAAAAGGGTTGGTTCCGTTATATTTTACGTTTTTTTACCCCAGGTTTATGAGGACCGAGCCGTTACTACGTAACTCGTCGCCGTTTTCCTCGAATATTTACCCTGAAACCACTTTTCTTCGTTTACGATAAACTTCCCGTTAGTCTCAGGGAATTCACACCCTTATTCTATAATTCCCTCGACGATAAGTTAACCCCTTACTGCTTTAAAGCGGATTACGAAATCGCTTTACGTACCGATAACCAAAGCCAACCATTAAAAGTACCGTCAGGTCCTTTACACGGTATGTTGCGTAAAGAGCTCCTCATATTATATAAAACGTTAACCAAATTACTCAATTAGGTTTATATTCGAATAAATAGCTCTTTAAAAGTCACTGTAATCCTTTTCGTTAAACCCCCCCCCCAAAAAAGGCTACGATTTTATATCAACTATCGCCGGCTTAATACTATCACGAAGGCAGATCATTATGTGCTTCCTTTCGTAGAAATGTTCGTAAATTTTTCGTGAGCTAAGTAAATTATTCAATTCGATATGAAACTTACTTGTTAATAGTTTAGTATTAAAAGGGGACATAAATGGAAAACTGTATTTCGTATACATTTCGGATTCTTTATGTAGCTTATTACTTCTTTCGGCCTCTTTCACACTCCTGTTACCATTTAACGATATGTTAACGATTCATTACGCCATTTTTCTATTTTTTTCATTTCCTTTACCTAGACGTCGTTTTCATTTACTTCAACGGCACCTTCGAATATTATATAACTCAAGTTAAATAAATCTTCAACATATTGACAATCACGGATCCTAACCTCAATATTTTTAAATAAGAGTTCGGTATTTCACAGACTAAATACCTAGAATTCGTCATCGAAGTAAACGTTGGCGTCCGTATAAACCTAGAAAAGCTTCACGTTATTCGGGAATAGGCGGCTCCTACAACGGTTTCAAAAAAAAAAAAAAAAATTTAAAAAAGTAAATTTTTATAGTCATTTTATATGCGACTAACAAACAATTATCGAATCATGACAACGGTTAACCCGTAAGGGTACTTTATTTCGTTTAAGGCTTAAAAAAATACTTCAAAATAGTTTAAATTTAGTTTTTTTTTCGAACCCGTATTCGCATAATAACATCCTGACTACGATACTTTTCTTGAAGCTAACTATTTTGGTTAGGCCTTAAAATACTACCTTTTTTAACCCGACGACCACGATAACCTACATCTAGTAACGTATTACCCCCTTCGTTTATCTCCTGCTAAATAGAATTACGAAATAAACGATATAGAGCTATTCTAAATTATAGGCTAGTTAAAAGTATAAAACTCAAAGTTTTGAGGTACGATGCGTCCATTTACCATGTTAAATGATTATAAAAAATCAAAATATTTTATAACGATATGGTGGCTTTCCGAACGATCAATCCATTATTTTAAACGCTTTTCATAATTTCGCTTTCGATTAGTATATCATAAAATCATAAATTACGCGATACCCAACGTATCATTTCACCGAAACCAAAATATTCCTAAAAGCCTTTCAGACCTACGTTACCTAAGCTCAAAACTCCAGTTATTATGTTTTGAATAGTCTGCTTTCGAGCCGCTTCCGCGTATACACGTTTCTAGGTTAACAGTCGTCGGAAAATTCATTTTACAAAGCCGTAAACCTTTTACTAACGTCTATATTTTAAGTTATTAGGATACGGGTATTACACGCTATACCACTTACCCTCGCCTAGTAAGTGCGGTACGTATAAACGACCGATACTTTTTAGCGAATATTTGTACCGACAACTGTATCTTAAAGGTTTAAATTTCGGAATGTTTATTAAACGATGATAAATTTTTAAGATTTCGTGATTATATTTAGGTATCTTCTTACAAGTTGTTTATTACCTCGTTAATTAAAGCTACCCATAAATTTCTCCTTACCAGACACCTAGGCTACGATTTTATTATCGTTATCTTGTTAACACGTATTTTAAGCTAGGCTTTCATCGTACGGTCCCTCGATTTTGCCGTAACTATGACGTTTATAGCTGTATAACTTATTGGAAATACCGTTGAAAAGGGGTCCTTGAATCCCTTGTACTTCTCGAACGGCTTTAAATCGAGCTTTTCATCGAATTTGCGATTAATTTAACTTAGAAGCCTAAGGGTAACCCTCGTTACCCTATTGCTATTAATGATCATGTAAATAATGCGGTTACCTTTGCGGTTCTAACTACTATTAACGCTAAGGCTTACACAGAACGGGTTTTTAATTGTTATTAGTGGTTTTATGGTTTTCCGCATACACTTGTTGACGACCGTAGTTCTACTTATGCTAATACGGTTTAAAAACGACTTTACCACCTAACTGGAGTGGAGTAACGCCCAAATACCACTATTTACCCCGAAATTAACAGCGAAACCGAATACGTAAATTAAAGGGTCTTGACGAGTTTACGCTTATTAGTTATTTATATGAAACTCGATTTAATCCGTTTGTTTCCCGGCTATTAATTCGCACTAAATAATGAATATACTACTATTATAGGTATTAGTCCGTTTTTTATATCTTAAAGTTATTACGTTAATCCTATATAACTAGTATAACTTTTTTTCGTTCTGATAAAAATATTATATGAATGACTAAAGACTTTGTTTAACGGATTCGCGAAGAAATGGAATTCATATAATCTGTAATAGCGGCTACGTACCAACGTATAGAGGAAGCCGCTAATAATCGGCGTTTCCTCTCAGAACGTTTTCGAGTTGGCAACGACGTTAACATTTTCTTTAGAAACCATAATCTAAACGAATTTTCCAAAAAGAATTAAGCTGTCTTTTCAATAAGTACTAGGTAACACCTATAATCTACTTTCACGTTGCTAAATTCAATGTAACAAGCGGGAAAAATCTTCGATTTAATATTAATTCACTCGTTCAAACCGCTTGTGATTCGCCCCTAAACTTGTGAACTTAGAACTTTTCACCATAATCTATCATTGTTACAAACAACTATAATGGGGTGAAACCGGAATACCCAATCGAAAAAAAATTACTAATCCGTATTAAACCCTAAGTTAGACGTACCAGAATTTATAATTAACTGAAAGGGTAGGTTTTGGTTAAATGAGCAGGCTATGTATGCCTAACGTAGAAACCGATTTTAAATTTTTTCAATACCGCGGAAGTCGATACATTCGAATCGCGTTATAAATAAGATAAATATCAAGATAGGTCTTTACGCCTAGCCTGTCGGCGGGCATGATTTTGCCCTTTACTTTACTAAACGGAGTGGCGTAAAAGCTGTTAGCAAATGGATACCAAATAAGCGTATTAATATTAATAAAGACGAAGAATGAACGTGTATAACCAGGCTTTACTTGAAATTGTCCTCGAAATCCTGGTCCAAATCCTTACCCATAATTTTCATGCATTAAAACATTACACAAAAATAAAAATAAAAATAAAAAAATGAAGGATGAAACGATAGACGTGTCTTTGGAGGTAATGTTAAAGGCTAGTGACTGGCTATTATTACCGGGAATCCAACCCTGGTAGTTCTAAACGTCCTTGCGATGTTCTAGAGAAGGGATAGAGTCGCTTGTAAACACGTCACATGACTGGGGAGAGGGCTGTACCATCTCAGCTCCATAGTCGCTCCCTAGCAGGAACTTCTTCTTCTTCTTATTCATCGAGGTTTATATATAGAATCCAACCACCTTGAGCGACAGTTCAGGCCTCAGTCTCTTTACATATAGTCTACAAATACAACTCCTTTTGAGTTTATGGAATGAAGTAACGACTAATATGGTTGATTATATGAACACATCAGCATTCAAGACATACGTACATAATATAGCTCGAAAATGAGCTAAAGGTGTATAGGATTAAGATATCAACTTTTTATATTTGTTTATTCTATTTGGGTGCCAGGCTTTTATTTCGAACTGTTTGTTTCACGGATTGTGTGGTATAGGATTTTAACATGTATTTTCCTATCAGATGGTTATTTTAAGGTAAGAAGATTCAGGTATCGAACCCTCCTATCAGCATGTGTACCTTTACATTGGCGAGGATTGTACTATATTGTCTATATAGTGAGCACTAACCGATGTTAGTAAATAACAAATAAAATCCTCAATTTCAGTTCAAAGCGATAATTTGAACTCTTAAATACGAAAACAAGGTATTGATTTAATATTTAAGTATCCAATCCGCACTTTAAATGTCGTAGTTATAGATACGAAAAGGTAAATGATATTGTTACCAAATTTATAACCGAAATTTAGCTGCATTAAACATGGTAAATAGTTTGAATATGTACGTATAATTCTGAAAAGGAATGAATTTCTTTTTAATTGACTATCACCCGGAAGTGCTCACTATTCGCGATGTAATGGCTGGTACTAAATAGCCATATAGACACTGGTGGGAGGAATCGTAACGTGGACTACTTTAATATCCGTGTGAGCCTACGGAACCTATTCCATCCATACAATTAAGGCCTTAGGGTTCCCTATAATTCAGAGATATGTAGGAGTGTAAATTGAAATTCAAGTCTAGTAACACGTCGCGATAATCTTAGTCTCCATACGATACGAAATTAAAGTCGGATATAATTCCAGGGGCATTGCTAAGGGGACATATAAAAATATATATGTAAAAGATGAACTGTATAATAAAGCGTTGGTATTTTGAAAATACGTAACTACGCGCTAAGGCTTGTATGTGTTATGTAAGAACCCTTAGAGGTGTCACAGCCGGTAAATTAAGTCTCAATACAAAAATAAGACTCTTTAGTTAATTCATTCCTAACTTAAACCCTTTCCTTATAAAAAAAATTGCGTATATACTTGAAAATACCCCTATACTATATATTCAGTACCTTGAGACCATATAACGGGTCCTCCCAGAATTTAGGAACCCATATTAACGTAAATACTAACTCTTTCATGTAAAAACTTCCCCCTATTCTCCGCGCGCTACCGAATGCGCCTATAAGCCCTATTAAATTAGTTTTTAACCCTTATCATTGCCTTGTGCCCCCGCCTCAAAACCTTTTCCTCTCCGTTTTAATCCTCGTACCCCCAGCTCCTAGTTACCCTTACCCGTCCTTTATAAACGATCGGGATATAACCATATACGAGTTACGTTAAATATTTTGTGATAAGGGCCTCTGATAAACATGATATTAGAATGAAAAGGTACTGCATTCAATACCCCCTTCACTATAATAAAGATACTAGCTTCATAGGAAAAAGTACAAAAAAAAAATCCAGACGTTAATTAATTTATATGAGTATTCAAATGTGAAACCAAGTATATTATTGTTTATATCCGTGTCGCAGAGATTTTAGCGACTTATCGCGCCATTATCGCCGTAAAAGCGCCTTTCGGATGCTTAACTGCCTTCTGATAGCTTCTTCGCACAGCTGTTAAGTAAGCCGAAAATAGAGCGGCTTGAATTCCGACCATGTTGTTAATAGGTTGACGTGGATTTATAATCGCAGTAGGAGGGGTGAAGGGGGGGTGACTTAAAACAGGAATGAAGATAATGGCTCAAATGACAGTGGTAAAACGGGTTTTATTGTTAATAAGCCTGTATTCGCTACTGCAGTCGCTACCCCCCTCCATCTTGTTCGCTATCTGGTTTTCTTCCACATTCGGTTCATTCATTGGCATTATCCATGAACGACGGTGGATAAGCGGCCACCGAGTAATGGTAATAAAATCGTTGTAAATAACAGTGGTAAAATTGTCAAATTAATAGGGTTAGTGTGTAAATGGCGTAATAAGTGAGAACAGCGGGTTTAAAACGTAAATATCGTCAACATGCGTAAAAGTTATTCGTTATCAGAGGGTAAAAAACGTGGCCTATACAAATCAAGAAAATGCATTTCGTATTGCTTTCGAAAGTTAATTTGTAATATACAACAATTCCAGGCAACTCTAAAAGTTTGCAAATACACTATGTATTTATATTAGTCATGTTCATTTGTTGAGTGGCTTTCTGATAGGTTAAAACCCAAGTTTTCAAAACTTTAAGAAGACCTGATAGGAACTCTACTAGGTAACTTTTCGTTTCTTGTCGTCTTAAAGACAATATTCGTTCACGTAGGAAATTCGGAAATTCTGCTAATATAATATAGAATCCCTATAGTCGTGCCCTATATTGGAAAGGAAATATAGTAGAAGTCGTAGAGGTGACAGAAAAAAAAAAAAAAAAACCCTTATATACCAGGATTTATGATTTTCAAAATCAAGTTTACTTAAGTACGTACAATACTTTTCCTCAAATTAAGAGGGAAAACATCTCTTATTTTCACTATACTATAGTTATTTCACCACCATCAAGTAAACTTTTAGATAGGATTTAATACTATGAACAAGGGATAGTTTATTATTATTAAAATCCTTGGAAATTCCAGCGTTAATAATCGTTCATTTATCTGCGGTATTGTTTCTATCATTACCCTAATACCTTAGACACTACTTGCATATAACGCGGACCTAATAATATTAGATTATCACGTACAATTCCCTTGATTTTTATTGACAAGAAATAAACAAATTCTCATTCAAAGCGTTTATTTTATACGTATCATTCACATATATCGAGATTACAACAATCGTAATATGCGCAGCTGTTTTAAAGACGCAAAGATTACCAATAGCGTCCGCTTTGAAAATATGTATAATAGTTTGAAATCCGCTGAAATCTTTAGTTATTACGCGGCATGTACGGTAGACCACGTATTCGTACCAAACGGGTGTTTACCCATAAAAAAATTATTCGAAGCTTTCGATGAATACCGTAAAAATATTATTATCTAACTGAAATATTATATTAGAGCGTCATAGTAATCATCTACTTCAAAAACACACTTGTAATGGAAATGAGAGACCTAGGCATGTAGCGAAATGATCATGAATTTAATGCTAAAAAACTAGGAACTTACATATTAGTACCAAAGAGCTGCATTTGAAACTTACCCATTACGCGGTATCAATGTAAATTAAAATGGTTTCCGATGTCGGTAAGGGTACCATATTCCATTAATGTCAAATGAAGCCGGGAAAAATGCCGAAGGCTCTTTAATGTTCAACAGGTCACCTTTCTATCACATAATGAATCGGGCTGAACTAGAGATGAGACCATAGGCTATATTATGGAGGCCACCTCCGTAATTCATAGTATGAATAGGTGACAGCTGTTCAAGGTTTTGAAACTATATTTGAAATCGAGACATTATTATTTAAATTCTATTAAACTAAAAGAAAATCCCAAGTTCCTGAATAAAAAGACGTTGGATAGGGTTTTATATAATGGAGCGACCGCGCGAATCGATACTATTAACGAAACTGTAATTTAATCTTCGAAGCCCTTTTACCTATACCACTAATACTAACTCTAGAGAGAGTATATAGGTATATGCATAACAGTAACAACGGCCTCGGTTTCTAAAAATATATTGAAGGCTCGTATCTAATACGCACAAATCCCTTACAGTTCCAGGCGACTTTCAACGCTCTCATTACACATTTCCCTGGGTGAAATATTTTTAATAGGGTTTTACGAAAATTAAATTTAAGTTGTCGTATACCTTAAAACTGGATATTTAAAGACGAGTTACTAACAAAAAAAACCTGTCCCAAATCAGCATTAATAGTTAGTTGAATAAGTTTCGTAAAGGAAATCCGCCCTTAGCGTCTAGTAATATATAACAACTCAAACTTTTCTAATAAGAATACAGAACTATGTTCAGCTACCAACTGATCCTTTATCCTTAGCTTGGAGGCGAATCCTTTAATGGTTTGCTTTAAGTAGTTTGAAATATCGAAGAAGAAAAAAGATGTCCTCGGCTCATATATAAATACAGTTTAAGAAGAGATTGAAGAGTTAGAATATATAGATTATGTAAAGATCAGAAGGAAGAGGGAAGTCTTATAGGGTTCTGTAATTAATATTTGAAAATACTTCAATAATTATCCCGTATTGGATCTTGAATACACTAATAATTCGAAAAACTGTAACTAGAGTAATGAGACTCAATTGAAATCCCTAACGCCTTATCCTTTAAATTAGGCTGTGATAAAGTAAGACGTCGAAAACTTTCTATACTTTATATGACAAAATTGTAATAGCCTTACCTCACGTGAAAACGAATTCGATATAGTAAATGAAAAACCTGATCAAATCGGAGGTAAACTTTTTAATGTTCCTCTCCTATATTGAAAACTAATAAGGCTGAGGGCGAAAAGAGACCATAATATCCTCAAGGTAACAATATATTTTAAACCCTTAGTATTGGCCGGTATCAATACGATAAACCTTTGCAACCAAGGGTTACACAAATTCCGATCGCCGAGTTTTGGTACTATTAATACTTTAGTTTATCGTTATATTGGTTTAAAACATCAAAATTTATAACCTTAATGGTTAATGTCCGTATGGGCCCTAGTATGAAGCCTTAATATGTTTTTGGGAAGTATATAGAAATATGTTTAGTGAGGTTGATATATTTCAGAAGCTAATAATATTGCAGCCAACTACTATATTGAAGGGTTTAAATACTGAGGAGATAATATACCTGATAATATTTCAAGTATTGTAAAAATAGTTTAAGATATCATTTGTAAATGAAGCCTACTAATGATATCGTTTTGTGAACCCCGGGCTTATGGAAGGGCGTCGAAGATAATATTACCGTTTATATTTAGAAAAGATGTTCGATATAGAAAGAAAACTTCGGCTAATTGATAATTCTATATGCCTTAGCTTGGTCTGTCACCCTATTAAGCTTATTTTTCCAAAGACCGGCTTATATATAGTACCTCTCGACAAAGAAATTACGGCGCCAGAAAAACCTCCTATCACGTAACCGCGTCGTATCTGCCGTTTAGATACAATAGAAAACGAATCCAATTTAAAGGTCCACTATTCCACAATTGTCACGTAAAATATAAAGAGCCTTCAAACCACGTATAAGGTATTTTCGTTCAGCTGTGTAAAATTTCTTACTTCTTTGTATATAGTTTTTTTTTTTTTTTTTAAATTCATTTCGTCATGTGGTAAGGATATTAAACCAATAGAGATTAAACTTTTAAACTTATAAAGGTTGGCTTCCAGTACTCTAATTAGCAGGATGAATGATGTATAACATCCTCGAGATTCGAAGGTGGTAATTAATATTTTATAGTCTGAAACGTTATGGAGGCTGGGTCAAATTACCGTTGTAACCCCGTCAATATGAGCAAAAGTAGAGTTCAAAACGTATTTTAACCGTTATATATGAACTTACGTCTCCGCCTTAAAATATATACATATTGTAAGGACCGAATTATCCTAAATGCGACCCATTCATGCGTTACTTGAGGTTAGTTTAGCTAGTTCATATAAAAGGCTTACATTTATATTTATGATTATTTAAAGCCTCGGTAATTATTTAGATTTTTTGATATATTGTTAGTGTATCAATCCCTCAATCTATTGATTACGCTAAGCTGTTAACTCGTAATCATAATGAGTATTTTTTTGAAATTTGAGGGTGTTTAAGTGAAGGTGGGGAACGTATTTTCTTTTGGACATAGAAAAGGATTTGAGGCCGTATTATGAAAGTCTATTCGCTTCATACCCCTTAAAATCGGGGTAAACTCGCTCTACTTACCAATTAGTGACAATAGATCATAAGCCGGGTGTCGTAACGGAAAATCCCACTCTTTATTCCTTTCTTTCTACCATAGTCTCTGTATGTTAATAATTTTAACGCTTTCGTTCGCGTAGTATATAAGAAGGGTCCAACGTACGATTGTTTTTTTTTAGCTTCAGTTACATATGCACTAGTAAACCCCGTGTTTGTTTCCAGCGTTCCACAACGTCTCATCGCCTCAGAAATAGTTGTTGTAAACATTCGTAGTAATGAGAAACGTTAATATTATTTATACCCGAAAGGGTAGAAAAGATATTAGCCATCTGGTTACCCAAATTCAAAAAATAATTGTAGCCTACTAGTCTCGAATAGCGTTAGAGATACAAGAAAAATCGTTTTCTACCACAAACAGAACCGAATAAATCGTCGAAAAACCTCCGTTACAAAGGTTCTTATTTACAGGTATCAAAACAGACTGGGTACCAGGTATCAAAAGTATTGACAACTGGAAACATAGTTTCATGACTTTATAAAAGCAATCTGAACTGTTATGTACACAGGCTATTAGCCACAGAGTCTATAGGTTGCGTGAATGTATACGTAACAGGACATGTCGTACTCAGCCTAGGCCTTGTCTGAGCGTGTTCCGCATGCAGCACGTGCAAGGGCACGTGACGGGATATGCAATAACTGTAATGATCACACTAAATACCCGTGAGTGTATAGAAGGTGTCAGAGGGTTTATGTTATCAAGAAGGTAGCAGAGGTGCTGAGTGAACAATATCGCAACGGTTCAAGTAATGATCAAAAGCCGTGAGGCTATTCGGAATATACTGAGACTGAATGCTTAGATTGACAACTGAAGAGCTATGAAGGAAATACTATCTAGGTGGTGATGGCCGTGTCCTTATATCCTATGACCTTCATACCATTTTCGGTGCTGAGGCTCACCGGTGCTCACTGAGGCTCACCAGTACTCACTGCGGCTCACCGGTACTCACTGAGGTTCACCGGTATTCACTGAGGCCCACCGGTGCTCACTGAGGCTCACCGGTGCTCACTGACGCTCACCGAGAGATGTTCCCCATTTGATGTGTTGGATTTCAGGCTTTCGGTAGCGTAGCTGCATGCTGCCCTGTTTCCTGACCCGCTAACGTGCTTGGGTTATAACACTAACCACGCTCATAAGCCTTACACGAAGTACCAATCCAAATTTTCTGGTTTTCCACCTGTACTTTGATAATAAATTTTATTTGGTACCTATTTGGCTTATTGTTGTAGGTTGGATCATATTTTTGTATTAATTTTCTTTCCTAGCGCCAACCACTTTCAATGGATGAATAGACAACAGATTTTAATAATTGTACGTCCTACTTTAGCATTATCAGATATAATAGACCCTTGGCGAATACATAGTCCTCAATATTTATGGATAAATCGTTTACCCTTTCGAGGCCATTTTGGGTCAACATGTTTCGCTTACAAGATACTAAAAGCTATATCGCGTTTGCCGTAAAGAAAATGTAGTAGCCTGGTTGATCGATATTCGCTTTCGACCCTAAATCCGACTTCTCCTAGGTTGTAAAGCTTAACAATTCGAAACCGACTTAACGGCAATTCGAATTGGTTTCTCAACGTCTAACGGTAGTCAAAACCTATGTAACCAACCACTATTCAACAGATTTGTCTCCAAGTAGGTGTAGATGGTCCAAACGAACGAATTTATACTGTAGTCGGATATAACGTAGATCGGGAAAGGTCGATATATGTTTTAGTACGGGAAGGGTTACTATATACCAGCGGTAAAGCAAATTATTACGGAATATTACAACACCGGCTGAAACGAAAGTATGTACCATATAAGAAAATTTATCGACTATATTAAGACTAAATTTAACGACTTTCAACACAAATATAAAGCTTTGGTAGAGATAAAATAATTGTTTATAAACGAGAAAAACCTCCAGGTAATGTTAACCATGAGGTTTAAGATATTATTAGTTTGAATAGGTGGATTAAACTGGCATTTGGACGTAAAGTTTAAGTACCTATATTTTTACGTATTCTGCCGCATTCTCCTCAAATTTATTACCGCAGGCTTTTACCGTATAGACTATGTTGCAGCTTTAGCGAAGTACCGCGAACTCGCCGATGAGTTAAAGTCCTTAAACTTAAATCGACGATTTGGTCGATAATTATCGGAGCCCGTGTAGTGAAAACGACCGGATGAAAATACAGGTTTAACGGTAATCTATGCCTTTCATATATTCTCAATAAAAGTTTGCGGAAATTGTGGCTAGTTATTCGAATTCACCCGTTTAGTATACACTCGAAATTAAAGTCATCAAGCGAAGTATATATCGGTAAAAAGACGCCGGTTTAGGTAAGTTACAGTGCTTTTCGTACGTTATAATTCGACGGATTATTATTGACGTGATTAGGGATTCTGCCTGACATGATATCCGACTTAGCAGAATACGGTTTCAATCGAAAAGGTAAATAAAGGTTTTTTTTTAACGACCACGGGAAAAGCCTCACTATAAAATATAATTGCGTTGAACGGTTACGTAACTTTAATGATATTATTTTAATAACGAGTGAAGAAAGCTTAGTTTAATTATAATACGTAGAAGCGAAAATCTTATACCAAATATTCCTCCTTTTCATAAAACTTACGTTCTTTATATTTACATTTACTTGTGATGTAATTACGATTATATTCTAAATCCGCATTTGGTATAAAAACTAGGTATAAAGAAAATTAGGCTTTTTAATTCTCGATATCTAAGTTCGAATTAGGCTTAGGGCGAAATAGGCGTATTATCCAAATGTCTGATTTTCGTATAGAGAATAACGAGTCGAAGAAAATGATATTAATATATAATATTACCAGAATGATGCGGGATAAAATTTTTAAAATATCTTCGACGTGATATCAATTAAAAATGTTAAAGTTAGCGGTAGTCGTTTTGTAATTTAAAATAAAAAAAATTATTTATCGATAGAATTATAATATTTTTTGGGTTAAAGAATATACGTCTCGTTGTAAACTGAATTTTAATATCTTGAATAACTCTATTTTAGAGGATAATAAAACATACAACTAAATAGTTTAGTAAACTTTTATTCTAAGACTTTGTAACATAACTCGGATTTTATAATTAACGACGTCGATTACCATAATGGTATAGGTGGATTAGTCGTATTTTTTTACTCTAATCAGCAAAATTTCGCGACTTATTCGATATGAAAAAGATAATGGAATTAACCTTATATAAGGAAAAACACGAAAACAATTATTATATTAATCTGAGTAAGCATGGATTTTTCCTATGAAGATTTTCAGGACCACGTCATTCGATATTAGGAAATTAATTTTTCTAACCTCAACGTTAAGTTACGCAGTTTCTAAATACCGGTTTAATTCATGTAAGGTTTTTATCAACCTCTACGCCGGTATTACGGATTTAGAAACCCTAGAGGGGATAACGGTTTCATATGTGTTATCGGGCAATGAACAAAATTATCGAGTAAACCCGTTTTTCATTATTTTTAGTAAGGGAAACATTACAAGTATTGTTACAGTCTACGTAATTTAAGAAGTTCAATATTTATACGGCATTTTTCGTCTGCGGATATAACCCGAATAAAAATTGTTAACGGTTTTTTGTATACGTTTCGGATTTTTTAAGTCATTGGTTACCCTCATTAAATCGATGAAACGCCAGCGACATTTTAACGGTTTATTCATCACATAATGGCGAATATGATAGATCATTGAATTATAACCTATTAAAAAAAGATTTGATCTTCTCTTCGCATATTAAGTAGCATTATATAAAGAAAGTTCGCATGGTCTTGAGACGCTGATACGATATTGGGCTTACGTTAAACATGAAATAAAAAAAAAAACTTCGTAGTATAAGAAGTAAAATAGCTTAGCCATATTGTAACGGTTGACCTGAGTATACATACTGACTCCGAGTAAGTCCGAGTAATACGCGAATAAGAGTTTTTGCGAATTATTCGGTAATTTCGAAGTTTTTCAGGCTTTACTAACTTTTATCTAGGTTTTTAATACTTTTGACTATTCAAATGATTATTTATTTTAGTTTTCCAAACTGGTAATTGTTGATGCCTAGACATATAGAAAAGAATATTTATTTTTAACATTAGGCCATACATTTGTTGCGGCCTTGACTTTGATATATTACACTTCAAATCATCCAACGGTTGTAGAAACCCATTACTCAAAAATAAACTTCAAAACGTATTTATTGTAAAGGCAAGAAAATAATATTTTACGGTCAATAATGCATTATTTTACGCGATTCACCAACTTAAAAAATAATTATACCACTGATCACTAAAAGATTTTCGCGGTGGTATTTTACTTAAAAACGTAGTATTTGGAATGACGTATCATTTACACCACGTTTCCTATTTTAACAAATTATAATGGATTGGAGAATTATTCTTCTCCACCTTTCTATTTCGGATCATCAGGTACGATAAGCCCAAGTTGTCTTGCTTCATTAATATTACTTATGATACCGGCTTGAAACCTAGGCCCTTCGTTTGAATATCATAAACTTCAAATTGACAAATAAGCAAGAAGATGGACAACGCTGCACGCGAAAATTGAAGCCTATTTTACTAATATATTGTGAATGAAAGTAATAAATTATTATATTATAGAAGTATATATTACAGTGGAATATACGTAAAAATTCATGGTGACAATCATTCAGTTACGAAATCATGATGATATCAACTTCTAGGGAAATTCGAAGAATCGCCGGTTATAAACATTATCAAAATCGTTTCGGTCGGGCTTACGCCCGCGTCGCCGACTTTAATAACTTTCAAAGTTACCAGGGCGATGGCGATTAAAATATCACTATAGGTTCAGCCCGTATTAAGCGCGTTAATTTCGTTAACGTCGAACTATTTTTTTTCCCGGGTTGCATACCTTCGTGGAGTTATAGAACTGAGAAGTAACGAACGATCCATTATACGAAATTCTCTTGTCAACGTCTTTAGAAGGCGTTTAATGTTTTCTGGTAAAGAAAATATACTAAATATGAATTTGGAATTATGAAACTTACCCGAAAAGTACATTTTGTTACCATCGCCGATTGTAGCTACTAAATTAATAACTATTAACAATTATAATATGATAAGAAACATGCAACTCTATTATTATATGATATCTGAGTAAAAACCTATGATTTAGAGTGTCCTAACGAGATAACTTGTAAAAGTGATATTGTGGAATATTTGACATTTATATCAAATATATGCGTGGTGGAATGATATAAAGTCTAGTAAAACTTTACTTTAAGTTTTTTTGAAATCCTTTTGGGTTTTAAATAGTTATTTATCCTTTGTTTCCAGCGAATTTAACATATATTTGTGAATTGCTTACCATAACATTCGATAGTAATTCATTCTTACGAATCGTTGAAATAAATGTATTCAATATGAGGTTGTATTAATTATGACCGCCGAGGCGTATATGAAAGGATTTTAGAATATATGACAACTATTATATAAACTTTCGGCTTTTATTATCAATAATCGTAAATCGAATTCATTAAACTTATTTCCAAATACTTTATATTCTTTAGTAAATGTTGAATGACGCTAGACGACTAAGAAATATTTATAAATAGATAATGGTACCGATCAAATAACTTAAAGTTTTCAATTATTTACAAATCCCCATCGTTTCTTCGTAATAGTATTATGAATTTTACTTTGCTGCTTATTGATTTGGATTAAATACCAAAAAGTTGATGATGACCGGCTGTAATATAAATTAGTTGGTCTATATGTACGAAATATCCCTTCTTTTCATGGTAAAACGGCCTAATAAGTTAAATGTGAAAGCGACGAAACGACATTATCTGTTTATAATGTATTCACGCGAAGATATAAAGTAAATTTTATCGGCGATAACATATATTAAGCAATACATAAATATAACAATTAATCGGTAGCAACGCCTAGTGAAATTGTACGAAATACGCCATTGAATTTAGCTTATTTTACGCAATATGAAAACCAACCTCCTTATTTAAAAAGCATTAATTCATGATATAATTAGTATTGGGTCGTCAACGATTCGAATTGATTAAATATCGTTTTGAATATTCCCACAAAATATATTGAATTCTATATCAATTTAATTGAGATTTTGGTTGCGAACTTTTTTTTTTCGCAAGTATTATTCGATATTCGCTCTAAATCAATGTTCGTTATTATTAATACTAGCAAGGATATATATAAAGATTTTAAAATTTAGGATACTTTCATTACAAAAACAGGACAGATCGATATCTGATTTGTTTTATTCTAGTTAAGAAAGTATACAGAGTCCACTATAAGTTTTTATAACACTATGAGTATATGATGGTTTCAGATAAATTTAATTCTAAACAAAGAGATGACCGGTGTTACAATTACTTGGTAGTCAGATAACAACGACGTATATATTTTAAACAACTTATTGAAAACGAATGATATTTACCCCTGTTATAATATAATATTAAGAATGAAAGGCGAAGATGTATTATTAATATCATATAATAGGATATATAATGTCGTATATACGTTTTTCGGCTCTTTTTTCAAAGCATCGGATCGTGAGGCGACTTTTATTCTAATCTATCACACTCTTACTATTAGCTATTGTTATTTTATCAGGGATATTCAATTCATAACTTTCTTAACAATAAAAACTCCTTTAGGATTAGTTTCGAATGTTAGGAGAAGCCAGTCAAAGAGAACGATGTGGGGCGAAGTAGATATTAGGTGACGCTGAAGAAGTCAGCGGGTGAAGGGCGGGGCAGGTACTTCCAAAAGTCGATGATAACAAGTAGTTTTAAATAACGCGTGTATTAAACGAGGCAGACGACTAATAGTGCGGGGCGGAGCGGAACGAGCATCATATTAAGCGGTAAATCAAAAATTATAATATATTATTTCATATTTAGGCAACGTAATCGGTTTTTATATAATCGTTAACCATTTATTATCCATTCTATTCATTTGCGTTCAAAAAAGATTAACGACTATGATACATGTAAATAACATGTTCTTTAAATTAGGCTGTATCATCATTTACGAAGTTTTATTAACTGTAAACTATATTGATTATCAAAGATGTAGTTCGCATAATGATAATATTTCTACTACGAAGGCTTGATTTACGCACAAGTATTAAACGGGTATTCAAAAGGACCGGTAAAAATGTATTTAGTGTTAATATACGATGGATTAAGGATACTTTATCATAATTGATAAGAGAAACAGTCAAAAGCGACGGTTTCGTTCAAAGAAATAACGGGCTCGGAAAGAGTGAACGACGGAGATTTATGGAAAAGGTAGTGATAATTTACATTGTCTTCAAGGAGAAATATCCTTAAGCTTAAGATATATCGCGGAGTCAAGTGAATTAGTTAATTCACTCGGAATATGCGAATTCAAAAACGGACCGTTAATTGAAAATATATACCTTCCAATAATCAAAAGGGGAAAAATGTAATAACTGTTTTTGGTAGTAACCTCCAATTTACCGAATGGACTATGTAAATTAGAAGATGATGAAAGTAAACTTATCTTTCGAAAGAAGAATATAAAAAGGTTTAATTTACAGTCGGGCTTTCCATAAAATGAATCTTTATATTGATCTTACAATAAAACTTCCGATAAATTCGATATCTTTTACGTATGGTGTTTATACATGTATTACAGCGTATTTGAAAACTAAGGAAAGGATTAATGTAAGATATATAGGCGGGTTATACTTGTAATAAAGGAAACTTACTTTATTCCTCTTTCTCGTTCAGCATGATAAGGTTATTAATCACGCAAAAAGGCCATGAAATATAATTAGATGCTGGGTATTCAACTTTAAAGGGTTGAATTACCCTAGCAAACAGCTGGTTAATTTTATTAAAATAGGTAATTACGGTATATTTTGAGTAAATATTGTTATAAATATGAATTATGTTATAATAAGGTGAGTAAATGAGATAAAAAACGTCAACGGATGAATAAGAATTGAAATAAAGATGAAATGAAAAATTTAAAGTAAAAGTTATTCTAAATTCATGATAAAATGAAAGATATTAAAAAGGAACGGGCGAAATGGGTGAAAAGGGAGATAGGGTTTCAAAACTATGAGGGAGGCTGTATCGATAAGTATCAATAGGCAAAAACCGATAAAACATATACGATATGCATCACGTTAAAAGGGGAGTTATACGGCGTTGGCGGTAGAAATTTGGCGGTATACGGTACGTTAAGGGGAGTTTAATACAACGCCGGCGACCCGGGATTAAAATGTCCGATACGTCATACAGCACTTTAAGTGGCTTATTATACATCGTCGATAGCTTAGGGATCATAGAAGCCGATACGTTATACGGTATGATATGGGACGCCTTATACGGTGTCAGAGTCTTAAGGTTAAACCGGCCTATACGTTATACGACACGTTAGCTGCTACGTTATAAGCCCGTATCTGGATGGCATCCGGCCCACGTATTAGGCAGATATAGCCCACGCCCTACGTTTAGTTAACAGAATTTCCTAGCTTTTACGACATTTAATTAACAGGTGAGTATATAACAAAGTTAGGCTATTACCGATTAATTCTATATGTTATATAACTATGTATATAACGGGATATACAGTATTAGTTTTGGGCCCGTTCCGAGCGCGGTCCGTATGTAGCACATACTAGGTTACGTAACGTACTATACACTAACCATGCCCATAAACCCTGCACGAACGACAACTGTAGCCTCCTCAAGTCTTCTTCCTGTACCTCAATATTAAACTACATTTGGTACCTATTTGGCTTACTATTGTAGGTAGAACCATAACAAAAACGAATTTAATTTATTCCCGGTAATTAGCCTATTGACTATTTGAAAAAATGATTTTCTGGATAATGCAAATTTCTTATATCTCGAGGGAATTATTCCTTGTAACGAAGGGAGTGATCTCCTCCTTTTAAATGATTATAATTCCGCTTACCCTGTAAAAAACAGGGAGTGGGAAAAGGGGCTTATGGAATAAGGCCGTGCTAGCCTAGGAATCCAATTAACATTCGGAACATGTACCACACGTGGGTAATACGAGTTCAGAATTGTCTTTTCCAATGAAATATTACCGGAAAATATAATATATATATTTCGAATCTCGGCCAATTAACGCTAGGTGAATATTCATTTTGTTAAGTCTGGTCGTTGCTACCTTTTAAAGTAATGCCTCCACAACCAGTTACGGGTTGAAACCAGTTTTGCAATGAAAATTAATGTGTTTTAACTATTTCCCCAAAACGTGAATATATTTCCTACCCTTTTTTTAATGGCTGCTAGGCTCTCCCCGTAGGACAAATAATAAGACTCATAACAGATTCATTACTGGGTAACTATTATGTATAACCCAAGAACATAATTTGGAACCGACACCGTACATCCAAGGAAACATATTGGATGATGATAGCGTCATTTAATATATTGTTATAATTAAATTTAATCTTAAACTTATAGTTGGTAACGTTGATTTATCTCTTTTTACCACTCGTTAATATCGAATAAGCGAAAACAGAAATTGAATATGTTATTAAAAAAATTATGTTCAGGTTATTAGACCCATATTAATGTTTTAGCCATATATTGATAAGTGGGCGTTGATTAGCGTAATCCCGGCTTAAAACGTGATTCCCATTTTTATAATTTCCAGACGCTCGATAGATTGATTTTTAAAAAGACAACAATTAACTCGGGTATCCCCATTTATGAGTTACATATATTAAAAGTGGTAATGTATAGCAGCGGATCTTTCAAAGCGTGTAGAAGTCTTTTAAGGTATTGGGAGAACCGTTGTTTTATAGCGGATTATTATCGTAACCCACGAAAAGGGTTGGGAAAAACGAGTGAAAGGATTGTTAGAGGGATCTTTGTACCGATTCGATTTTGATTAATGGGGAAAGCGGAGGCGAAAGCTTAAATACCGGAGACGTCTCGCCTATTTGCATATTTTAATTATTATTTTGAAGTTGCTTAGCAACGTATTATAATACGTAAAACTAATAAACGGTACTTCGTAAAGACTAGTCTATTAAAACAGGTACTAAAATCATTAGTTAACAATTTGTAAACCCTATATATGGATTCAAGAACTTCGAGGTTGCTATTATGGTCCGAGCTAGAATGGTAAGCCAAGTAGATGCCAAGTGGGGTTTAATATTGAGGTACAGCGGAAGACTAGAAGAAGCTACCGTGGCCCATCGTGTAGGACCTATAGGTATGGCCAGTGCCCATCCCGTCACGTGCCATTACACGTACCGTATACGGTCCGCGCCCGGTCCACACTTGGACTCGAACCGGACCAGATATTATATGTCCCGTTATGTATACAGTTAAGTAACCTATTGATTTAATAGCTAATAGCCTAATTCCATAACATATACCTTTTTATATCGGACGTTTTAAAGGCCGCGGTGTCTTGCTAGTTAAACTTGAAACGAGGGTTTCGCCCCCCTAGTACGTGGGCCGAAAATGAATCTGGCGTGGATTAGTAACGTGACTTTTAATACGTTGTATAACGTATCGGCCGGTTTAACCTCGGGTCGCCGGTACCATATAACGCGTCTCTTTAACTTATCGTATAAAGTATTGACCGGTTTAACCTAAGGATACCGACGTCGTATGTCGCGTCCTTTTCATACATCATAAAACGTATCAGCTGGTTTAACCTTAAGACGCCGGCGTCGTATGTCGCGCCCCTTTAATATGCCGTATAACGTAGTACATTGGCCACCGATATCTTATAGCGTATTTTTTAATATATTGTATAATATATCGTTTTTATTAACGGTGTTTTATAACGTGCCCCTTTGCCATATCGTGTAATACGTAGCTCTTACCGAATCCGATCCGCCCGTATCTATAAATACGAATTTTAATGTAACCCTGAAAACTTCCTTCATTTTTCTTTTATATCATCGACTTCTCTTTATCATTTTCCGCATTACCGTAACTTTTTGAAATAACTCATCTACTACCATTTATATCTAAGTATTTTACTGTTGATAAATATTTTGTAACTCTTTCTCATTTTTCTCGTTTTTATAATTAACGTTTATAGTAGACCTAACTTAGGCTATATCGCCACAAACGCTTTTAGTGAAAATAATTGACCGTCGTTTTAAGTATATTTCCTTATTATGGATAAGTAACCTGTCGTTAACTAAATTTCCTATCCTTCTCTCATGGTATACAAATTGTTTATCCTCGTTAATAGCGAGGATATAAGTGAATTTCTCCTTTTACAAGCTAAAAATGCGTTTATATCATATATTAATCGGTTTTTCTTTCAATTTTGTAGTTTTTCTCATTCATGCACGAGTTCATCGTAAAAACACTCATTCGATATCTCTGAAATCTTTTTGATTAATGAAGTTCAATAAAGTAACCTTATAGGAAACTCAACTGCGAATTAACTTCTTTTCGTAATATATTCAGGAAATAAGTTTATTTACGCTTCCGTTTAGTTTAATCTCCCTATTACGTTAGTTGCTTTTAGTTATTGAAGAGTTAATCTGTATTTTTTTTTTCTACCTATAGGCGGTAAGGATATAACCCGGGTTATCGACCCCTTTTCGCCATCGCCTTTTCAAAATTAAGTAATTGCTTTATTTGGCTTCGGAGTATTACCCGAGCTTAAGGAATTCTTAGCTTTCCGGTAATATAAGCTGTTACTTTTTTCGTTATACTTTTTCGTCGCCTTTTCCTTTCAGGTCCGCCCTTCTCTAAAATTCTCCCGTTACTTTTAACGGTTTCACTGATTTAATGTGAGAGAACTTTTTTTGGCTAACCGTAAGTTAATGCGTAACATTTTTACTTTGGATCTCTTCAATGCCCTACTATATTCCTTCATTGGTTTGGATTAAGTGGTTAAAATAATACAATTACATAAGCTATATATTTTATAAACAATATAGGCTACAGCTTACAACGAGTAATCATCAATATCCGAAGCCTAATTGTTTTCGTCCCGTTTTTACCTGTATGATATTGATTAACTTTAATTATAAATACGCTAATAGGCTAACCAAAAACGGGCGAAAGATCGTACGCGGAGAGACCACATCGCCCGGTGACAAATTAATATATTCATTTTTTTCATAACCCGTGTAAAAGTTCGCTTTCTTCGCCTCACCTCTTGTCAACCGTTATCGTCGGTTTTACTTAACGATCTTCTTACCTAACGTTACCCATTATCCTCAGTGTCACCTCGCATCCGTCCCGCCTTCTACCAACACCTTTTGTCGGCGGCTACTAACGCTCGCTACGCCTGTCACCGCCCACCCTTACCGGTCTCTTTTATTATCTGAGGTTAATTATAATTGGGTACCTAAAGGTTATAACGTTATAATGCGTTGAACCCATATAAAGATAATAATAATTAATTCGTGTATTTTTCATAGATTATAGTAAAAGCTGTTGCGCAGTCGGATATTTATTGGAGAAAATCGAGTTGTATATATCGGACCTTATGTATCGTATCTATTAGAACAGTAATTGATTTTCCGAATATTTACAAGTGTAATCTTATTTCCGGGGTAAAAGAAATTTATCACGCGTAGGTTACTTAAAATATACTCGACTCAAACATCGAAATACCGGATTATTGTAAATCCGGATATTCACGTATTCCGCCCCGAATTCATCTAGGGTTATAATATATTGATACTTTTCTTGAAATTCCTATTCCTACATATTATAAAACTTTTACTTTCCTAATACTAAACGGATATTCTCGAGCCTTATTTTTATAGCAAGAATTTCTTACATCTTAAATTTTCCTTATACGCCTGTTCCTACATCGTTTACGATGAAGGCTAGTCCCGGACGAATATTGTATAAAACTAACAAGAGAAAAGAGTTCTTAACCGCCCGTTCGACTAAATCCTTCCAAAATACACGGTGTTTACTAATTTATTTTGAAACGATATGAAACGGATTGGAAATATTAACGAACCAATACTAATTCTAAAACTAATTAAACTTTTTATTTGAAATATTAGTTTTTATATTACGTAAGTTAATTTGAATTCTATTCTATACCTTATATCGTTTTAACGAACGGTGTCGATGGTACGTTACCCTTAGTATTTCATATTAAATATATATTATGGTCGTTGCAGTTAACCTCGTACCCTCGTATAATTGCATTAATAACGTTGTAACTCGCCTCTCCGATTAATGAACGACTTTATCCCCCAATTCATTCTTGGGATAGGCGATTTCTTTTTTACTACACGGCTTACTCTAAACCATTGAACCGTCTATTTCTGGTTACTTAATGTAAACTAATAAGCAGAGAAATTTAATACTAAATATTTTTATGAAAATATGATAAAGATATGTAACTAATTTGAATAATTCTGATTAAAACGTAAAGACCGATAATATATCGCCTAGTTTATCTCCCGACCCGTAGATAATTGATTCTCAAGAACTATAAACTACTAAATAGTTATCGCCAATGTTGAAGATTACCTATGAATATTATATCCAAAATATCTAAAAGTTTATATGCAGTGTAATATCAGGAATAATATAGGTGAATATTAAGTTCGATAATTTATTAATATTCATACGAAAATTAACTTTTTTGGTAATATCCGTATTTTACAATCACCCTAATATTATACCTAAATTGCGAATATATGATAACCGAAAATGCTTTATCATTTACCTTTATATTAAAGCCTTCCTTATAATATAATAATAATTTTATATAAAATCCACCTAAGTATAAAAAATTTAAATGTTATTGAAACGTATAGAGATAAAAATAAATTTTTTTTTCTGCGTTTTTTAATTCATCAAATTCCCTATTGTTTTATTTCCCAAATACCTTTTTACGGTTATTTAACCTTTAAACCAAGTTATATAGAAAGGTTAGGCTTTTCCAATCGCCGTTAGTAGGAAACTTTTTTTTACTTTTTCAACGTAGACCATATTTACCTACGTTGAAGGTAATTCCGGGCGGAGTTTGTAATTACTTCAATAGTAATTATTAGATATATAGCGTACGTAACGCTTTGTAACGATCCTAATTCGGCGTTTTTTCGCCGTTGGTTACTTCGCCTTACTCTTTTAGTTTCAAGCGCGTGTTAATCGGATTTATTCGAATAATTAGCCGCGATCACCACGGCCTATTAACGAACATACCTAAAGAATATAAATTAACGTTATAATTTTATTTTTATTCAACCGTTACTTTTATACTTGTCTTAGTAATTAAAGATTTAAACGTCGTTTTAAATGTAATTACTTTATTTTTTTATAAGTTCATGGTACGTCGTTAAAACCACGATATAGTTTACTCGGCTTCAGTTTTCCATATTATATTTATTTAGAATACGTAGAGATACGCAAAAGTGTAAGTAACTACACTTTACGGTACAAATTCAATTTATATCCTCCATTTAAACCCGGAATATCTCGAACCTAATAATGAATAACACCTACGAGTTTTTGTTATTTATAAATTATCACTTCAATTCGATCAAAGATTCGTCTGCACGATAAAGGTTGCCAAAAGTAACCTTAATATAATCGAAGAATTTACTTATATCGTATATACCCTCGTATCCGCCTGCTTCATAATACGTCATAACAACTGATTTTACCATCGTTATACAATAACTCTATATGTAACGCCATGTATACGGGATTGCTCCAATTTAAATATTATCCTCTTTTAATTTAAATTCGATCGTCCTACGCGTAGCCTCCTACGTCATCGTAAACACATCGCATTACGATCAGGTTTATCGTTTTCGCCCAACTTAACCCGGTAAAAAGCTAATACGAATTACTTTTAAGTTGGCTTTCAGCTACTCAATCCTAATTACAACCTCACTCAAGTCGAATATAAAGTCGTTAATTCAAATCGATCCACCCCATTCCTATAATTGCTTTTCAATAAACACCATATAGCATACCGTATTTTATAAATAATAAATATCAGTTTAAGTGAGTTTTAAAGTAGTAGGAAATATATTGATAAAGATAGAGGACTGATTATTCGCCGACGGCTTATCCTCAACGATGATGCTTCAATATAACTTGAAATTGTTAATATTTGTTTCATACTCGTCCATTATAAGTAATATTCATTTTTTTTCTTTTTCCAAAAAAAAAAAAAAAAAGCCTTTCTAATATTTTATTGTTCGACTTACAATGGTTAACCAAATAGTTGCCAAATGGGGTTTACTATTAGGGTACCGCGGACGAGTAAAAGCGGTTACTATGGCCCATTGTGAAAGGTATATAGGAATGGCTAGTACCCGGCCCGTCACGTGCCCTCACATGTGCCATACACAGACCGCGCTCAATCTGCTCCTAGACTGGGCGCGGACCGGGTACTATATTTCCTGGTACGTGCACAGTCACATAACCTATAAACTCAATGGACAATAGCCCCAGTCTATAACAGTCACGCTTTTACTCTTTTAAAGCCTTGTGTAAGTACTCGGTGTTAAAGAGTTAAGTATGATACGTAATAGCATCCTTTTCCGCTGGGAGCGATCTAGTTGTTTGGTATTTTTGCAAGAATCCTTAAATACTTTTCCATAGTCGTAAATCCAAGACAAACGAGTTAATATCGCGCGCAGTCGATCTGACTGCTTGAGTGTTGACCATTAAGGGAATTATTCCAGAAATCTCGGTGGCGATGTCAAGAAATCATATGTATTTCTGGTGGTATCATTAAAAACTGTTGGGGATGACCATGAATGTGTTGAGAATGGTGTAAATAATTAATTACTATGTAAAATACTTCCCGAAATATTCATGGGCATTCCCCACAATTGTTTGTTCTGTCACTAGATATACATACGATATTAGAATATTGATAGCAAAAAAAATTCAATAGCGCCCTTTATAGCTAATAAAAAGGGGCTCGTCCGACTAAACGTGCTATTAGCATGCCAAAATAGATTGCCCGACCTTTGTAAAATATTTAAAGGCTTTAACAAAGGCGCTAGACAACTGGTTCATTCTCGGTGGAAAAGGACATTGTTACGTATCGTACCTAAAGCTTTAATGTCGAGTTCCTATATAAGGCCTTCTATACATTAAGACGTAACCTCGAAATCCACGAATGCGAATATAAGGCTTACAAACAGGCTATTAATGCTTTCATTATATACTTTAAAAGGCACGGGTTAACCAAGTACCAGGTGTTGATATTATATATCGCGGCGTATATTACCAATCACCAAACGAGCGAGTCGGTACCAGAGCCTAAGGTTTCTTCTTTGTTCGTATAAAACGAATGAACACGATAACCCTTTCCAAGTGTCCCGCGTTCACCTTCCTTTCCTCTCATACAACGGCATCAATATCGTAGGCCACTCCGGTAAAAGAGGGAACAAAACCCTTTATACAGCCTTTATACGTTATAGTAATTGGTCGAGATATGACGTCGGTATTTCTTACGTTATAGAAGATTGAGAGACACCTTAAAAGCAATTAAACTCTTAGTTGCGACCTCCAAAATATTATTTTACGTAACAAATTATATTATAAAAGGCGGTAAAGCAAAAATACCGTCAGGTTTTTATTATGGTTTCAGATATCTTACAACGTAACTTCAAAGGGATTTTCCTCTGATACGTATTCGTTAAACGGATTTGATTAACGAAAACCTTCGTTTAATTGTTAAACATAATTTTTACGGGATACGTAATTTGTTACACCGATTTGAAAATCAAAAGCCAACCTTTTTAAGGATTTTATACCCAACTTTACTTGATTTATTCAACAAGATATCGGTTATAAAGCTAATACGAGCCATATTACCTATTTTTTTAACTTTTTTTATTGGTTACGGTTTCTCAGTATTAATAAGAATTTCAGGGAAATGGATAAATATTATCGATTGTAATTTGACTAAGGATAGTATATATAGTGATATATTAATACACCTCATGTTCGCTCTATTTATTACTTTCACTATACAGTTTATGTTCAGCACATACCCACAAAACGTATTGTATTTTACCTTAAAGTTACAATTCTAGCGGTTATTTCCTCTCGGCTTACAGCTGTTATCCGTTGGCAATTTTTTTAAGGCAAAAAAAAAAAAAAAAGGCATAAAGTATATGCGCATCTGAAAATCTGGGCAAAAAATCAAGCTTTCCAAATAGACTCGGTAAAACACAAAAGAAGCTATTGAAATACTAAGCCATAAAGTAGCTTCTATTTGGCCTAACGAGGCAAATACTTTCGCGATAAAAAATAGAAAAGAGAAACATTGTTACATTAGTATATGATAGTATTTCGCAGAAAAAAACTCGTCCCGCCTCGTAATATTTACAGGAAATGGAGGCACCGACGGGTAAGTTAATTGATATGGCAACATGACAATAATACGAAAATGTTATTGTCGTCACTTTACTTCTTCGAAAAAAAAATAGGTTTAAAACCGCTTGTAAAAGGACCACAATACTCCCTGGCGTGATAACTAATGCTTCCAACGTACGTACAACTATAATTATTTTAAGGATATCCGGCTCCCGGTCAATCGAAATTTTATGAACGGGGCTAAAATTGAATTTGGCCGTGCTGATTTTTTTTAAAAATTATTTAACTTAACGCTAGAATTTAAAAGTTCTCTACAACTAAAAATCCCCTCTATACGACGATTAATAACTGAACCTAGTATCAAGGCGGCCCTTCAATTATAAACTCGGTGATTTTTATAACGAAAGCCGATTTTTCAACTTTTCCCAACGTTATACCTAATTAACGAATCGTAATCAGTTTCCCTTGGAATTAAAACAATAAATCAGTCAAAAAAACTTTACTACTCCTTCATCCTCGACTAACTCGAAATATTTCAAATGTTAAGTAAGCTTATTACTTTAATATTGGGGGTAACTAAGCGTTTCCGAACGTATGAGATAAATTTGGGGTTAACAATTACATAGATAAACGTATGTCAAGGAGCGGTTATATATTAAACGATTTTTATAATTTATAACAAAAATGACGTTAATATTATTAACGAACAAAAATTTCAGTTTCATAAAATGATAATGTGTATGCTTTTATATAGAGTTACCCAACATATACTATTTTTCTCACCAGTACGAATTTAGGGTGGGGAATTTCTGAAATGGGAGATCCGGCGCGAATTACTTTTCATAATACCGGATAGGGTTCTTTCCTACGTCCAACTAATAGCGTCGCTAACGGTTACCTAAATACGTTTCAACTTCCGAGCCAAAACATTTCATACTTACTAAGTAACGTGTATTCTATAATTAATATATACGTAAATAAACGTAATGAAAAATAATTGGAAGAAATACACGTTTAATAGCCCGATACATAAATTATTATTAAAAGAAACTATCAACTCGTATGACACTGTACGTAATGAACCTGTAAAAACCACACGAAAACGGCGTAACTTGAACGACTAGGACATTTTTTTCAAAAATATTCTTTATCAAAAAGTTATAATTCCTCGCGCTCCGGTTAAACTATATACTATATCTTTACTTTACCAATGTTTTAAAGGTTATGACAATGATATGTTTTAGCTTTCATAACGCATCCAATTATAAATATAATTTCCTACTTTTTGATACAAGGATCTTATATCTTTAATATTTCACGTTTTCGAGGATTTAGCATTAATAAATTTGAAAGAAAATGAGGATATAATTGAGATTAACTTAAAATTCCTACCACGCATCGAAGATATCGAAAACAACCTATTTACGTACAAATGGATAAAGACCTGAACCTGGTTACGTAATGATATCTTATTTATGATAGAAAGTCCACTTATATTATACGATAAAGTTGAAAAATGGTAAGACCTAATATCGAATGAACTTTGCTTAAGTATAGAGTGGGAGGATGCAACTCAAGGGTACGATACGAAATTTATAAAACGATGAAACCTTCTCGTGAAAGTCTCAAGGGGTAAGGCGGCTTTTGAAGAAATAAGTTTAACTACGCTACTTATTCATCGAGGATCTACAGCATTATCATCTAATATTATTCACCTTCGCCTTTTTAAGCTAATATATTCACACTCAATTTCCGTTTTATGTTCCCCGCTTTTTAATACGCCTGGATATTGTGGGACTATTTTTCAACAGGTTTTCACCTTTTTGTAATATCCCGAATGAACCTTCAAATACCTGGATACAGAAAGTGTATATTATTCCTTGAAAGTTTGAAATTTTAAAGATAAATATTCGCTGTAATACTATCGAAGTATGTAAGACGCCAGTCGGACCAGACGATACCACTATACGCTTATTTAAAATTTATCATGACGTTATAATAAAGACCCTTCATACCCTTCATAATACGTTTCTAAATTAAAACGTTTTCTTATAAATGAGGTGATTATCAAAGGTATTTTTGATATTAATGCTTGGCTATCGGAACCATTTCAACCTACGGTCATAAAAATCTATCGAACTTCAACCGATTCATTTTCAGTGGTTAGAACGTATTGTCGCTCGAATAATATTGTATTCATTTATTACATGAAACCATATTGGCCTTTAACATAGAGGGTGACCTCCAAAGCCATCATCAGTATTCGATTTTATTTCGTAACTTACGAATAGCATCGATTCTCCACTCGTTCAAGGCAAATTTACGTCAATATTTTAACATAACATATAAGGTACCTTAAACGTCATACTTTACAACCGTTCATTATTTGTTTAAAAAATAGTTACAAGTTTTAAAAATGCCTGTTCACTTTTATCAACGTTTTCTTTTCAAGTAAAGTTATACAGTTTCGATATTAAACTACAACTAAGAGTTTGTTTTTAAATTACGGAATCTTATCAAGCTTTTCCCTTTTCCTGATACTTTATACAATTTATATTTAGGGTATAGATAACTTCACTTAACACGTATTTCGATATATATAAACGATATAAGTTATTGAAGAAATTTTAAATTTGAAAAAAAAAAAAAAAAAAAAAAAAACGTAAAGCTTATCAAAATCGAAATGACAAAATACGACTGGTAGGAAACTATGAAGAGGTTCGCTTTTGTACCCGAGAAGTCCAAATCAATATTCATTACGGGAAATTAGATGCAAGTTCACTTGCAAAACTAATATAATCCATACGTTGAAATTAAAATGTATTTAGTTTACTTGTTTAACAACCTTTTCTAAATATTATATTTTATAATATACGATGGATTATGGTTTTATTTAGTAAAACTATATTATGCAAGGCCTACGTAAGAGAACGCATAACGAAGGCTTTAAAGGGTGCCAGGTATTGTAAAGATTTTTTTGCGAACAAAGCATAGACCCTTACCTCATTTGCTATAAACCGTTTCCGCCGTTGCGTTTGTATTTATATTTGCGAATCCTACCAGAAATAGAAATTATAGGTGCGATCAAAACACCCTATAAAGCGAAATTACGATCATTATAATGGCTGATATACGATTAGTTATCTTTATATGCAGAGACACACCTAAAGTTATCAACCGTAAAGTACTCAAAATACCGGTCGACAAAGTTTTTTGTTTTCTTTCAATAATAACGCTTACGTTTTACATATGGTTTAAGTTTCCTTAAATTCTGGTGCCCTTTTGTACAACAGATTATCAAGGTAGGCATTAATACATATTACGTGGGTTCCTTAGGCTTTCTGACTATTTTTGAAAATTGTATGGAAATAGCCTTACATAATCTCAAAGGCTCCCGAATTCCCGTCAAGAAACAGGTAAACAAAAAGACGGTAATACACTGGACGGTTTTAAAAAAAACATTTTCGTATAAAAAGGAAACGACCGGTGGGTAAATATCGACTTAGGTTTTTTATATCCAACGAAGAATTCCCTAGTCATTTTCAACACATACTTTTAACCTATCGATACGGAATGGGGTCCTTAAAGCCCTTTACAAGCGAAATAACGAAAAAAGCCGCCGCTAGAACTTTCGAGAAATGATAATTTAATCTAAACAACAATTGTATTATAATGTGACCCGACAGTTTCGAGTAATTAATTAAAAGGACGAGATATTTCTAGTACAGTTATAAGGTTTTTAGTGACGACCGCGCGATACCTAATGGATTCGGTGGACTTTGCTATACCATATACGTTGTTAAGGTGAAAGTCATTAACACATTCCGAGAACTAAAAGAAAACGTTTGTATGAAGATTAGTGAAATTATAATATACGTCGATAATACCTCCGTAATATAATATTATAAAATAGTGCCTGGCTATTCTTTACTAGGGATCCACCCCTGGTAGTTTTACTTGCTCCTGAGATACTATAGAGTAGGGAGAGCCGCTCGAGTCCACGTTACATATCTGTGGGAAAAGGATTGTAATATCTTAGCTTTATAGCCGCTCCCTAACGGGGGAGTTTTTTTAAGGTTTATAGACAGAATCCGACTATTTTAAACTATAACTCCGGTCTCAATCCCTTTATATATAAACTTCGATCCTTTGATCGACGGTGTCTTAATTGTTTTTTTAGCAGCTATAGATTAGAGCTATTTATTAATTTTTCGACTTATTGAATCTTGACCTTTAAACCCTAAAGCAATCGCTTAATGCACGCGTTAGGGTGTAGTTTTAACGCATTTTCATGGCTTGGTACAATTACCTTACGATTTAATACGAATGTTTTACTTTATTTTTATATAGAGAATTTATCGATTAGGATTAAGTTGTTCTGAAGTACGTTTTATATTTAAAATAATGAAATACTGATACGTTAAACATTTTCAAGAATAAAATCCGATAGTTTAAAATTGTTGGTACGCCCACATGTTCTGATTAAATTTTCCCTTAAAAGCTTTCCCCTATATACGTTATTAATAACACCGTTGCTATGTCTCTTTTTATTAGGGATCTAGTTGACTTCATAAATCATAATAATTCATTTAACTGCTAATACGATGTTGGCACCCCTATCCATGGGCGTTATAGACCCAAATGTTAATTATTTAATTAGCCGGTTAAGTTTTTCAATGTTAATTTCTGATTTCCGATATAAATGGTTACGATAATTGGTAAGTAAGGTAGAAACAAAAAGTTTTTCAATATTAAGGAAAACTAATTTTACGTTATTTTTTAATAGTTAAAAGGCCTTGGACAAACCGTGATGAAAAGTTATTACGCCTGCAAAGGCTACATCGACATTAATAACCTTGATTCCTTTATAGATAAACTTTATGTTTATCATTACAACCTTAACTCGGTTAAAAGAATTATAGCTTAATTTATAAATATGAAGTAAGGAATTCGTAAACGATTTTACGTTTTTTTTAACGTATAGAGGGCTTTATTCGCGGAAGTCGGCGGTATAGTTTGGAAATCCGCCGCCAAATTCGCTATTTTTAAAAAGGTTATTACTAATACACTTATAAATACGTTTTTTCTTTTGGATATACTGGTGAATTATAATAAATATATTGCCTGCGTTTAACTTATCGACGAGTACCTTGATAATTTTCGTACTCATTATGAGAGTATTAGTATTATCGTTATTATAGGCGCTATTTACGGTAGGAATAACGGCGGTAACACGACCGCTCGAGCTATTTACGGCGATATTATTATAATTAGCGTAAACGTTTTTAGGCTATTTTAAAGCGACGCGCCACCTAGGTTAATTACGTGAAACTTTCCCGCCATAAGGTGCTTGAGTTATATTTACGTTACTGAGGGGACGGTTACCAGTTCCGTATTTGCTTATGGGATACTCGGTAACGTTCTAACAAATTGAACGATGAAGTTATTATAAAAATTTACCTTCCTTCAGCCGAAAACCTTATCGATTTTGAAAAGGGAAAATCTTAACTTTTATACATAATTATTTATAAAAGTTCGTAAAACATTATTTCGATTTAAAGGCTTTACCCCAAATTTTACATAGTTTTCTGTTTATAATATTTTTTTTTGTTTTACGATTTAGTAAATATAACAATAAATATTATATAGTCGCGTTTGAATATCGAATGAACCGTTTGAAGTTATCTCGTTTTTTTTGCCCCAACGATAATTTAGCGAATTTATGTTTTATACGCCCGGTTTGCTTTTACGACATATTTTCTTTATAACATTTTTAAACGTCAACCTCGAAAAATACCGTTACCAGATATAAACTTACGTTGTCTTTTTTATAATATAACGTTATTTAAGGTAATCTTTAAATAAAAGGATAATAAGTTACTTACGACTTTGTGAAATATATATTTCTTTATGTCGAGCCGGTAATTACCGTATTTAGGAGCAAGGGTTTACGTCCGTTCACAATTTGTCAAAAGGTGTCGACGCCGCTATATTCCATGTTATTGTACGACAGTCTTATAAAAACCGAGCTGTTACTACGTAACTTGTCGCTATTTCCCTTGGAGATATTAATAAAATACTCGCCTCAACTACTTATTTTCATTGACGAAAAACTTTCGATTAATTTTCAGGAATTCATACCCCTATGCGATAAAGTTCTTGGCGACAAATTAACCCATTATCGTTTGAAAAAGGATTACGAATTCTTTCTAGAATTAATAAACAGAATTAACTTTTAAAAGTACCATAGGGCTTTTTGTACGACATATCACATAAAAAGGGGTTCGTATTACGTAAAACTTTAACATTACTGTTTAATTAAGGTTATATTTGAATAAGTAGATTGAAACGGGAGCACTAGTTCCACTCGTTCAAAAATCAGGAAGAGGGTTACGATTTTATATTGATTATCGTAGGCTTAACATTATTACGAAAGTAAATCGTTACTCGCCTCCTTTTATTGAAAAACCAGTGATAAATATTTTATAAGTTGAGTGAGTTACCAAATTAAATGTTAAAACTGCTTTTTATAAGCTCCGTAATAAAGAGAAAAATAAATGTATTTCGTTTACGTTTCGAACTTTTTAAGTAGTTCATTACTCCTTTCGTTTTTTGGCGCATTTGTTACCCTTTAACAGTATATTAATAATTTGTTACGACTTATTTGACTTTTTTTTTTTCTCTTACCTTGACGAAATCCACGTTTGCTTTAACGATACCTTCTATGATTATATAATTCAAATTCAATAATTCCTAAACGTATTAAGCGTTATCGAGCTTAACCTAAACATATCTAAATGAGAATTCAATATTTAAAAAAACAATTATTTAGGATTCGTTATCGAAGCTGGTGTCAGTGTCTATATAGACTTAGAAAAGCTACGTGGTATCCGGGAATAGGCGGCTCCCACAATGGTTTTGGGAGTTCGTGTCTTTTTAAGGTTTATTATTTTTATCGTTATTCTTTTCGTGAATATTCGACGATTATCGGATCATCATTATGATTAACCTGTAAGGGTATTTTATTTCGTTAGGGGATTAAAGAAAAAGCAATTTTCGAACGGCATAAGTTTAGTTTTTTCTTTGAACCCGTGTTCGCCTAATGTGCTTCCGATTGCGATACCTTTGTCGAAAACAATAGTTTCAACTGGGCCTTAGAAGGCTGTTTCCTTTAATACAATGACTACTATAACCTACGCTTTTTGAAGTATTATTCCCAATGTTAGTTTTCCATCAAATATAATTATGAAATCTAAGATAAGGAGTTACTTAAAATTATAAGGTACTTAAAAATATGGAACGTGAATCATCGAGACACGGCGCGCCTATTTACTATGTTAACTAATTATAAAAACATAAAATACTTTATAGGGATATGGCGGCTTTTTCAATGACAAGTTCGTGAATTTCAATCACTTTCACAATTTCGCTTTCGGTTAATATATAATAAAGAAATGGATTACGTACGACCCGATATATTATTACGACGAGACTAGGTTATTTCTAACGGCGTTTTGGACCTACGTTATCTGAGCAAAAAACTCTAGTTATTCCGCTCCGAATAGTTCCATTTTAAGATTTTTTCGCCTATATATGTCTCTGTTAATCGTTGCCGGCGAATTAATTTCAAAAGGTCGTAATTTTTTTACTAAGTCGACCTCTAAAGTTATTAAAATACCGTTATTATACGCGACACCACTTACTCTTGCCTAATACATACGGTATGTATAGGCGACCGAAACCTTTTAACGGACATCGATACTAACAACTAATTTTCGCCAATAGTTTTAATTTCGGAATACCGGGTAAATAGCGATGGCGTTTTAAGGTTTCGCGACCGTATTTGGGTACCTCAGATTCATTTTTTACCGGTCACCTAAGCCGAGACGATATTATAGTCATTTTTTTCTAACGTATTTTTCGCTAAGCTTATATCATACGGTCCGCCGCTTGTATCGTAACTACAACGTTTGTAGTTATATAACCTATTTAAGATGTCGTCGAAAAAGGTTCCTTAAGCTCCATTAGGTTTTCGAACCACATTAAAGCGAATTTTCTGTCAACTTTATAGTAAATAAACCTTAGGTATATGAAGGTAATATACGTTACCTTATAATTAATACGTAACGTTTAAATAAAGCTGTTACCGTTAAATATATAATTATTATGGATGTTGAGAATTATACGAAACGGGTTTTTAGTTGTTATTAACGGTTTTATAATTTCACACGTATAATTGTTAACAACTGTGGTCTGAATTGGACCAAAAGCTTTTGAAAACGATTTTACGAACTAATTGGGGTGGAGAAACGCCTAAACACCGGTTTTTACCCCGAAATTAACTTCGTAACCGAATGCGTGAACTAAAAGATCCTGATGAATTTACGTTTATTCGTCGTTTATATATCATTAGATAAAAGCCGTTTCTTCTCCTATTATTAATTAACATTAAAAAATAAGAATAGAAAGACTATTAGTATTACCCCCTTTTTATAAGTTATAGTAATTACGTTAATTCTATTAAACTAGTATAATTTTTTTTTTTACGCCAACACTACGTGTCAAAGTTAAAAACTGTATTTAACGGATCGGCGAAGTTACGGAATTCGCATAAGCCGTAATAAAGATCATGTAATAATGTATAAAAAAATCTGATAATAAGCGGTGCTTTTCATCGAAACTTTTTCGAATCGGTGACTACGTTCAGATTTTCTTTAAAACCCATAAATCGAACGAAATTTTTAAAAAGTTCAACTTATTTTACAATAAGTATTAGGAAACGCGTGTAATCAACGCTTAAGTTATTAAATTTAATGTACCGGTGGTAAATATCCTTTTTTTTACGTAAATTAACACGCATGAGTCGTTTGAGATTTGTTTTAAGCTAGTTAACTCGAAGTTTGAAACCGTAAGCTATAATTATTAAAAACGATGATAATAAAGCGAAATAAAAATATCAAGTTGAAATATAATACGGGTTTGTAATAAACCCTTAGTCGAACGTATCCGGTTTTATAATTAACCGAATCGATAGGTTTGGGTTAAATAAGTAGGTTATATATACCCAATGTAAAATCTACTTTCAAATTTTTCTAGTACCATAATACTTGATACTTTTACATATTGTTACAAATAAGTTAAATATAACGATAGGCCCTTACGTTCAGCTTGTAAACGGGTAAAATTTTGCACTTTACTTTACCAAAAGTAACAGCGTAGTAACCGTTAATCAGTGGGTAATAAATAAATTTATTTATATTAATAAAGGCGAAGAAAAGACGATTAATACCGGGGCCCTATTTATTTCAATATATCCTTAAAGTCCTGATCCCAAATTTTACCTAGTACTTTCTTATCTATTCTAATAAGCAAACTCAGTTGAATATATATACGACCCAACTTAATATTAATATGCTTCGGCACCTTAACAGGGTTTTTTATTACTTTTTACAACGCTCCTTAACAGCTTGATAGCCGCGCCCCCCCACTTTTTTACCTAATTATAAGAATCTTAACTAAGCATATCATTTCTCGTTTATCAACTATACGGCTTGTAAAGCCCTAGACCACATCGGAGTGGCAGGTATAGAATCCCCCCTGTTGTAAAAGGACTGTGGACGGAGATGTTGCTCAAGGTGGTCGGATTCTGTCTATAAAGCTAGATGAAGAAGAAGAAGAAGTCCCTGATTGGGAGCGGCTAAGGAGCTAAGATAGTACAACACTTTACTCAGTCATATAACGTATCCTCAAGTTATTCTATATCTGCTCTAGTGTACCTCAAGAGCAAGTAGAATTACTAGGGTTGGATCCCTAGTAAATACTATCCAGGAACTAGTCTGTAACATTACCTCTAAAGACACCCCTGTCGTTTTTTCCCCTATCATGTTATTTTATATTGTAAGTTAAGGCGCCGTAAGAATACGAAAGGTACGCGCAACTTTAATAATTATACGGTTCCGTGTGGAAGGAACCTGGCTAACGTCACGTAAAAGGGGATTTAGCGCTTTTTTTTTCTTATAAATAGTCCGTAGAATCCTAATTGCAAAAGATAAAACTTTTTTTCCTTCAACCTTTAACTTTTCCTTATAATAACGTCAGTAATTATAATTATCCGGGTAACAATTATTTTCTTTGCGATTTTAGTCCTCTTTTTACTTATTAATGTTACTATGAATCTTCAATTTGCCGCTGAAGACACCAAAGTTATGAGAGATATAGGTTATATGTTTTGTAGTAGCTTAGTTTTCTTTTTATAAAGTATGAAATTCCTTTATTTAAGGGCTATAGATATGTATCTTGATGGAATTCGAGATTAGATATATTATGAATACGTTTACAGAATAGCGTATGATTTTGTGAAGTTTTACCAAGAGATTGAGGGTAGGTGATTCTAATAACCACAAAGAAGCTATTAACAAGTGATTAGACATTAGTGATTAGTGTCGCCTCTATTTCATTAAAGCCATTGGTCGCGGTTCTGAATATATGAATACGCCACTCGATTTGAACACAAATATAAATAAAGTTATCGAGGAGTTGTCGGAGGCGTGTTAGGCGTTTTATTTTTAGGATCAGGGTAAGTCTACATACCATAAGCCGCTTCCTAAGTACCAACAAGCGGTTAGAAAGCGTATAAGCTTAGGTGATCGCCATTAAGAAGTCTATAAAAGTCCGTCGCGCTACGTAACGTAAGGTCGATACCCGAGGTGGGAGTTGTTTTGTCACCGCTACTCCTATGCCGTCTTGGGGCCTGGAAGCCGTGTAATTGATAAACGAGAACATAATATTTAGGTAAGTTTTTTATAATTTGATAAAAACGTAGGTGATGCGTTTGAAAAGTAGCTAAGACGTGCTGTTAAAATGAATATCAAAGTGTATGAAGGTTTCGATGCCCATTAATGTTAAATTGAGTCGTATAAATATCAAATTAAGGTAGTTTATTCGAATGTGTAAGAAATTTCTATGTCAGGACTCGGATTAGCATTTTAAGGATAGGTTTAAGTTAGTGAGGTCCTAGTTGTAGTCGTTTTCGTTTCGTTTTTTCAAATATTAATACGTCTATTAAGTATTTCTTTGTTAACGTCTTATATGTTGTTCCGTTTGGTGAAATAAAGTGTAAAATTATACCTGTTTACGAGTTCGTCGTAAGGTCTTATCGTTATATTTAGCTGGTTTGTAACGTGATTCGAAGATATTAGGGGCTACGGTATTAGCAAAATTTAATAGCGACTTTTACGTTATGTGTAAAACGTATTGATTGAACTAAAACTCATAGTTTTAATTGATTGTAAAGTAGGGTATATCCGATTTGAGGTTTATCATAGGCTTATAATATACTTTTAAGTTATCATTTACTTTTCGGTTTATTATTTTCGTCTTGAATAATTATAATTTTCAGTCAAAAATTTGGGTTTACTAGCTTGGAAGCGCGTGCGAAACGGCTCGGGAAAAATAATTTATATATAATTAAGGATGTTTTTCGCTCGATATGTTAAGTTCAATAACGTAAGGTCTATTGAAATTCGTTATCTGTTACTTATTATAAATTTAATTTAACTTTGTAAAAAAATCGTTAGAATTATGGTTTTTAAGGAAAAGTTAATTGTTATCGCTGACTCGAAAAGGCTTCGAAAGTGCGCGCTTATTATTAACGGGTTTCTTTATAAATTATTACGAAGGCTTTATTACGGTTTATACAAGTTTTATAGCTTTGCGGATCAGTTTAACAAATTCTTAGCCTTTACGCGTAGTCTTTTCGTCGGAACAAAAACAATATATTGGTTAAATAGAATTAAATTAACAATTATAGGTTATAAAAACAATTCAATATTAATTGACATTATATCCTTATTATTCAGTGTTGATGAATAACTAGGGAATGATCAATTTTAATTAAGCTATGCATAAATGAGGAATAGACGTAAATATACAAGTATCTTTTAATTTACGCGTTCGGTTACACCGTTAATTTCGGGGTAAATGGCGGTATTAAGGCGTTATTCCACCTTATTTATGTCGTAAAATCATTTTTGAAACCTATTAATCGAATTTGAACCTCGGTCGTTAGCAAACGTATACATAAAACTATCAAGCCGCTAAAAATTAATAAAGAAACCGTTTCATATAAGTCTTAACATTTATAATAGTTATAATCTTACGAGTACTATTCTTAATAGTTATAAGGTAACGTGGGTAGCCCTCGTATTCCTCAGGTAAATTGATTATAAAGTCGGGGGAAAACTCGTTTTAAAACCGGTAAAAGCCGGAAGGGTTTGAAGAGCTCTTTGTAACAATATATACAAAAGGTTATACGGTGATAAATGTTGTAGTTAGAGTAAAAGTGACAAGCCACACGATATAAACCGAATTTAAAATCCGTTGAAGAAATTATAAAGGTAATAGAGTTTTAACTTAGGTAGCTGGTAAAAAAACTAATCTTAAAAAACTTTAATTACCCAGGTAGTAAACGGCTTGTAAATAGGTATCTAAATACGGTCGCGAAATCTTAAAACATTATCGTCATTTACCTGGCAGTTCGAAATTAAAACCTTTAACATATAGTCTTTATCGGTACGGATATACTTTGGAAAGTATCGGTTCTCTATACGCGTGATACGCAGTAGATGAGAGTAAATGGTACTGTGTAAAATAATAGTATCTTAATAACTTCAAAGGTTAACTTTAGTACAATGTTTACGGACTTTGAAAATTAATTCGCCGAAAACGGTTAACTAGAAGAAGTAGCCCTGCGGAAGCGGCCAAAAAATGAACGATTCCGGGCATAATAACTAAAGTTTCGGCCTAGGTAACGTAGGTATGAAAATACATTATGGATATCTTGATTTCGTTGTAATAATATATCGGGTTATATATAATTCTTAATTTTATTATTTATTAACCGAAAGCAAAATTACGAAAAGCCTCTAGGTTAGCGGACATATCTTCCGGAAAGTCTGGGTATCGTTATAATGTATTTTAAGTTTTTGTAATCCGTTAAGATAATAAATTGGCGCGCTGTGCCTTAAAGATGCACTTTTTTATTTTGAAATAGCCTATAATCTTAAGAAGCTCTTTGTCGTGAATTTGTTAGTTGTATTCAGCATGAGATAAGAAACGGGAGTAAAAATTTATTAGGCGTAAAGTAACATGTTCATTACGTTAAAGGAAATAACCTCCTAAGTTTTAGTTAAAATATTCGAATTCGAGAAAGTTCCTGAGGCGGGATTTCATTATGTAAGTATGGGATCGGAAAGGATGTTAAATTCAAACTATTCCACAGTAACCTTTTTGTTAGGCCTTTAATTAAAAAAAGTACCTTTACGGGTTCATTATAATAATAGTTTGATAATCTTGGCATAGTGAAAGGTTAAATAACTATGAAAACTAGTGAATTTTGAAAAAAATCGTATTTGGAAATATTTATGTTAATTTCCGTAACTCTTCATACATTAATAATTCATTTAACTTTAACTACGTGGTCATTAAAGGTGCCGTTAAAGTAAATAATGACATCGTCGAGGTGAACAGAACGAAAAATATCGATTGAAGGGCGTAAGAAATTATTAATATACTGTCCAAAGGTAACGGAGGCGTTGAAAAGCCAAAGAGAGTAACAAATTATATAAAGAGTTTATACTGTATATGCGACGTAGTTTTCTATTTAATTACCTTTGTCATACAGAATTTGTTGAAAGTAGTTTTAAGATTCAATTTAGTAAATTATTTGCCTTACGAAATGTTTGCTAGCATTTATTAAATGAAAAGGAGCTGGTCACGATTTTATTCGTCATAGTATTTAGCTTACGATAATCGATATAAAATTTCAATCCGCTTTCAGGGTTTCTAAAAAAAAGAACCAGGGCGCCAGCTAAAAATTTACATACTTAAATGTAACGTTGATTAAGTAGTTCGATTAACGTTTTATGTATTACAAAAAGCTTTTAACGTGATATACCACATAAGGGGCCTTAGAGAACCTTTGAAGGTTAATTTTGGTTGTCGGTAAGAAAGAGAATTTGATAATTTACTTTGAAGCGGTAAGGGGGTAACTTCTTGCCGTGGGTTTCGTCAAATAGGGGTACGAATTCATTAAGATAAGTAAGAGTTTATCGTAAACGGATGTAAGTGGTTTCGAGGCGAGTGTTTTGTTAATATTTTCGAGGAAAATAGCGAGCAATTACGAGGTAGCGGTTCGGTTTCTACGGGTTTATTATAAAATAATCAGGAATATAGCGGCCTTAACCCCTTTTAACACTTTTTGTACGGGCGTAAACCCCAGTTTTTAGGGAGGGTGGTTTTATCTCGTCTTAAAAGTAATATGTATTTCGCAACGTTGTAGGTAAATTTATTAGTATTTTATTTAAGGGTTATTGGAATAATGTCATATTATAAAAAAAAGGACAACGTAGATTTATATCCGGTAATTGTATTTATAGAGGTTTAATTTTCAAAAAGTTCCAAAGAAATAAGTTGTAAGGGAGAGCCGGGCGTATAAAACGTAACTTTTTCGATTTAATGTCAAGAAATAGAAAAACATAGTAACTTTTAACGGGGGTAAATTGTTTATTCGCGAGGTTATAATATTTATAACTTAAATCTACCCTAATGTAAAAAAAGAGAATAAAATTATAAAGTAAATTTATTATAAACGGAAAGTCAGTAAAACAATGGGACGAAGTGATTATATTAAATTTAAGTTTTACTAACTTTAATACGTGATTATATATAGGAGTTACGCTTTTCCTTTTTAGAAATCGATCAGGTTTTCGGTCGAAGCGACATAAATTCTTATAGCGGTTTTTCCTTTACAGTCGTTCAAATGTTTTACCAGGTCCTATAATTAGGTATGTATCCAGTAGCCGTCTACTCTGTAACTTAAGTATAATCCGAGGTTTTTACAGTGGGAAAGTTCTACGCAGCTAACATAAGCAGCGATCTGCTTAGAAGCGGCTCGGGTGGCGTTTACACAATTTATAATAAAGTCGCTTTAGCTATCTCGAGCGGGCGTATAACCACCGTTATTTCTACCACGAAAGGCGTTTCCAGTAGCGACAATATTAGTACCATCATGATAAGTTTAAAAATTTTCAAAGCGCCCGTTGAAAAACTAAACGCGAGCGACCCATTTATTATAATCCGCCGGTATATCAAGGGGGTGTATCATATCAAAAAGTACATTATTGATAAATCCTTTCAAAATAGCGAGTTTAATAGTAAATTCCTAAGCTATACCGCCGGCTTTCGCGAGTATAACCTCTCGAGTATGAAAAAAAAAAAAAAACGTAAAATCGTTTACGAGATTTTTACTTTATACTTATAAGCCGAGTCATTGCTGTTTTAGCCGCGTTAGGGTCGTCATAATAGGCGTAAAGTGTAATTATAAAGTCATCGAAGTCGTTAATACCTCTGTCGTTTCCATAAGCGTAATAGATTTTTATAGAGGTTTTCGCGGGGCCTTTCAATCATTGGAAAATAACGTTAAAGCAATCCATTTTTATAATAATTAACTTTAGGTTTCGACGTAACTTACGTATTATCATAGGCTTTTAAACCTGGAATCCTAGCTTAATACTGAAAAAATTAACCGGTTAGTTAAGTAGTCTACGTTTAAGTTAGTAACGCCTGTCAAAAGGGGCGTCAATATCGTTGTCGGAGTTAGATAAGTCTCCTTTATTTTGGAATCTGGTACGATTCTTAATACGGAGCGGTATGGCAGCGGCGTCATTTGTGGAATTCGTAGGAGAAATCTATTAAAGGGTAAGTAAACCCAAAGACGTAAACGTTTTGGTAAATTCGAATTATCGGATGATATTTATGACAGCGTTTAACGTATTAGTATTTGGTTATTTTATAACTTATTTTAGATCCGCTAAATTTCGCTTAATAAGTTTTATACGTATGGCGTCGATAAAGCGTTCGTATTAAGGTTTAATGAGATCGTACTAATCCGTTAAATCGTTTTAACCGTATTTACTTGCGTTTACGTTAAGGAATAGCTTTAAGGCTAAATAGTTCATATTCGATAGGTCGGAGGATGAAGATATAGTCATAAGCTATAACCGTTAAAACGTAGTTAAGATATTTTCAAGCAAAAGATCGAAATTTATATGTAAAGGGATTATAGCCGGAGCTATCTGTTAAGGTAATCGGATTCTGTCTATAAATCTCGATAAAGAAGAAAAAGAAAAAGTCACTTATAGGGAGCGGCTATGAAGCTAAAATAGTACAACCCTTTTCCAAGTCATATGACGTATCCTTACGCTGCTCTCTCCCTGCTCTAGAATATCGTGGGAGCAAGTATAACTACCAGGGCTGGATCCCTGGTAAATAATAGCCAGGAACTAGCCTTTAACACCTATTTCGGGTATTAACCTTACGCTGTATGGCGCGACGGATTCTCATGGCCTTTTTGGCGGCGATTTCCTAAGATTACACGCTTTTTAGCCACACATTCGAACCCAGGGAGCGGCTTATAATACGTATACTTACCGGGGTCCTAAAGGTCGAACGCCAGATACGCCTCCGAGAATTCCTTAACAGCTTTGATTATATCCGGATTTAGATCGAGCGACGTACACGTATAATTAAAACAACGACCCATGACTCCAACAAAATAAACGCGGTACCGAGCCCTATTATTTAACTAATTCTTTGTAACTATTAAAATTATTTACCCTTATTCGCTTAGTAAAACTTCCTAGGATTTTACGTTATTTTATAAACGCATTCGAAATATGTTGATTGTCAGGTTTCGTTAGGGTAAATGTCGATAACCTTTAGGGTTAGGAACTTCATACTTGTTAATATGATCTAAGCAATTCCGAATCATGTAAACTATGTCTCTGATAACTTTATCTACCTCGGTGATGACCTAAGGATTCATCGTAACATTAATAAGTAAAAGGAATACTGTAAATTTAAATAAACAAGTGATATATTAACAACTATAAATACTAACATTGAACGGAAATGTTAAAAGTCAAATAAAAATGATGTTTTATATTTTGTAATCTGGACTTTACGGATTTTCTATTAAGAAGGAAGGAAGCTAAAGCCAATTCCACGTAACGTTAGCCTAGTGCCTTCCACACGGACTCTTATCGTTCTAAAACACGCGAGTATCTTCCTTATGTTTTCGGCGCCTTACACTATAACATCGAAAAAAAAATTTACGAGGCAAGGAACGATAGGGATGTCTTTGGGGTTAATGTTACAGGCTAGTTCCTGGTTAGTATTTACCAGGGATCCAACTATAGTAATTCTACTTACCCCTACGATTCTCTAGAGTAGGGTGAAAGCCGCTAGAGGACACGTTACATAACTGTGGGAAAGGAGTTGTAGCATCTTAGCTCCATAGCTGCTCCCTAGCAGGGACTTCTTCTTCTTCATCGAGGTTTATAGACAGAATCCGACCACTTTGACCGACAGCTCCGGCTTCAGTCCCTTGACATATAAGGTTTAAAGGGAAACCCGATTGCCTTGTTTTAAGAAGCTTATAATGAATTTTATGCGGTAGACACATCCCTTTCGAACCGCGTTATAGGAAAATAATACCTCGAGTACATAAATATCGACGGAAACGAAACCGCTGATAAGCTAACTAGTATTAATGTTAAATCTTCCCTCCGCTTATATCATAACTATAAACCTTGCATTAACGAAATAAACTCCTACCTTTCAACCTGCTTAAAAGTTATAATGAAAAAGAAATATTTTAGGGTTCCTCATAGTGTTATACCTATACCGAATATAGCTATTATATTATACATCTCTAAGGCTAGTATATTGATTATATTCCTTTTTATTTCTTGGATATTTATTAAATCTTGTTCCTTGTAATGTTAAATTTCTTTTACTGCTCACCTCAATTTCTGATAGGTATTTGATAGTCGATTTGTAAGGAAAACTTCATATTTTTTGTAAAGGAGCCGTTTGTAAATATTATTAATTTGGCTTTCGACAAGTTAATTTTAATTTTATTAGTCTATTAGTTCAGACTTTGAATGTGTCAATTCCGAGGGTTGTTTAGTCTATCAAATGTTTTTTTCCGGTGGATTATATTTTTTCATCGTTATTAATGGGTTTTAAAAGGCTTCCGATCACTATAGAGTGATGATATCGCTATTTCAAGCCTGTAATTACAAATACTGTCATTTTTTGGCTACGTTATTCTTGTTAATTTTTTCTAAGCACACACTATGGCCTTTTCGGAAAAACCTAAAGCTAGTATTAACATTAAGTCTGCAGATTGATGATCCGCTTAAGTTAAGCTCGTTGTTCTTTACCGAAGTCGTAATTAGTTGTCAATTTCAAATTTTAAGTCTTGAATCGCTTATTGTTTCTATTTTATAAATCTGGCTGCTTTAAATAAAACGGTATTATTAATAGGTATATTTATAATTCCGAAGTTTTTTTTTTTCGTTACTTGTACATACGGATACCATATTAAAGACTTTATACTTAGTAGTGATTTAAAGTACGATTGATAGGTTATAAACCCAAAGACGTTTACTTCAAACAGTCTGTAAAGTGAGTTAATATATGGTATTAATTTTTTCGAAGGGTACTTTCTACGTAGGCTTTATATTAGTTTCAATAGTACTTTGTGCAATAGATTGGTAATTTATTACGTGTACTTATAGTTCCATTACGGCTGTGACAGGTGTATTCCATTTTAATTATGATAGACATCTTTTATCAAAGAGATTTTTTAACGTCAGTTCAGTTTATAAATCTTGTCGATTTCGTAATGATTTAGGTTTTTAATTCATTATAGTATCCTTACGAAATTAAATGTAACTTTTTGTACGGCTGGCCCTTTGTTTTCACTTTGATTTTATATATGACTTTCGATTTGAAAATTATTTTATTCGGGTTATGGAGTTCAAAGTTGGGTTTAGATTTGAATTGTTTGATTTTTTGTGATAGAAGGCTGTTTATCTCAACCTTGGTTCTTTCCCTTTTTTTTTCCTCAAGTTGGAATAAAGCTTTGTATCCGAAGTTTAAATTCTAAGTCTTTGTCGTCTTTTTCCAATCTTGTTTAATTGAATAATATTATAAGTAAGACACGGTTTATATTTATTGTCTCTAATATTTTTATTTTGTTTGGTTGTCCACCTCGATAGAGTTTTATTGGCTCATCGATAATATGTAAAAAGGGATTAGGTTAGCTTAATCCTTTGGATTTTTTCTTTTCTTAATTTATATTAGTTGTTTTAATGAATTTTTTGGCTTAGGTTTTGCATATTTTCACGAAGACATCAATGATTTTAACAAATACTTTAGGGTTAGCAGAATTTGAACGTTTTGTATAGACTATTTCATTTAGCCGATTCCCATTATACGGGGACTTGAATGAATAAAAGGAAAATTAGTATATTAATTATTACCGAGAGGTTCAAGGTGTTCAGGGTATTATTAACATAACGTAGTTCTAATTCCTTTTTATGTTTCTTTAGTAATTCACTATATTCCCAACATTTATTTCCATGTTAAATAATTGAGAAAATTAACCCGTTAGGCCTGGATACGCTTCAAATAATAGCAACGTTGGTATTAGACCATTGGGGCTTATATTATCATCTATTCTTTTTAATGTTATTTGAAGGCGTGGTTTCTAGTTCCTGATTTTTTCCATTTTCAACGTGTGTATATTTTTCGTTCGGCGAAGTACTTTTTACGCCTATTCAATCTTTCAAATGATTTGGCGGTCCTTTATAGGTTCCTGTTTTTATTAAATTCCCATTATTTAAGCATTTGTTTGAAACTTCGCCGCGGTAAAATTGGTATCGGCATCATAAAATCCGACGTTGAATGGACTTAAGTACGTGTTAATCCATAGTATCGATAAATATTTCCACGTATCTTCCTGGGACTGGGATTTTGAAAATTCGTTTTGTTAGAAGAGTTAATAAATTGATCAAGTATATTATAAATTTGTTGTTTCAGGAGAAAACATTAAAAAATGATTCTTACTTAAAATTTACGCAGTTTTTATATATCAATTCATTATTTATGGGTTTGGCTTTTCATTTAGAGGTAATAACAGAGATTTTCGATAGATTTTGAGGTTAATCATTTCATATTTTGATGATTTGATGACTTTTGGATTTCATATAGCTTATAAACAAGTGAGTGGTTGAAAAGTTGGTGTAATAAGTGTACTTCGGAATTTATTATATTTAATAGACTTGATTTTGAGATTTAAAGATTCAATTATAAATTAATTTACTTAGTGGTAAAGGGAATCCTCTTTTTGTTTTGGACTAGTTCCAATTAGCGTTAACGTTTCTGTTGGCGCCAAGGTTCTTTATATCCTCGAAGTAAAGAAGGAAATATGTAAGGAACATAAGGATATGAAATGAATTCGACTTAATGACATGCAGAGATACCGTTGTTAATAATAACCGTAGTTTCTTACCTGCGTCAAATTTAGCTCTGATTTTTCCATCATTGTGGAAATGAATTTCCGTAATTGTAGTGCTATTCTATCGCAATACTACGATCTGGGAACACCTTTTTGTGAAATACCTTGTTTTCGTAGTATTTGATATTATATTTTGAAATGTTTCGTTTCCATAGTCATTGCTAGGTTGAAAGGTATTTAAAGGGTTAGAGGTTTAGTAGGGGTAAAAGGAAGTATATTTACCATTGCACCGGTGTGTGAAATTTATAGTCAGCCACTTATTTTGAAACGTGAGGGATAGTATCATCATTTTATTTAATATGTTTGAAAAAATAAATCGTCGTCAATGCTTCTTTTTACCCTTGAACCTGGTAATTTTGTTTAATTTGTTTTGTTTGAAAGTAGCGGAGTATTAAATGTAGTATATTCTCTGTTTGCTAGTACGTTGAGCTAGAGTAAATAATTGAATAAATAGGCGGATTTCCTATAGATTCGTATATTTTGCCACTATTAATACCATGGATTTGACAAGTAACAGGTTTAATGGAGTTTTCTCTTCAACATATTCAATATATTTTAGACTTCTGTTTGAAAGTATTAAGCCAGAATTTAAATATCAAAGTTCATGCTATTTAACATCTATATTGTAAATTAATGCGCTGTTTTCTTTATCTATATTGCGAAAATTATTAACTAGACGGTTTATATTAGGCCAGTTTTGCGCGCGTTATTACGGTCGTGAGAAAGAACCTTAATTGGTTAAAAATTCCCTTATAATTGTTATTTTAGAGTTTAAAAGGGTATTTAAACTCGTTGATACCCATGATAACCCCCCGTACCTGTTCGTTGAACTTAGCTTTGATAATGTGGGCTTTCTATTTCGCTTGCTGGCATAACATTTACTTATTATGTATTTGATTTCAAATATTCATCGGCGTTTTCTCCTTTTGTTAGCTGGGTTATTATCGACTTCTACCTTGTAGCAGCCTAATTTATATTATATTATGCTAAGTATATATCACGTTCAAAATGATTTGGTTTTGCCGTTGAAGATCTTTGCAATTTTTTTGCTCGGGCTTATAAGTTTAAGTTCCAGTTTTTAGTCTGCCTTTTTATTATTTCGAGGAATAGGCAGTGAAATTTAAAAACAGGTACCCTTATTTATTTGCTGCTGTTAAGTAAGAGTATAATCTTTGTGTTGGGGGGGTTTTAGAAAATCTCGACATTTTTTATTTTATTACAAATGTTGGAGAAGTGCATGAATAGATCATAGTGAATGTTAACCACTTGAAAAAGTTTATGCAAAAATCTCGATAATAGTTTTAGTTGTTATTGCTGCTTTCTTTTTATCTTTGCTTTGTTGCCGCCGAGTTACGGTATTAATAGTAATTGCTGGTTACCTAGTTTGTGGGGTAAGTCTTAGAGTAATATAATTAATGGTTTTAGGCATATATGTATACGTTCTCTAGTAAATATCGGTTTAAATGACTTGGTGACTTTAAGAGAAAGACTAATGGGTAAGTGGGACTTGATTATAGGAAGTGATTCGGGGTACATAACGATTTTTTTTAATTAACCGAATACCGTCGACTTCAATTTCTTTCGCCGCGTTGGCAGCCGTTTCTTCACGCGTTTTGTCCTCGTTGAAAGCGTACACAGTGTTGTTAGGTATGGTGGTTGGGCTTCCTAAAAGATTAACATATTCTTTATCATCGATGCACAAATAGATTTATCTAAACTTGTGGTCGAGGTGAGTTTTTTTTTTAATGTGTATAAAGGCATTGAAGTTTTTTAAAGCCCTTAACTTGAAGGTATTAAGGACTACGATTTTAAAGGGGTTTTCACGTTGATATAACTTGAGGGAGGTTTTAATTAGTTTCAATAAAGTTTTTTATAGAATTTAACTGCTACGACAAGTGATGTTCTTCCTTATTCAGGCTTTGACGCTCCTTTAGAGTATCTTTATTATATCAATCATCTAGTGTTCGCCAAATTTGGACAAATATTAAAAGATGAAGCGCGACAATAGAACTCTTTACTGGCGTTATATTCCAGGATATATTTGTTAAAGTAATTGGTTATATGTTTTTTAGAGGATGTTACATCGGCATTTCTTTTTAAGCAATCTTCGAAATGAGTTAGGACAAGGAATACGAAGTCCTCAATATCCTCCATTCGTTTTGAATTGAAATGAATCTTAAGGTTTTTGCTTTCTAAATGAAACTTGGTTCTAGGAGACTATTAATAACTTGGTATTTTCTTGTAGAGTTGCGGTAGGTAGCTTTTCTAACACGACTTGTCGGATTTAGGTGTTTACTCTCTGTTCGTCAATTTTAATGAATATATTGATATAGGTGGAAATGATTTAAGTAATGTTAAAAGTTTGGTTAAAAATGTAAGGTTGGGGGTCATTTGATATTGATAGAGATTGTGGGTTGAAAGTTATAAGCGGGAGAGGGTAGTCTTTTTTCTAGTAGTTGATCCCGAAGTATTATTGTCTGAAAAGTTGGTTGAATTATCGATAGAATAAATATACCTGATGATCTCAACGTTCTTCAAAAAAATCTAGTAAGGATTTCTTAGTGTTTTCGATGATGGCGATACTAATGTTACCTTTAGATTACCGTAAAGAACTAACGTAATCTAGAGGTCTTTTCTTCTTATTTCCGTGAGAAACTAAAACAAGAAAAAAGTCCTTTCGCCATGGTCTATTCTCTTACTTCGCCTTTAACAAAGAGTAATAGAAAAGAGAATCATTTTTCTACTTAGATTATCTATATTTCACCCAATCAACACTTATTAGGTTTTGTTGAGATTTTAACGATTTAATTTTATTTATTCATTTAGTTTAAGTTTCGGTATTATAGCACTAATCCAGTGGTTTAATTATTTTGTTAGGCCTGGAATTTCGATATACTGAAAAATATAACGAATGCAGTAGCCTTATTTGATTCATTGACTCATGATTTTACTATTTTCGTATTCAATGTAATGGTGTTTATGTATGTTGCATTGGTGGAATTAGCAACGTCAATGTAATTCACAGCGGGTTTAATGGTAGCTATATACTCTTTTACGATGACTAAAGAAATTTTACTTAAACGGGTGTAAATGTTTTGTAAGTTTATATTGATCTGCACTTTATTTAGGTTCATTAAGTTGAACCTTGAATATATTAGAGGTTCTTTTTTTTTTTTTTTTTTTTTTTTTTTTTTTTTTCGGGCGATACGACGCGAATGATAATCAGATTCGAATATATCATCTTTGTTCAACCGCAAGATATTTATGTTTTGTGAAATGGGATTTTATGCTATAAGAATTAAAGTTTGTGTTTTCGATACGACGCGAATGATTATCGGATCGTTATCTATCCCTAGAATCACATTTTATATGCAAGCGGCTCAAGTATCAATATGAATGAGGGTATTTATCTCATTTCTATGAAGGATGTTATGAACTTTCAAAAGGTGAAAGTGTAATTTTTAAATATAATTACGTATAAAAGTTACCACAACATGAATTCAAAACGATAATTCATTCATAACATATGAACAGTTTTCTATTGAAAGTAAATTTGATACATTATTTCATTGCAATTTTCAAAGTTTTCGTCAATATGAGTTATATGTTTCTTGAACTTGTCAATAAACAGTTTATCCGCCTATTATGGTAACCACGTATTTGTATTTCATATGGATACTTTAATTTAGTTACTGGATGCTTCAAATTTTTCAACTAACAGCTTCTTTTTATAGCATATTTAAATGGAGACATGGATCAATATTGATATCGTATTGAGGTTTAGGATATTCTTTATACGTAATACGAAGATATTTAAGGTTATTTTTGAATATAATACGAGTAGGTAACCAACGTCGTTCTCAAAAATATACATATTTAGGAACGAGTTTGTAGTAACCAAATATTGAAACATGAGTTTGTACCCGTATGAAAGTTACTTCAATTCGTTAGCGCTACTTATCATTACGTTATATTCCGATCAGCTTGTATAGATCATAATATGGATACTCACCGTGTATCCTTGTTGTTTCAAGTTATAAATGTAGTATTAAACCCATAATAAGTCGTCAATATCGATGATATACTTCGCAATGTCATTGAACTATTGATCATTTTATTAGGAAAAAAGCTTATAGATAGGCTGTTTTCTTAAAGCTTAAGAACCGATGATAAGATTGTTCATCAAAATATGATAAAAGTTAAATTTTAGCAATCCTTCAAAGTCGTTATATCAAATGTTAGTGGCAAAGATTTTGGTGTTACGTTCAATATTGATGGAAATGCTAGACTAAGGTTATATCAGTAGGAATAGCTCATTGAAGTGTGAGCCCATAATTTTTGTTTCAAACCCCAGAGGTAACCTAATATTTTACGTCAATTACTCACGACTTAATATTACCAAGTAGGTGTATTCATACCTTTTTACCTTTTTTACATAAATAATTACGAAGAATTTACGGGTTTATTAATTCATCAAATTTTACATTAAAATCTCTTTTTATAAAATATGTGATAAATAAAGAAATAAGTGAAAGCTAGAGTTTTGTACCCGTTTCAGATTGCTGAATACGTAGTAATTCCATTAGGTCGTCTCAGTATACTATCAATCTTTTAATAATATATTCACAAATTATTACCAATATTACTTCAAACTTGTTTTTATCTTTGGCACCTTTCCTATACCTATACTGCTTTGAATAGTACCTTTGGAAAAGATTATATTATACTTTAATTTATGGAAAGCGTTTTAATAGCTGTAGAATGTAACCCCAATAGGTTTAAGGGTCAATTGAGCATTTATATAATCATGTATTTGGGGTCTATTATTCAAGCTAGGATTGGGATTTGTACGAAGTCTGTGAATTTAAGCGTTATTGCAAGTAAACATCTTTTACGTCTGTATTAAATTTACATAGATTTGTATGATTTGTGAACTTTTACCAGTATTTTTGGTGATTATGTGGCAATTATCAGCCCTATAGTTGGAGTGATTAGAAATGATCCCTCTTTCGACAGGATTATGAGAGAGACGTCGTGCTCAATTGGTTTCAGATTTAATTTTGAAATCAAAAGGTTGCCCTGGGCAGCACAGACTTCAAATGCAAACTTTCCCTCATTATTGTCACAAAAACCACTTGTAGTTAGTAAATATCTTTTGCGTTTTGTAACTAATGATAAAAGCATTTGTATTAATGAAAGTAGTAGTATTATTATGTAAGCACGGACCCCTACTCGCTTTGTACCACCGTATACAAGCCTTTGCGAGGGCTTTTAAAATCTTTAAAAGGGTTTTTCTTATATTCATGCACCAATAACCCTCCCCTCCCCTCCCATACAAAATTATCTCATTTTCCCCCTTTTTCTACTCCAGTTAAGGCGACCCCTGATAACCTCGTTTTAACCTACGGGGCTTAGCCTTATTTAGGTTTTATATAGTCCATTTTGTGGAAGCAAAGCACGGGTTTTTATTTTCGGCGGAAGGATAGGCGCAAAATAAGTTTGTTCTAGAATCAATAAAGGGTGATATGGTTTAGGTTCCAGCTACGTCGATTTTATTAGGCCGTCAGGAGATATTACCGTGATGGGCTTTCTTCCATAATAAAAGCTATGAATACAGCACAAACAATAATAGCATCGTTGAAGAAATGGAATCGATCGAAAATAAGTATGTCGCCAATGCTTCCGTTGTTGCCGACGGTATTGCATTTCCTGCTGAGTCCGCCATTAACTTTGGTCTTTTTCTTAGTCTTATATTTCCTAATAATAGACATAACCCGAGCAAGTAATGATTAAAAAAGATCTGTAACTCTCGTAGTCAAGTTATTATATACACTCTAGCCGTGATTTGTAGTTTGTAAAAGTCTAGCAGTCGTCAAACTAGAAAATCTTCGGAGGCATATAATTTCATTCGTACCGCCAGGTATCCACTACAGGCTAATTTACGCCTTCATTAAAATTTTAGTCTGTTTTTCAAAATATTCTTAACGAGGATAAAATTACGAATGTTTTGACGGTTAAAAAAATCTTCAGCACATAGGTTACGTCCACTCGTTGATCTGTAGTCAGTGAAAAAGCTGTGATGTACGGTTTGAAACCTTTTCAAAAACGATGAATATATTCAGTATATTTAATTCCGCTTCTGTTTCAATTGAATTTAGTCTAAGTCTATATGAAGGAGGTTAAAACAACGATGATACCACGTAAAATGTCTGAAACTATATTTTATAATTCAATACCATCATAAAAACGCCGTGATTACGGAGGCACAAGAAAAAGACGATTTAAATGCCCATTGCTTGTGGAGTAACCGATACAGAGATGCTTCTTAAGGTGGTTGGATAATGTGTATGATCATTGGTCGAGAAGATACGGAGAAATACCTATTAAATCATCGTTGTTGAACTAGTAAAAAGGACCGATTCGGTTATATAGTTGATTTTATTGTGTGGATATGCTTAGGAGCTACAAGAGAACGTCTTAAAGCCATATTAGCTGTTAAGGGTAGATACCAAGCGATTATTAGCCCATTTATCAACCTGTAATATTACTCACGGTCTACAAAAGAGGGGAAGTGTGGGGCGCTTTAGTTGAAGAAGTTTTTTACGGGCTGTATAAAGTCCTAGCTCATTGTAGAATTAGGTAGAATACGACAGCGTTAAAGTAGTTGGGGGTTACTTGTTTACGTGTGGTGTGGAACGTTCTGTTCATATTTAAAAGTTGCCCTCCTAATGTGAATATTTTTGAAATATTCCTCACCCCCTCTTTTCTACTTGAGGTGTAATAATTTTTTATGAGGGGCATACAACGTTTTGTAAACGTGTAAAAGGCGCATTTTTCATCGTGCATCATCTGGGCGTATAGTGGATGATGTTACTATTCATCACTTTCTTCCCTTTGTATAAATAATCACTTTTGTACTACTCAAAATATAACATGTTTCCGGTAGTGAACAACTTAATTAACTATTAATAATTTAATATATATTTACCTAACGTAATAACTTATGTCATTATATTCTTGCTATTTTTACAGACTATTTTTTTCTCTAGTTCACCGAAGTTTTTTCTTCTGCGAGTCTTAATGAACAAGTTAACATGTTCGCGACGATTAACCAATATATATGAGATGTAAACTTCGCTGTTGCGTAACTGTTAGCCCCTCTATACCCAGTGGGTAATTCCTTATTCATAAAGCCTATTAACGAATACTTCAATAAAACGTGTAAATAAATTTATTTTCAATTTATTTATTATATGACGTATAATTATCGGTAGTTTAGATTCAGTATTCAGTGTAAATTTAACCTTTGGTATAAAGGGACTAAGGCCGGAGCTGTTGGTGAAGGTGGTCGAATTCTGTCTATAAACCTTGATTAAGAAGAAGAAAACGGGAAGTCTCAACTAGGGAGCGTCTATTGAGTTAAGATGGTGCAACCCTCTCCCTAGTTATGTAACTTGAGGTATCATGTCTTGAAGCGGCTTCCTTCCTTCTCTAGAGAATTGTAGAAGCGTGTAAAATTACTAGAGTTTAATCCATAGAAATATTAATTAGGTTCTTGCCTGTACTATTACCCTTAAAGATACACACATCGTCTTTTCTCCGTTTTTTTATTATTATTATCATTGTAGGTAGTTTTATTATGTTTGACGCCGTAAGTAAAAGAAATTTAAGTGCGCCTTTCAGAACATTATAGCTCCGTGTCAATGGTTTTAGGCCAACATTACATAAAAGGTGCTCTAACAACTTCCTTTTCTCCCTTTATGAATGATGATTTAACTTCTAAATGCAAAGGCTAAACTTTCTTCGTTTTTTAACTTTTAAACTTTCCGTATAGTGTTAGTACATTTGGCCATTAGTATAACACTTATTTTATAGTTTTAATAATCCTTACAATCCTTCTATATTGTTATGATAAATCCCTAACTTTCAGCTAAGGTTGATAAAGCTTTTAGAGATATGTGTTACACACGCCGGAGCTACTTGGTCTCTGCTAATAATTATAAAGTTCCCTGTGCTAAGAGCTATCAATATTTACCCCGATAGGACCCGCGAACAAACATATTTCGAATACTTTTATAGCATACCGTATAATTCCAGAAAGTTTGCCAAAAACTAAGAGTAAGTAGTTTTAATCGTTATGAAGGATCTTCTAACAAGTGGCAAGATACTAGAGTCCGGTGCCGCTTTTATTCCGTTAAAGCTATAGGTCGTAGTTCTAGTTATACTTACACCTCGCGAAACTTTAATTCTAACGTAAATAAAGCTATTAAGGAGTTATCTAAAACGTATTTTTCGTTAGACTTTTGAAACCGGAGTAAGTTTACGTTTTATAAGAGGCTTTTTAGATATTAACGAGCGGTTAAAATGCGTATAAACTTAGGTAATTTCCGTAAAAAAGGCTATAAAAGTACGTCGTGCAACGTGATATAAGGTTAATACCAGAGGTAGGGGGTGCTTTATCCCCGCCACTCCCCTATAGTATGGGAGCCTATATGTTATATAGTTAATAAATAATGAACTTAATATTTATGTAAGTTTATCATAACTATGTAAAAACGTAAAGGGCGCGAATAGCAAATAATTAAGAAACACTATTAAAAGTGATATAAAAGCTTAACGAATTCTCGGATAGTATTAATCCTAAACTGAGTAGTTGTTATGGTCCGACCTATAATAGTAAGCCATGTAGGTGCCAAATGGGATTTACTATTGAGGTGCGGATGAAGACTAAAAGAGGCTGCCGTGGCCAAACGTGTAGGGCCCTTAAACAGAGATAATACCCAACTTGTTACATGCCCTTATAAATTTCGTACACGGACCATATCTGGCCCATAACTGAACCGTAACGTATTCGCGTCTGGGCCTAGCCTAAGCCGAGCGTTACCTATATCGTTACGTATATAGTCACGTAACCTATAGGCTTAATAGCTAACGGCCTAAGTCTATGATATGCCCCCTCCTCCCCGGATGCTATAAGGGCTACGGCGTCTTTAAGGATAAATACCGGCTGCGAGCCGTACCAGCCTAATACACGGGTGAAGCGTAAGTCAGTAATACTACGTTTGACATATCGTATAAAGCTTCGGCCGGGCTACCTCATGTCGCCGACGCCGTATAGCATACCCGTTAACGCGTCATATTAGGGATCTTTTTTACAACTGCCGTTATATAACGTACTCATTACCGCGCCGTATAAAGTATTCTTTTTATCGTCGCCGCCGTATAATGTACCCCTTAACGCATCATATAAAGTTGCGTTCTTGCCTGTAATACCGAGTAACGTTCCCTGTATAACACGTAACTCTTGTCGAGTCCGATACGCTAGTCCTTATAAATACGAACGCCTTTACGTAATCTTTAAAACTTTCGCCTTTTCCTTTTTACACTATCGCCCCTCCTTTCGTTCACTACCTCCATTATAATCCTTTTAACTCTCTTTTATATAAATTATTTAGTTCTTTGCTTTAATGTATTTTAGTTTTTTTTCCTAGTTTATTATTGTAACTAACGTATAGAAATATTTGAGCCTGGGATGCGTTATTGCCGACTCTGACAGGGGGGATAACAAACCTGTCCATAAGGTATGTTACTTTATAATATACTAATACCCTACTAATAACTGCCTATAGTACCGCTTTGGCGTTATAAGGATCTTTTCGTCCTTCAAAACAATAAAAATAAAAATGATATTTTTCCGTTATAAGCTAAAAACGCCTATATATCATATAATAACCGACTTTTCAACATTAACGTTCCTTTATCTTACTTCCGAGTTTATCGGGTATAAGAGTGTCGCGTATATCAGAAAGTCTATAGTAAGGTAAGCTTATGAGTAAACTTGACGAAAATCCTAAGTGCTAATGAATTACTTTTCGTAATATATTTATAAAATTACCTTATTTATCGCTTTACCTGGTTTAGGTACCATTTTACGCTAATCAGTGGTTATGGTAAATAATAAATGTTATATTCTTTCCCTTATACATAAGAGTTAAACAGATATCCTGCATTATCGATAGGTTTTCCCCCTTTCCTTTTTAAGTTAATTAATTAGTTTATCCAGCTACGTAATGTTACTCGGCCGTAAGGAGTTCCTATTATACCGGCTGTAAAAGCCGTTACTCCTTTAACTATACGTTTATGCCGACTTTTCCTTCCGCGTCCACCCTTACCATGGACCTCTTTGTCGAGTTTTATTATATTCCTTATTAGTAAAAATAATACGCCTTCTGTTAACCGAGATTTAACATGTAACGTTTCCGCCTCGGGCTCTTAAAACCACCGCATTATAACATTCCGTAGTTTTAACGTAAAGGGCCAAAAAAATATAACTACCTAGGTTATATTTTTTAAAACTAATATATGTTACGACTTCCAAAACATTATAAACGATATCTAAGGCTTAACTATACGATTACCGATTTTACTCGTATCTTATATATTATCCTTAAATTGGAATTAGCCAATCGGGCTGACCTCGAACGAACGTAAAATTTTATCCGGGCCTATTCGTTATGACCGAACAGCTTCAGGTCAAACCAGCAGCGGCCCACAGCACTAATGAAGGAAATCAGTTGGAAACAGCCTGACGGCAGTCATCTGGTCCCACTGACCACCCAGGGATAGTGTCATTAGGGACCCACTCGGTACACTGAGAACTGGAGACCGGATATGTTGGATATGATACATGTCCAAATGATAAAGTCTAGATATGTTAGATCGCGCACATACCCAACATAACCCACGCTACCACATCAACTGGAGGAACTAGATATAAGGCTATAGTCATCTCCACGTTAGGTAGCTTCATGAGATAGTTCTTCAGTTGTCAATTCAATTATTTACCTCTGAATAGCTTCAACACTTGTGATCATCACTCGCATGTCTTCGTTATTGTTCCCCCAATACCTCTGTCACCAACTTAATAACATAAACCCTCTGACACCTTCAATTTACTCACAGGTATTTAGTATGATCATTAAACTATTACGTTACCCGGGCCTATACTAACGTGTTGTAATTTTTAATACCGGGATTAAAGGGTTATTCCCCCTGCCCTGCCCCCTACTCTACTTTTTTTTAACTGCTATAATTGGCCTCCTTTAACGCCAGTTCATTTTAATGTTATCTTTCATCGTCGGCCTCCTTTAACGTCTGTCCCTCCTCATATCATCCGCTATCGGCCTCTCCCAACGCCCGATCTTTGTCGCGTTATCCGCCATTCTTAACATCGTTTCGTATCCGTTCCGCCTCCTATTAGCTCTCATTTTCGACGCCTATCGGTTTTCGCCATATATTTTACCGTCACCCTCTCCTACGATCGCTTAACGTTCAAAGCTAATAGCAATCAATACCATAACGTTAATAAGGACGGTATTCGTTAAACCTAAATTAAGATAATAATAACAAATAATTAGAATTTCGTTAAAATATAGTAAAAGCCGTTTTACATTCGGATACGTATCTATGATAATCGGTTGATATTTACTCTGCCTTACCTACGGTATAATAAACTTGTTTTGTAATAAATTCTCCTTTTCATCTATAATTAAAACGTTATTGAGGAAATATAAAGGATTTTCCTTTGGTTTATCACTTAATATAAGCCTAACCCCGCCGTTGAAATACCAAGTTATCGTAAACGCAAACATCATCCTATTCCGCTTTAAATTTATCGAAGGCCATGATATACTAATAATTCCCTAAAAATCCTATTCCGGCATATTATTACCTTTTAAATTACTTCATACGTAAAAAACCCCGCCCCTCCACGTCTTGACCGCGAAAATATCTTATATTTTCAATTCTTCTTATTTACCGTCCTCTATATCGGTAACTATTAAAACTAATCTCCGGCTAATATCAGTTAAAATCTATAAAATAAAAAAGTCTGAGGCCGTAGGCTTAATGAAATCGATATGAAACACCGGGTATTAAGTGAAAAGATTTAATATAATATTAAACGGGTTCGGAATACTGATTACCCAGAACTAATTATAAAGTTAATCGAACGTTTTACTTGTACTATTAATCATAATATTACGAAAGCTTATCCAATTCTAATCCTTCATTTTATATCACTTCGCCAAAGGTTTTTTACGTTTCGCCGCCTTTTTTATTTGTTATTAAATATAAGTTATTAACGTCAAAGCTAGTTTCGTTTCCTCACGTAAATAAATTAAAAACGTTATAACTTGCCTCGATAAACTTGTTTACTTCCTCGTATCCCCGTTTACTCTTAAAAAAGGGAATATTGTATACCTATTCACTGAACGGTTCGTATTAAATCCGGTAACCATAGATTTTCAGTTATTTGACGTAAATTAATAAACAGGTAAATACGAAGTTTAATCGTATTACGAAAAAGCGATAACGTTACGCAAATACTCTTAAACTTTTGAGTTTACCAATTGAATTCCATTGCCTATTTACAGGTAATACGTCGTGGATAAATAATATTCGACTTATATTAAGAAAAAAAATATCGTTCAAAATATGTTTACCTAATTCAAACCGTAGTTACTATCAATAAAAACCAAAAACCTGAAAAATTTCAACTATATATCCCGAAAGCACTCCGCATACGTATCGGTAATTATAAATTACATAAGCTCAAATAAGACAATTTTCAAGTAAAAAAAAACGATCCGTAATTACCAGTAAACATTAAAGGCTGTTATTAATAACTAATAAGTTAATTCTAATATCGACCTAAATATATACCTAATACCGGTTAAAAATAAAAAAAGGTTGATGACGGCCTCATTATAAGGTACTATAAGGTTTTATTCCGTTATATTTCGTATATATTCGATATAACTGTTAAATATTCACAATTATCTCTTATCAATAGTAATTCAGTTAAAAAACGCGAAATCAAAAGTTTTTACCCAGAAAGCTTATAACAAGCCAATCCTAAGTTAATTATAATATTCTCGTCATTAATAATATATAATATGGTAGGGATAAACGACTAAGATATCGTGATATTTTTAATAAATTAATCACGTAATTTTAAATTTATATTAATCGTACTGTTTTAGATAAAAAACGCTCAACGCCTTCGGAAACCTCTAAACGGCAAAACTTCTTCAATGGGTCGTTCGTTATTCCTTAATTTCATCATTGCATTAACGTACCCAATGTAATGATCACACTAAATACCCCTGAGTATATAGAAGGTGTCAGAGGGTTTATGTTATCAAGAAGGTAGCAGAGGTGCTGAATGAACAATATCGCAACCACGCAAGTAATGATCAATAACCATGAGGCTATTCAGAATATACTGAGACTGAATACTTAGATTGACAACTGAAGAGCTATGAAAGAAATACTATCTATGTGGTGCTGACTGTGTCCTTATATCTTCAATCCTTTATACGCCTTCAGTGCTGGATCACGTTGGATCGAAACATGATCCCAATGATCCTGGATCTGTTGGATCGAAACATGATTCGAATGTTCCTTAGTGCGTAACCCTAACCCCAAGTTTGCTGATATAAGAGATATATCCCCAACTGATGTGTTGGACATCAGGTTCTTAGTGACTTAGCCCCATACTGGCCTGTGTTCTGACCCTCCGATTCTCTTGGGTCATAACACCCAAATCGAAAATATGGAAATTACTCGGTGTTAACGATATCAGCGGAACTAATTCGAGACGATTTCACGGCGATACCGCCGGTGCCGTCATATTAAAACCCCCTAACGTTATCTCCGATAACGACCAGAGTGTAAGATAAGCCCGAGCTGGTATCGCCTTCGATAACCATTCGAAAGCCCCCGACCCCCTTTTAAAATATATGTCGTTGTAATTTAACAGTCAAACCTCTGTTTCGCTAAATTCCTTTTCCTTACGCGCCGTAATTTATATCCCTTTATTATATTCATCTATTGATATCACGTTTAACATAGTAATAGAAATGAGCTAAAAGACTCGCACGCGACGTTCCTTATCCGCGGGTTTATCTTATAACCTACGGGTTAATATATCCGGCCTGGCGGACAAAGTTACAACGTTATATTGTAGGTAATATTAAAAAGGGGAAACTACTTCGGCCTATTTGTCCTAACATTTCGAAATCAATCATGGTGAAAAAATTACTCCAATCCCTTATAATTCGTATGGATCGGAAAAATTATATTAATACTATGTAACTCGGAAAACCACTCTTGTAAATAATATATTTCCGCAAGAATTTCTTTATCATAGATAATATAGTTACGTTTCGTATCCGTTAATCGTATGAAATAGTAAGTTATTATCTTTAAAAATAATATACTCGTCCTATTACGACAAATACCTTCTTAAAGCCGTTTTCAATCAATTAGTTTTGCAAATCATTAACCCATTTAAGTCGTAATATACCAAAATCAGGGCCGTAACAAAGATATTCTTTAAGGTTTAAAATACATATTCCTCTCGTTTCGACTAAACAAAGAGAATAACTTATTTTATGAGTTGAACGAAATAATCACGTAGCTATAAGAAATCATTCAAAAAATTACAATAAAAGTTGGCAAAACCTAAAAAGCTTCAAACCTTCCGGACTATATGTAGTTACTACTATCCTCGAATTACCCAGACTTTTTCACGATCGGCCCAGATACTTACTTGAACCATTATAATAAAACCCAGGTATTTTACCATGTTAACGACAAAATCGCACTTTTTCCAATATAGATTTAGTTTCGTATCACGAAAAGGTCCTTAAACCACTCGAACTTTCGATAATTATCTTTCCTAATACCTCAAAAAGATTATTTAAATACGTTAAAAGGAAATTATCTAATATATTCGATATTATATAATGAATATGTCGCTAAAACGTCGCCAGTATTCACGCTAATTAAAAAGGAGGGATTAGTTATTAAAATAACCTTAACCGCGTACAAATGCCGTTAATTTCCTTCACCGGGGTACTATGCGAATACGGTAAAAGGCCGTTCGAATATCTAACTTTATAAGTTATATCGACTTCAACAACATATGAGTTTTTGTTTATTAATAATAAAGGAAAAAGGTTTCATTTGATAATTTTATTTAATACCTGATAATCGATATCAAACCGCTGATCCCACCCCCCCACGGTTTACGAAATAATAATACTGATGCCGCGATCGACAAAAAGTTCGTCCAAACCTAATCTTTATCCATTAACTTTATACCCTAGCGTTGAAATTTCAAAGGTTAATTTCGTAATATCAATTATAACAGTCACTGAAATAGTTTGCGTTAATATTTATATTAGTTCGGTTTATTCTTAATATAACAGTCGAATTTCACTTTATATAAAAGTAAAGATATAACGTTATTCGTCAAGAAAAATTTGCCAAATTCAACTAGTTCCGGTAAAAAACGTATCTAATCATTTGTCTTATTAATAATAGTCGTCGTCTTCAATTTTAAAATCTCGTTATTATACTAAGGCTTATAATATATGCTATCTAGGACGAGTCCCTTATACATTATATCTCTCGGTAAAAATGTTACGTCCATTCAAAAACGAACTAACCTATCACGTCTTATATATCTCTTGTCCTAAGGCGTATCATCAATGCGAAAATTACCAAGCCTCTCTAACTTTAAATGAACAAACGGTTACCGCTCACGTTTAAGGTTACCTATTAATATCCTATCAAAAACATTCCAAAATTATATCTCGCTTTATTCCGTGAATAATATATTCCAATATCGGAATCGACTATTTATTAATATCTATACGAAATTTAATCATTTAAGTAATACGTTTATTTTGTCGTAACCGTAATATTGTACCGAAGTATCGCGGGTATAATAGTTGAATTTACTTTGTACTTAACCGATTTACCAAAGCTTATCTTATAACATAATAATAATTATAGCTAAAATCGACTTGAATATCTAAGAACTAGGTATTATTCAAACGCACAGGGATAACAATAGTCTTTTATTTTTATATATTTTAATGCAATCAAACTTCGTTCTATTCGATTTTTTAAATACACCTTGAAGGTTATATAACAACCAACCCAAAATATATCAAAAACTTAGGTCTCCCCCATCGTCGTTATGACACATACTTTTTTACTTTTTCTATGTATGCCGTATGTACCTACATTAAAGGTAATACCGAGCGGAAATCGCAACCACGTTAACAGTAGTCCGGTAAACTATAACGTACATGAAGCATCGAAATAAGCTTAATTTAACGTTCCATTATTATTGTTTACCTCGCCTCTCGTCCTTGGTTATAAGCACGTATCGAACAAGTTTGCTAAAATAACTAACCGTGGTATCAAGATTACTAGCCGCGATTACCACGGCCCTGTAATGAAAGCGTTTTAACGCCGTAGATTCCCGTTATAACCGTATTAATATCCGACCGTTAGGCTTAAACAAATCCATTATTAACCGTATTACTATCCGGCCGTTAGGCTTAATCAGGTCCCATTAAATAATAACTAAAACGCCGCTTTAAAATTAAAAACTTTAATTTATCGGCGAGTTTGCGGTAATTTTTCATGGCTACGATATAATCCACCCGGATACCACCTATCGTAAGAAACTTATCGTAGATGCATAACTATAAGCGAGAGCATAAATAATTACAATTTACTGCCGAGTATCAATTTAAGCCGCTTACTTAAACCAAGGGTATTTCGAATCTAATAAAAATAGTACCTATAGGTTCTTATTACTTATAATTACACTTTTAAATTCGACTAATATTTTGTCCGCGCGGTAAAGGTTGTTGAAAGCCGCCTCGATATAATCGAACAACATCCTTAAATCATACCTATCCTTATATCCTCTGGCTTCATAGTAAGCCGTAACTGCTTACTTTACCGCTGTCGTACAATATCTCTATAGGTAAAAGAACGTATATCGACTTTCACCGATCCTAATTTTATTCACTTTTAATATAAATTGAATCGTCTGACGCATCGCCATCGACGTGAAATTGACCCGTTAAATTTCAGTTGATTATATCTTTTTTTCTGCCCTAAACCGGTGAAAATCTAACGCAAGTCGCGGCTAATATGGCTTCGAGTTATTAGATTTTCGCGACGATCTAAACGAAGTCGAAAGTAAGGTCGATGGTTAAAGTCAATTAACCTAGTGATTCAAATTATTTAAACGAGAGGTATCGACTTATGTCGGCTCCGAAAGGGCAGAAGTTTTATTTATAAAAGTAAAGGACTAGGTATTCGCCAACTGCTTATCTTTCTCCACAAAGTTAAAGTGGAACGCCAAGTTATGAAAGTTTGCTATCGATTCTTCTTTTTTAAATAATATTTCTTCAAAAAGAAAAAAAAAGAACATAATAGTATATTATGGTCCATCTTACAATAGTAAACTAAATAGGTACCAAACGAGATTTACTATCAAGGTACGGAGGAAAACTAAAAGAAATTACCGTAACCTAACGAATAAGGCCCTTAGGCTGAGATAATGCCCGGCCCATCACGTGCCCTCACACATTCCGTGCACGGATCGTATCTGGCCTATACCGGGATCGTACCCTGTCCGCACCCCGGCCGGGCCCAGGCCGGGCGTAGCCGATCCCGTTACATGCACAGTCACGTAACCTATAAGCTCAAGTTCCCACGGCTTGAGTCCATGATAATAGTATAAATTCTAAACTAAGTTAAACTGTTAAAAGAGCCAAGCAAATACTAGGTCCGAACTTCAACCAGTATTTCGAGGATATATTTTAGTAGGTCCGGTTGTAATCATATTTTCTTAGTCTTTATCAATATTAATATGTTTGTTAAGTAACACCTTCTTTGCGGATTATACGTTATTTCATTTCGTGAAGTAAATTGTAAAATTATACCCAATTTCGGGTGGGGTGTAAATTCCTTTTTTTATATTTAGTTGGCTAATAACACCATTCAAAAGTATCGAGTACTACGATATTGAAAAGGTTCAAAATCGGCTGTTACGTTATGTATATATAACTTACCTACCTAATTCAAAACTACCGTTCTGGTTAGGAATGAAGACGGATACGTTCGACTTAGGGCTTATTACGGGATAGTAATATACTTTTAATTTGGTATTTCGGTTTTACCCCATCGTTATTGTTTTTTATAATTACAGCTTACGGTTAAAGTTTCTAATTTGCTAGCTTCAAAACGGATCCGAAGCGGTTTCGATAAGTTAATCGATATAAAGTCGGGGATTTATCCCGACCGGGATATTAAATTAAATAATATAAAAGTAGATTTCACGCGTTACTTAATACTTATAGTAAAGCTAGCTTAATTTCTTTCAACGTTCGTTTATCTTATGGTTTTTAAAACAAAGCTCAACGTCGTCACCGACACGAAAACGTTATAAAGAGGAACGTCTCTTATTAACGGCTTCCTCCGTACGCTGTTACGTAGCCTACGTTAAAGGTTACTTGAATTTCTTAACTTCGCGGATTCGTTAAATAAAGGTTTCAGCTCTTACGCATAATATCGTAACCGAAAAAAAAAATACTACACTAGTTATATAAATTAGACGTAATAGCTCTAGGTAATAAAAACGGATTAATACTGATAGTAATCGTCTTTTTAGTATTTCATACTAATTAATAGCCAGATAATAAATGGCTTTAGATGAGTTACGTATAAACGACGAATAAACTTCAATACATCATGATCTTTTAATTTACGCGTTCGGTCGCGTCGTCGGTTTCGGGATCAAAGGTAGTACTTAAGCATTACTTTATTTCAATTAGATCCTATAGTCGTTTTTGAAATATATTAGTCCAATTCGAACCACGGTCGTTGATTAAAGTACGTGGAAAACCATAAAATCGTTAATAGTAATTTGAAAACCGTGTTTTATAAGTTGCATCCTTTCTAATAGTTACAGCCTTGAGGGTAACTGATTTACATAAGCGGGATCTAATAAATATAAGTTACCGTGGGTTAATAACTTTTTTTCAAGGTAAATTAATTGTAAAGTCGACGTAAAGTTCGCTTTAAATCTTTTCGTGAATTCATAGTAGTTTAGAGAGCGCTTTTTGGTAGTATTACTAACAGGTCATTTGGTTATAAACGTCATAATTACGGTAAAAGAGGCGGACTTTACAATATAAGCTCAGATAAAAATACTTTGCGAAAATGATAATAATAATAATGATGCTGTTTCGATGGCCGGTAAGGAGTAAATTATAGGTAGCTTAAATTAACGTGGTAGTAAGCGGCTTGTATATAGGTATTTCAATACGGAAGCCAAATTTTAAAACTTTGTCGTTATTTACTAAATATTTCAAAATTGAAACTTTTAACATACGGTCATCGTCGGTACGGATATCCGTTAGGAAATATCGGTCGCCTATATATACCGTACGTATTAATCAGTGTAAGTGGTATCTCCTATACATACCATACGTATGAATCTGAGATAAGTTGTATCGCGTATAATGACGGTATCTTAAAGCTTTAAAGGTCGATATTGGCACATAGTTCTCGTTATTTTAAAATTAATTCCCCGACAACATTTAGCCAGGCAACGTATGTACGTAGGAGAGGCTTGGAAGTAGACTATTTAGGGCGTAAAAACTGTAGTTTTCAACCTAAGTAACTTAAATACGAAAAGTCTTTAAGAATGTCCTGGTTTCGTATTAAAAATTTATCGGATTATATATAATTTGTTACTTTATTATATACTAACCGAAGGCAGAATTACAAAAGGCGTTTCAACTAGTGAACTTATCTTTCGAAAAGCCGCCGTATAATTATAAAGTAATTTATGTTTTTTTGATTCGTTAGAACTATAAACGGGTACTCTGTACCTTCAAGCTTCGTATTTTATATTTTGAAACAACTTATACTTCTGAATAGTTTTTTAATATAAATTTCGGAATTAAATTTAGCATGCGATACACCTCGAAAGTAATACGTTACTAAGCGTAGGTTACTGTAGTCGTCACGTTTAAACAATCAGCATTTTAGGATCCAAGTAAAATAATTAGTTTCGAGGAAAGTGTCGTGATTCAGGTTTTATTAAACGAATACGGGCTCGAAAAAAAAATCTAAGCTTAAACCGTTCGAAAGCAGATTTTTCCTTAAGACACTAACGAAATAGAATACTTTTGCCGGTTCTTCGAAACAATAATCCGATAATCCTCGAATAGTCGCGAATAAAATAACGGTAAAAATTTACGAAATTAAGAAAGCTCTATATTGTGAAAATCATCGTAGGAGTTGCCTATTACCAAATAGTACGCAACCTTATTTCGTTCATACGGATACCGTCATCAACTTTGATAACGAATCTTAAATACTTGGTTTTCCCAAAACCGAATTCTTTTTTAGGAATATTTACGTCGAGCTCTGCAGCGTTTAAAATGTTAATAATTTAATTTACCTTGGTTATATAATGGTCGAAAGTATTTTTAAAGGAAATTAAAATATAATAGAGGAAAATAAAATCAAAAAATAGAACAAAAGGCGTAACGAATTGTTAATATATCGTTAAAATATAACGGGAGTGTTCAAAAGGCCGAAAGAAGTAATAAACGGGTCGAAAAATTCGAAATAAGAATAGAATACAGTGTTTTATTTGTTTTTCTCTTTGATATAAAGTTAATAAAACGTCACTTTAACATTTAATTTAGTGAACTATTTAATTTACAAAATAGTTAGAAATATCTCTTTTTTAAAACAAAACGGGTAACTATCTACGTTCATAAAATTATTGAATAGGCGGTAGTTGATATAAAATCGTAACCTTTCTTTAGGTTTTTAACGAAAAGTTTGAAGATGCCCGTTAAGTGAATTACTCGAATATAACTTTCATTAAATTGTTCGGTTGATGTTCTACGTAATATGAAACAGCTTTTTACTCGTGATAACGCATAATGAACCCTACTTTACTTTTAAAGGTTATCCTTAGTTATCAATAAGACGGACTATCTCGTAATTGACTTTGAAATGATGAATGAGTGATTTATCGCTAAAGTCTTTATTTTATGAAGGCAAAATTTCTTTAAGATTAGCGTGGAGTTTATCCTAAACGGAGACTAGTAGTTTTGCGGTGAATACTTTATTAATATTTTCGAAGGGGAGGGCGGCGAACTATGTAGTAACACCTTGGATCCTGCAGGCTTGTCGTAGGATATCGTATAATGTAGCGGCGCTGACCCCTTTAAGATCTTGCAAAACGGGCATGAACCTCCGTTCCTAAACGCGGTAGTTACCGGTTCGTTCCAAAAGTAGTATATGTTTTATGGCGTCGTAAGTAGCTTAATAGTATTTTTTTTAAGAATGACACAAAATATCGTCAAATTTTTTTTTAAAAAAAATATAAGCTTATATCTGATAATAGTATCTATTCAAGTCAATATTTAAAAAAGGTTATAAAAATAAATCTTATGGTAAAACCGGAAGTATAATACGTATCTTTATTGAGTTATTGTAAGTGAATAAAAAAGTGCGACAACTTTAAGCGGATGGTAAGTTATTTACTCGTAACGATATAGTATATAAAAAAAATATTTATTAAAGAGTGGACAAAGAGAATGAAATTATACAGTAAATTCATTATAAACGGTGAGTTATTTAAAAGCTGGGACAACGCTATTAAGTCGAATTAAAATTTTGTTAACTTTTATACGGAATTGTATATTCGATTTACGCTTTTCCCTTTTCGAATTTGATAAAGTTTTAGGCTAAAGTAAGATAAATGCCTTTATCAGCTATTACGTTAGAGCCGCTCGAACATTACACTAAGCCTTATAAATTGGTACGAATTCGGTAGCCGTCAGCGCCGTAGCATAACTATAGCTCGAGGCCTTTACGGCGGGAAAGTTCCGTATAATTTACTTGGGCAGCGTGCCGTTTAGAAATGACTTAGAGGGCGTCTAAGCTAGTTATAATAATATCGTCCCAACTATTTCGAGCGTGTACGTTGCCGCCGTTATTCCTATTATGGGAGCCGCCTTCGGTAGTAATAGTATCAATACCGTTGTAATGAGTATAGAGGTTATAAAGGCGTTCGTTGATAAGTTAAACGTTAACATCCCATTTATCATGATATACCGGTATATCGAATGGGAATAACGTATTAATAATTATATTATTAATGATTTCTTTTAAAATGGCGAGTTTAGCGGCGGATTCCTAGGCCATACCGTTAGCTTTCGTAAGTAAAGCTTTTTAAACGTTAAAGAAAACGTAAAATAGGGCACGAACTTTTTACTTTTTACTTTTAATCCGAGTAATAACTACTTCAATCGCATTAAAGTCGTAATAATATTCGTAAAACATAACTATAAATGAATAAGCGTCCCTAGTATTGCCGTCGCCCCAGCGAGTATAATAACGTTTTATAGTAGTTTTCGTGAAGCCATTTTCTTTTTCAAAAATAACGTAAAAATTATCATTTTCTCTTACGATAAATTTCCGTTTTCGACGTGATTTTCGTATTATCGTAACTTCTTATAACGAAAATCGTAAATTAATGCCAAGAAGGTTAACCTGATAATTAAAAGTTTTACGTTTAGGTCGCCAAACATCATCGAAAGAGGCGCTAATATCGTAGTCAGAGTTAGAAAAATCTAAGTCATCGCTATTTAGGGAGCTAATAAGGTTCCTAGTAAAAAGCGAGTTAACGGCAGCGTCTTTCTTAGCGTGCATAAAGCTAACCGTTTATGGGGAAAGTTAACCTAAGGACGTAAAAGTGCCGGCAACTTCGAGTTATTAGATTATATTTGTTAGTGTGGATATTATTATATATATTAATTGATAGTATATTTAGGTAGCAGTTCATTACGCTGTAAGGTACACTCATGGAGTATGGCATGATTCCATTTACTTCCATACCATTCATGTTTTGATAACTCTTATAGTTGCTTTGTTTCACATGAATAGGTACTTAGACTCTATCTATGGTCAGGATGTTTAACGCGTTAGTATTCCGTTATTTTCAATATAAAACGTACTTCCAACCGGCTTAATCCCGCTTAATAAGTTTTGTACATAAGGATTTTGTAGAATGTTTGTATTAAGTCGTAAGATAATAGTACTTGGCCATTGAAGTGCTATAAAGCTGATTATTAAAGCATATAGTAAGGAATTGCTTTATTGACTGGGAGTAAATATTCATTGAGTTAAAGAATAAAAACATAGCCTTAGGCTATAGCTGTTAAAAAGCAACTAAGATACCGTAGGAAAAGGATCGAGGTTTATATATAAAGGGATTAAAGCCGGAGATATCGCTTAAGAAAGTTGGACTCTGTTTGTAAACCTAGATAAAGAAAAAGGAAAATAAACGTTCCGGTGAAGGAGTGGCTATAGAGCTGAGATGGTACAACCATCTCCCCATTCATGTTACATGTGGTAACGTGTCTTTAAGCGGCTTCTTACCTGCTTGAGAGCATCACACGAGCGTGTAAAATGACCAAGATTGAATCAATGGTAATACTAGCCAGGTACTAGCCAGTAACATTTGGTATAATGGCTACACAATATGTAGGGAGAAGTATAACATCGGCGCGCGATGATGTTTTCATATTGCGAATACAATGAGGAGTAATTTTTTTTAAATAGATAAATATATAATATAAATGAATTTTAATTATAATATCATTATTGGTAATGCAGAGTTATTGGAGACCTACCTCGTGTTATATTTTTTGGGGATTGGAGTAAGTCGTTAGTTTTCCGAACCGACTTTTTTTTGTCATTCGTGAACGGTTGAATAAATTGTTTGTTTACGTGGTTATGTAAAAGCCGGTTATAAAGGGTCCGCACGTTACATAGCGTAAGATCAATTTACTCGATAACCGCGAATTCATATTGTTTGTGGTTATTTATTTCGACGGTTTCCATACTATATAAATTTCCAACTAGGAGCTTATAACTTATGTAAGTCATGTATTTCGGTATATGGAGTGTATGTTAAGATCATCCAACGGGTATAGTGTTCAGTTTTTTATGTATAAGTATTTGATTTTAGTTTCGAATCTTATTAGTGATAAGTCGTGAAATTAAGTGACTATGAAATAGAGTTTATGGGGTGAAAATAGAATAGGTTCCAAATCCGACAATAGTAATGGCGCACAGAAGAATATGAAGAGGAAGTTATAGTGATAAAAGGAATATAGGTTTGTGGGTAATATTTGGTGTCTGTAAAGTAATTTTTTTTAAAACGTGTTGATAGTAAGCAAGATATTGAATCATTTTCGTATCAGGGTCCAATGAAAAAAATTATTGTTAGTTTGAGTGGAGTTGTTATCGAACTTTAAACTGTTGACAGGCATAGTAGTCATGAATTATAAGACTGGTTTTTGAGATGAAGAAATATAGCTTCTTCATTCAATTAAATTTATAGTTTTTGCAAGTTTTCAATAAATTAGCGACTAATTTAAGATGTAATAAAGGTTTTTACCGTATTTTGGACGTGGCATTCGTTTTTGAGTTCGTCATCCTAAATAATGATATTGGAAGAGATAAATTGGAAATTACCAATTTATTGACTTCGAAATAGCTGAGTAATAGTTACGACGAGCTAGTTAACGTAAGAACGGGGATGTTTCTCATCCCCAATCTTAACTTTTAAGAGATTATAATTGATAATCGGTATCATATGGTATTTATCGTAAAGTTGATTTACCATTTTGCAAAATCAATCTGGGTTGTGTTTTTCAAAGAGAAGAAAAACTTTATTTATAACTTGAAATCTTGTCCAGAAAAAATATTGTTTATAGAATAGTTCCAATTCTTTGGTTTGTGATTGTTATTATAGTTGATGAGAATTAAGTAGTGTCGAGAATACAATGAACGAAGTTGTTAATATTGTTAATATTTTTACCTGGTTTTATGGCTTAAATAATGTACTATTAAACGTGTTACATCAGGTTAACGTTATGGGTATTCGTTACGATCAATATTTCCATAACTATAGTGATGGTATATTTATTTTTTACCGATTACTGCTATTTTTGACGTAGGCCCCTTCGCATGAATAGGGTAATACTGGTAAGACATGTAAATAGGTTACAATTTCTTCATTGTTCTACATATAGGCGTCGTTCGTTTCTGGGTAAAATACAATATTCAGGAGTTGTTACACTCCCTTTAAATTACCGAGGCATATTTACAACTTATTATTCCAATTTGATCTCCGGTTACTTATGATGGCGCAGGAGAATCCATGAAATCATGGTAATGGTTTAGGGGAAAAAATTGTAAGCTTTAACGATTAAAGTTTTTATTTTATCTCGGGTATCAGTTGTGCTCATGCAATATGTAAGAATTATCGGATAGTATGAATATTTAATTTCTTTTCCAAAGGATGTTACTTATGAATCCGACTTGTAAATTATTTTTATTCTGTTCATAAATCTGAAGGGGTTTCAAAAACCGTATTGAGAGTGATTTCCAATAATTTTTCCTATGCTAAATATTACATTTATGGTAAAATCGTAGGATTTTTTAATGTAATTTATGTTTTAAATACGGTATAGATAACATAATATTGATATAATCGCATCTAGAGTGGTTTATATAAAGCCAATTATATATAATTCTCAATAACACTGCAGGAGGTTTTATGGTTTTAGAGTTTTAGCTAACTATATACATTATTACAGAAATATTAGGATATTTCAAAATGGCTTTGAAAGCCACGCCATTTATGCCGAAATTTTTAATCATTACGCCAATAATAGGTCGCTATTGAAGGGATCTCGCTTAAATATATTTTTCGGCTAACCGTTTCCCATGAATCCTTCTTAAAAAGTCGCGAATTCGAACTCCATCATTATACGTGATACTAGTTTCTTCCGACTAGTTCATGTAATACCAATAGACAATCGATATTTTAATTATATTATTTATCCCGACGACGACCGAATAATAAAGGTTTTAATTTCGAATTATTCACTCATCGACGATAGAGTCTTGCGATTTCGCAATAGTATTTATATACCTGTTTATGAATCTATTACTATCGCGTTAATCTATATTATTTACAATTAACCTTTCATTTATCATTCGAGTTACGACGTCATTATCAACATTTTTTAAAATGTACCTTTAACTCAGCTTACATTATATAATGCTTTGTATTTGTCGAAATTACAATATTTACTGACGGATGATGTACTAGAAACACCGTCGGAAAAGCCTTTTTGAACTTTTTCCAGTTTCCAAACGCCTTTCAAACGAATCATTTATCTATTTTATTGTGAACTTACCTTCAAAACATACCGGAGACTCATATTACCTTGTTATATTTATATACTATTTGAGTAAGATTGTTACCCGTAAGATTATAATTACCATAAATATCGAAGATTAAGTAAAACGATTTTAAGTTATTATTTGCGATTTTACGAATATCCTTGTACAATTGTTTGTAACCGGAAGTCGAATTGGACTAATGAATTTTAAAAACGATTTTATGACTTTACGGGAGTGGAATAGCGTTTGAATACTACTTTTTACCCCAAAACTGACGGTACAACCAAATGAATTAATTCAAAGGTTTTAACGTATTGAATTTTCGTTACGGTTTAAGACTAACTTAATTAGAGTCGATACCTACTTGGTTATCAATTTTCGTTAAATAATAAGGGTACGAATATCATTGGTTTTGGCATTTTCTATAACCTACGATGATTATATCGACATTACGTAACCAGTATAACTTTTTTTTGCTTTTTCAGTAAAATACTACGGGCGCGATCTAAAGACTTTGTCTATGATATTCGTGATAGTACAACGTTTAAATAAGTTGTAAAAATAATTACGAAATAACGCACAAAGAGAGCCGTTAATACGCTGCGTTCCCTTTCGAAACCTTTTAGGGTGGAAACGACATTTAGTTTTTTTTTTAAAGAAAACTATACGCCGAACGACTTTTTGGAAACTCTTTACCAACATAGTGGCAAATACCGTATAATACGTATAATCCACTCCTATATTAGTAATCACAATATCATGCAAAGAAAATACCTTCGAATTTATACGGATTCAATGATATTAGTTGTTTGGAATCCGATTTTGAGTTAATAAACCCGTAACTTTCAACCGTATATTAATAATGTTATCGATGTCGAAGGCGAAACGAAACCGATATTTTACGCTAATAGTATTTTTAAAATTCGTTATAAACCGTAAGCCGGCTGCACCTGACTTAACTATTTTATGAACCGACTGGTTTGAATTAAGTGGGTAAGTTTTGTACATCTAATGTAAAAGTGATTTTCCAGTTTTTCTAATACCATAATACACGAAGTTTTAAAATTACTTTATAGTTGAACCAAGTATAATGATAAGTTTTTACGCTCAACCCGCCAATGGGTTACACTTTTCACATTTAACGTTGTGAAACGAAACTAAATAAGAGCTGTTTCCTTACAGATATGAAGTATAAAACGAAATATAATGTGAGAAAACAGTAAATTACATGCTATTATTCGAATATATTCTCAAAGTTTTGGTCCTTATTTTCACCTAATTTTTGTTTGCATATTTCAATGACTTTATTAAGTTTCGCTTTGATATAGCCTTGTTTTCCGATATTACGTTCGAATACCTTGATAAACCTTCAAGTCGCCTTTAGTTATACCCATTACCCGTTAGATTATTATATTTTTCACGTTCACCTTTTACCAAGAAACTTACTCATAAATTACTCTTTTCCTTTACAGGTTATACAGCCCGGAGGCCGGCGAAGCGTATAAGAGTTATAGGTATAAAACTCCCCCCTCCTCACGTTTTTACCTTTTTTTAAGTAACTCGTCGAACTTTTATTACCTTTTTGAACCGAAACAACTTACGTTTGTATACTTTTCTTTTTCGCTAGTGAATACTTAGAGATAGTTTTGTGAGTACCTCGACTTACTTTGGTTTAAAACGTTAAACGCTCAACAGGTTTTTGATAGTTTTTTTTTAGCCCTTCTGATGTCGTGAATTAGTTTTCAATGTTTAAACCAATCACCACATATATAGCTCATAACACTGATGAAATAAATACGATATCGGTCGCTAATATTTCGTTACTCGTTTAGTAAGATTAAGCTGTAATATAGATTACTTATTTTTGGTTTCACAATAGAATTTTTGCGGGTCTTGTATTATACGATACAATTATTCGATATACATTAATTCGTGAGGTCTAAGAAGGTACGTGTTTATAACCCGTAAACCCGGAAATTAAACTTTGATTAATAGGAAACAAGTACTTGATAAGACGTGCTGGTTTACGTTTTTAATAGCTTTGTTAACATTTCAATCTTATTGAGTGTTTATTCATTTGAGAAAGGCGATAACCCAAAGATAAATGTAAAGAATTATTCAATTGAAATGAAACGGTGAGCCGTAATTCAATACTAACAGTGTTTTGCAAGAGAAGCATTTTGAAATTTGAGGGTAAAAGGTTGACGAAACTAGTTATAAGGGGCGGAGAGAGCGTTTGAGCGCCTATTACGCAATATAAAATCGTTCGGCTTAGTACCTTTGACACCAAACTACAATAATCCAAATAGCTTCGTAGTGGCCGTTTCGTATCTGTTACCTCGCGTATCTTTCTTATATTTTACACCGCCACTTAAGAAGAATAAGGCGATTTTCAGGGTTTTTCAAACGTGTCGCTCTCTTTTTAGGTAGCTACCTCGGCTTTTTATAGCCTAACCTCTTTATTAGTTCCGTAGTGAAAGAAGTGGTTTAATATTATTGGGGTTATAAGTTCATTTCCAAACATAACTCTTTCATACAGCGTGAGCAAATATAATATTATTTAATAGGAATATAAATAAGGGGGATACACCCGAGGGTTATGTTATAAGTTAATGCCTAGCTAGTTTTCAACAGGGATCCAACCCTCATATTTTTTTTCGTTTTTACGGTATGTTTGAACCCGTCGAAAACTGTATGAGAATACGTTCCTGCACATCACTCAACCAGGTTATATCATTTTTGCCAACTCCACAGCACCTCCCTAGTAGGGGTTTCTCCTTTCTCTTCATCGAGATTAATAGACTGAATCTGAGCACCGAGAGAAACAGCTCCGGCCTCAGTCCCTGTACAAAAGGAATGGTACGAGCTCATACCTTATACTAAAAAACCTTTGATAACATCAAACTAAATAGAAAATCACCATAATATATTTCTGAATATATTCACTTCCTAATGGAAAAAGGTCGCATCAAAATCCTCATTACCGTAAACCATGACACTTAATATTAGTAAAATATTTATAATCGGTTAGAACAGTATAACAGCGGTAAGGATAGAATGATTATTATATTTTTAAAATTTGGTTATACTATGGTATCCAGTAATGTAAAAAAGTTTTCACTGGTGAAAATAAAAGCTAATAAATTTTTAAAATTTCAATTATTCACTTCTATTAATGAATTTGGAAACCTATAATGATAAGTTTTAAGAAATTTGAAATCCGTAGAAGGATATTGTTTACTATTGGAATATCAGATACATACAGTAAAGTCAAATCAACTAAACAGTAACTTTAGTTGATCGTACTGACTGCAAATTGTCTCCAATTTGTGGGCTCACACTGAAAGAGCAGTGCAGTAGTAATGAATTTCAAAGCAAGGCGAAGGCTGAGATATTTTGTTACACAAATTAATGTGCATAACGGCTTGTAATCTGCCAAACTTGTGACTTAAAACTCACTAGAACCAATTTCAATACAGCATCAATTACTTCGACTATAATAATTCGAATCGATGACATCGCAACAATAAATGTTTACCAACAATTATTAGTACTTATTAGATTAATCATAAATTTTCTAAGTAGAAGAAAAGGATGATTTCCAGTTATCAAAATATGTTTAGGCAAGGTAACGTAAATATAGATACGAATGGTCCCTACACGCTTTGCAGTTGATTGCAGAAGCAAAGAGTGAAAAATTATAAGTTATGCAGTTGTTTCCGTCAGTTTTTAAGTAAGCGCCTGTATCTCTACTGAAAACGCTAAAAAATCTTTATTCATTCTTCTTAAAGACATTATGACTAGTCGCTTAAAAGTCTCCAGTATCACCACGTTAGTAAGTGGATAAACGGCTAAGTTAAAACTATTACTGTGACTATTACTATAGGCACTATTATTAAAAATCACAAAACCGATTAAATACAACGACTTTTAACAACAAACACCTACTTTAATGGTAAAACTACGGCCTAACTTTACTTTAGGCTACTATTTCCCTCCTATACGTCTTACAATTTGCCACTATATCTTCAAAACACGTTGAAATTAATAATGTCATCAACTACGTTATGGAGAATGTAATTAAAGACTTCGACATCACTATCGTAAAGCAATACAACAAATATCTTTGGTTTATAGACGCCAACGAAAACATTAACCTCGAGCATTTAACAAACACAATCGGCCGTTACATTCTCAATTTAGACTCCAGCGGGAGTGATACGGAACCCATCACTTTTAACAACTTTTACGAATAGTTGAACGAATACACCTTGAACATGAGAAAAGCAAAAGATAAATAAGTCAAAACTATGCTCAAAAGAAAACTAACAAGTAAAAGGTTCGAACTTTCTGTAAGGACAGGGAAAAATGGAAACCATACCAACTTATTACATAAATAAATAAAAAATGAAGACACTTAATAGATTTGAAGTGAAAGTAAAATTACTATTATCGATATCATCCCTTAACGCCCTCAATCAAGTTCGGATAGCCCTGTGTAAGCTTAGATAAAATTTCAAACCCCTTCATTTGGTATTTTCAAAGTATTAATATTACTATATGCTTGGAATGAATTCACCCACAAGCCGCAAGCCCTTAAGTTTACCAGTTAATTAACCAGGGACCACGAAGTACCCCATAACACTAAGAGTAGTATTACCAAGTTCCGCGAGAAAAACCTTAAGTTCTTTTCTCTCCAACCAGTCAATACGTACAATTTTATCATTCAAATCGATAATGGAGTTGTTTTACGTGCGAGCCTATTATAGGCACAATTACTGGCCTTTTCCTTCTTAATTCGAGTAAAAACAATTAATCTTCCTACCAACATCAGCCCAGTACTGATCAAGAGATCCAAAAGGCTCCTATAACCAGTACATTATCATTCAATCTCGAGTTGTCCTTATGGTGAATACGAATTACGCGGCTATTACTTCATTCGCCACGATTTAAGAAAAAAAGAAAATGTATGACGATAAGATGTATAATATTCTCTATGATAAGTTTCATCTCATTTTCAATATATACCTCTAAATAGACCTTCAATTCCCACGTTGTTACAAGTTATTTCAAAATATTCTAACCTACCAGGCCGAAAATAATTACTTTCAGTATCTAACAAATTACTTGTTTTTCCGCGCAATACACGATAGTTTCAATGGAATTTTACACCAATTGAAATACTATCCAGTGGTATTAAATGTTATAATGTGAGAAAACGACGTAAATCAAAATGGACCTCTTTAAGAAGATTATAAATAGGTCAATAATTTGTTAATAGGTAATTGAAAATGTGGAAAATAGCGAAAACACACAACGCGAACAGGTTCGGTAAGTCTTTATAGGCTATAAAAAGTTCAAATGAGCTCTTCAATACCCTAACAACACCTGCGAATGTTTTTTAAGCCAATTTCATTCCACTCGTGCCATTAGAAACTCTTGAGTATCTGGCTCGACAAATATATTCCCTCATGTTACGAAATTTATCATCGATAACGGCGATTCCCCTTGAACTTAATATATCAATTACAATTACGAAAGACCCGTCTACTATTGTTATCGAAAGGCCTGGACCTGGTAACGTAATGAAGTCAAAAACAAAGAAGGGTATTCCATTTCCTTAAAATATATACCTAAGCTTCGCAAATTCACATTAAACAATGTGAGATATTGAATCTTTATCAAGTACAGTTACTGGTTAATTCGCTACCCTTCGGCTAAACGCTATGAATAGTGGATATCCCTACCGCTTTAAAGTAGAGTCTTATCTGGCTAAAACCAGATAAATCGGAAAGACCGTATAAAATCTTCAATATCACTAACCTAAACTTCATGTATAAAGGTGCCAACAACCTTATTACCTTCCTAATTATTCAGTGTAATCCATATATAGAACCCTTAAGTGTAATAGAGATCCTAAGATTGATAACATACTAGCTGACTGAATTGAACAATATAATTCTTTTAAATCGATATTTAATAAGTTAATGTGACATCGACGGCATGAAGAACGACCTAAAAGAATTATATACACGAAAGAAGAGGACTATAATAAGATTCATAAGCATATCAAAGAATATATAACGATACAAGTATATTAAAAGCAAAGGTTTGACGGAGAACTTGACTTTAATTTAAGTGTTAAAGTTATTACTACTATACTAGAAAAGCTTTGAAAGTCAAGCAGTTAGGTGGAGATCGACGGCTATTATATACGAGGGATTATTTAACTGGTATCTTCAACGTAATTTAAAAGTCAAAACACCAATGTTGTTCAGGCGAGTATATATTAATAGATGAAGGGTTGAATTGCAGACCGGTTGTATTATAACTTACAACTAATCGTTTAGGTATACAATGATACAGGCGAAGATAAAATCTTTAGTGAAGTGTTTATAATTTGGAAGATTATTTCACGTTTAATCGTTATAATCGTACTAGTTTGCCAGTTCACTTAAAAGGTAAGTTTTTATCCAATGAAGAGGATATAACAAAACCGTAAAAATAATGTGCCACCAATGTTTAGCAGATTGTATATCCGGAATTGTCCACAATATTAAAGTACAGGTTTCCGTTCCGTAGGAAAATATATTTCATGAAACCTTTATACGAATTTTCCAAAGAATTGTTCATTGATTTTAAGAATATAAGATGGATTCTAAAAATCAATTAGGTAGAAAAACTTTAACGTTTAAACTGTATTTATAGATAAAAGCGGATAAAGACTTCGGCATTATATGTACAAAAACTAACTATACCATTGTCTAGGTGAAAACTATATTTTTGGCGACGAAATATGATACTAAGGAAATATCATGCCTTTCACAATGTACGCTAATCTAAAAGTTAGCTCAATGCATGCAACTTTATTTTAGTAAACCGTTAATCCATATCTATATTGTTGAGGCTAAAAGAAACATTTACATTCGGTTACATTAAAAAGGGTAAGTCTTAATTTTATAAACTACTGATAAAATCTACGAACAAAATTACTAGGATAATTAAACTAGACCGCCGGTATGGCTTAAATAGCTACTATATTCTAACTAGAAATATTATACGACCCTTCTATCACGGTACAAATATAAAATTTACAAAACGAAATCTTTAACAGATTAAATCAAATGATGTATTAGCAATGTGATAATTTGAAACAAGATATTAACATTTTTTCGGTAATCCTAACGAAAGTAAATTTAATAATCATGAAGAAAGGTATATTAATCGATCATATGAACCATATATTACATATCTTGTTTATTATAATGCTTATTTATGGGAAAAGGTCTGAAGGGCTGTTTACAATGACTGGAAAGCTTTTATATTGAATATGCGTCAATTAATAACATATGACATGCAAGTTATAAGCTTGAAGGTTTACGGTATAATCACAAGAATTAGTATCAGTATAGTATTCAATAACAAGTTTAATAATCATTACCAAATAATAGGAATTTCCTCTGATACCTATATTGTTATTCATAGGTCTTTAGATCGTTGCAACGTTGTCGATTGGATTGGTCGAAGTAATAGTAGTATTGCATTGGTCAAGTGGGGGATTTATTGTTCCAGGCTTGGTAGACCCGCTAGCTGGTCGGCATAGTAAATTTTATGGCTCATTTCTTTAACCGTGCAATATAGTGAAGTGCAGCATATTACACTCAACTTACACCCAATGCGATAAGTTTCCATAAAGCAATACACTCAACTTGCAGTATAGTTAACTTTACTATAAGTAAATTTGACCTACTGCACTGCATGTAGTACTTTTCTAACACTGACGGTTTTTTAATTTGTACGCGCACACCAGTGTAGCTAATGAATCTTTTTCAGGTTACCACTAAATTGCCTCGTCGTCAACTGGCCAGACCACTCGCAATTCCAGTCGACTTCTATACAAAATTTCACCTAATTGCATGTAAATTGACCACATTTAACCTTAATTACTCCATCGCAACGAGGTTTAAGTTTATAAGCTCCCATAAAAAGTTTTTCCGCTACAAGTTCTCATCATCTTATACTATAGCCGTACAAATTAAACATATTTCTATTATCGATTCCACTACTTTGCTAACGATGTTGTAGTCAGCTAATATATCACTGACCGACGTTACATAATTTAAGCTTTCCGGATGACTTATTAAAGTAGCCTTCGATTCATTTAGTTAGCCTATTACCATTTACAAACCTTTTTAGGGCCTTATTTGGCACTACTTTTATTATAGTCTTCGCGGAAATGTTTTCGCCGTTAATTTACCGGAATTCCTTAATTTCTCTTCCTTTTTAGGATTTACTAAGTGTTATTACGTCGATAATTAGGCGTTTTACGCTAGTGGTTCCGAGTGTCGCAAAGGATTCGAAAAGTTTATTGAAATCGATATAAATTACCACCGAAATAGGAGGAATTCTCAGCTGCCTAGTGATAAAGTTCAAGGGTTTTTATAGTGTTGTACCTATATTACAGCCCTCTCTTATGCCTGAATCCTCCGAAGTGCATGTGTTTCATGTCATCTTTTTACATTTAATGGAGGTCCAATTAATTAGGTTATCGATAATGTTAAATTAGTCTTCTCGTCAATCTCTATTTGGAAAAGTTGTTGGGAAGCTGATATGTAAAGGCAAGTCGTATTATTTGTAAATGATCCGTTCGTAAAGGTTATGAATAGGGCCTTAAACAGATCAATTTAAATTAAATCAATCACTCAGTTTAGGTTTTTATCTACTACTCCAGCCTCCTATTAAACCGGTCAAAATTTTCATTTACTGGTTTTTGTGTTTATGACATGTGGTAAAGGTCGTAAAAGGCTTTCGGTTGGTACAAGGTAACAATATAACTGCCTCGAAAACGCTATTTCAATTACCGTTAAGCCTTGGCGATACTAATTTTGTCAGTTGCAACTAAAACAAAGCTCAAGCCCTTCTAACGAAAGCTTAAGTCGACATTAACATCACGTATACAGAATAAAGATCCATTAAAGTTAAATTAACTATCCTCCGTCAATATTATAATTAGGTTGTAATTTTCAATCTCAAATTCATAAATCGAGAGTTATTTCAATATTATAAAGCTAGCCATTTTAATCAAAAGGGTATCGTTAATTTACATACCTATTACGCCGAGGTACTTCTCTATCGTTACCAACAGGTACGGGTCAAACGCTCAAGATTTTATCGCCAGTTGCAAATTAAAGTATAATTGATAAGTTAAAAGATAATAGAAGCTTACTTTAGCAAATTCGTATAGTAACTTAATATATTTTATTCCCATACCAGAAGGGTAGACTACTCGTAGTTCCTATAACAGTTTTAATAATATAATCTACTATTATTAATTTCTAACTGTTTAAAAGGTTGCTTTAGATTACGGTTCTCAAAAGTATACTTGCCTTTAATTTTTGTTAATAAACTTATTATAAAGGAACCACCAAACGTTAGTTAGGTTTTTGAATCGTGAACGATCACGTAAAAATCCACTATTTACGTTTATCTTTGCATCTTGAGGCGATTCAATGTAATTTCTCGTACTACCGCTCCGTAGTCTTTCCTTCAACGTCGTAAATAATATTTGACTTGAAAATCGTAATATCTGGATTACAAAGGTCAAAATTGGTTTTCTGTACGAATTATGAAATTCCTCGAATTAGCCGACCGTTAATATCGACCTTTTTAGTATTTCCTTTTCTGGGAGTCGTCCACGATGATATAGTTTTATGGGCTTATAGATAACAAGTGAAAAAGGTTTGTATTAACTCAGTCGTTTAGCTTAAGAGTTTTCATCGTTAGTAATACTAATACAATGCTTACACTAAGTGGTTCAGAAAGATATAAAGCCATTGGTAATTTTAGTAAATATTTCGCAGTTCACGATATTTATTATCTGATATGGCTCCTCCTATTAACCCGGCGCCCGCGACGTGAAAACTTTACTTTCAAACGGAAAATGAAGTAAGTCGACTGTTATAGGGCCTTTCCAAGTATTAAGGGCTTTATTAATTTGACGACGTGCCGATTTCCTTTGTAACTGTCTTCATGATTTTATATAAGAAGTAACACGTTTCTAACTACTTGCTGAGGACAAATATTGACTCTTCAAACGTAAATACTCTCCAAAAATTAGCGCTGTTAACACTAAGCCATTAAGGGCTATAGTATCGCTAAGGTCTTTTGTTATCATCTGTATGTTTTTGATCTTATCACGAGCTCATAGCTCCGCGATTGTCTGTTATCTGTCATCGATATCATTAGCAACAATAACGAAACCTTATTTGAACATTTAGTCGAAAGCATTGTACAAGCCCGGAATAATCGTTAAGTAAGCCGTTCCCGGATTAAAAAATCGTACAAGCGATAGTTTTTAGTTTCATGAGTGGGTTATATACTTCCACAAGCTGGTGCCTGACCTACTTGTTACTAGAGATCTAACTTTAGTGGTTATCATACTCTTACGGTGCTTATGAGCCGTTTGGAAGCCGTACGGAAGCATGCCATTACATATTACGTAACTAAGTCACCCCTATGTTTTTGCTCAGAAATAATTATTTCAACGGAGTTTTCAATTTTTTCTTTCTTATCCAAGGATTATAGATAGTATCTAACCACCTTAAGCGATAGTTCCGGCCTTTTTTCTTTATATATAATTTTTGATTTTTCTTTTCTGATGGTTTCATAACTGTTTATAGGAGTATATCGCTTTGGTTTATGATTTCGCTTTCTGAACTTTTGACTATAGACCATTAGTCCCTTAGCTTGTTTTCAACGTAAGAATTATGGAGTAGATTTCAAGTGTTTTAATGTTTAGTAAAACTATTGCAACGCCTAATACGAACGTTTGACTAATACCTCTCTTTTGAAGTGCGTTTATTGAGATGATACCATTTACGAACAGGTCTTGAACTTGAAACAATATAACAGGAACGTATTGAATCCTTTGGAGAATATAACCTAGCAAATGAAATTTATTGATACGCCTATTTTTTCGAATTTAACACTCATTCAAGGTATCCTATCAATTTATTTATAAACGACTTATTTATCACGTCATTTCCTATCGGATCTGTGTTGATTTATCTGTCGATAACGATTCATACGCCTTTGATTCCAATTATAACTCCAGCACCCCGCATGATAGTAGTAGAAATGTGGTCGTAAGATTTTTCACCGACGGGTAAATTTATTCGGTGTTGAATGACGTTTCCAAATATAAGCAATTGTAATTTCACATAAATTGCGTACCATCACGCAATTCATCGTTATTCATCATCATTAATTTTACGTTTTTTTTTAATAAAATTAGTGGTTAGGAAAAATCTTTAAAGAACGTTACTTAGCCCGTAATAAAGAATACGGTATTAGCTACATCAATGCTTTCATGCCAATAATTAGCGTGCTTTATTATAACTTAAAAGCGGTTGGATTGGATTTTTTCAATTGACTAGTTTAATATAAAGAGTCTGTAAAAGGTTTTAATTTTGGTTTAATGTTAGAGAAGCCTTGTTGGTAAAGATTGGGGATATGGTTTGGAAAACTGAAGCTCAACTTGGTATTTTGAAGGTATTTATAAACTATACGTTCGTTAATATGTTGTTTTCTTTCACTATATATGCGTATTATAATGAGTTGGTCTACAGAGTTTAAGTTATTAACAGGTGACGTTATAACTTACGTATTTAATACGATGGCGTTATTGACGTTGATCTTGTCAATACTGGAGGTGTTACACGTGGTGGGAGCTGTAGCGGCGACGTGCCCGCCCGCAACCGCTAGGGGAACGTTATTATAATTGGCGTAAGCGCCTTTTAAGACGCTTTCAACCTACGCGTTACCTGGGTTGATTACTCGGAACATTCCCATTGTAAAATCCTTGATTAATGTCCATAATACGGCGTAGTTGGTTTTTTGTTCCGTACATTCTTATTTGATTCAGAGTAGCGCCTGAGCGCTTCTATTGTTAAATATAATACATGTTTTTATTTCAATTTCTATGACGACTCCATTCACGTTTAGGCGCTAATAGCATAGTCTTTGTTTATATTTTCTTATTTGAGTTTGAAGAAATTTGATTTTATTCGATAGTTTATCCTGAGCTTTTTAATCGTTTTTCTTTTATATTAGATTTATATGGGAATTTTACTGAGTTTTTCATTATGTTAGGAGACTTTAGTTATTGATATTATAACATTGCGAGTAAACAGAATGTGATTAGAGTTAAATTACCGCGTATTATTTTTTTATCTCGACGACTCAAGCAATTTGTACGTCATGTACCTGGTTCCTTTTTACACATTATTTTTATGATTTTTTTTCAATATTAATTTCAACTGATAATGGTATCTTTGGATATTATCATATATCTCTGTAGTTAATACGAAGCCACGGTGGAAAATGCACTCTTTCAGCGTGCACGGTAACGTGCTATGCTGCAAGGTATATTATGACAGAATGCATGATAGCGTTCCACTACTGAGAATGGAGATGGGCAAAGTGCATGGTAGAGTGCTAACTCCCGGACGCCTTTTCGTCCAAGTATCTATCTCTCATATACTCGATTGAATCTTTTATTTATCTTTATGTTAACGTATACGGAATGGATTTTATCCGTACTAATTAGTAGTTAACTCGATAGACTATAATTAGATTATGGAAGAAAAGATAAATTTCAAATTAAAACCCTATAATGAGATGTTATAGGGGTTGGAAATGTTCGTACTCTAATATAATGTTCTATCAAAATATAAAATTTTGGGAAAACTAATAAGCAAAGTGATTTTAAAAGAACAAATTTAGTATGATATCATTAATTCAGTTCGTACCCTATTTACTAGATTACCTATTACACCACTATCAATTCGGTTAATGATTTAGACGTATCTGGGCACTTTTTAAAATGCGCTCTTTTATGTATTACACTACGTAAGAAGAAACAACAAAGTTTTTATACCTTTTTCTAAGACATATCCGACTGAAACTTAACATTTGTACCGCTTTAACACACTTCGTAAGCGATCAATGCTACTTTTAGGGCGCCCTCTCAATTACTCTTCGCCCTAAAAGAAATACTCGAACCGATTTCCAAGAACTTAATACGTGTTTGAAGTACGTTTCGAAACGTTGCGACAGATTTCGAGAACGTTAAACACAGTATTCGAAGCGTTTACCATAGTATTTAAACTCTTTTTTTCACACTATTTCAATTTTTAAACACATACCTCCCCACTATTTTTTTTCTTCCTGATTACCCTACTGCGTGCATATTTTCCTCATTCACGCTATATTACACCTCTAATTTAAATTAGTATTAGAAAAATTCGAATTCAATCGTTATTTAGCTAGTGAAACGGTTACAAGGCACTCAGTAGCTAGTGTGAAACGCGTAACTTGTTCGTATTTACACCTTACTTATATTCATTCAAATAAATAATATTTGAAACCTTCATTTACATCCTCATTACCTAATTTATTGATACTTCATTTACGTATCATACTGTTTCATCTACGGTTTTATTTCAACAACTCCTTTAAATACATATATTTCATTGTATAATAAACTGTCGTAATTCCGTTTTATTTTTCTCAGTAGGCCCATACATACAACAATATCGTTTTCTTAAAATTACCTCGAACAAGACTAGCTGAAGCCAACGAATCCATAGACCTCCTTCATTAGTATATAATGCTCAGAAGGAACGTTTTGCAGCTTATTCAACTTAAAATTTGATATAATACCATAAAAGAGCTAGAGAAGACATTGAACTTTTAGGCGGCGAATACGTACATTATAAACGTCTTTTTTTTGCAATTAGGAAGTAAAGGCCATAGCGCCCAGTGTATTTAATTACTTCCGACATACTTTCTCCTAAGAAACGCTGTAAATGGTGAATATAGGGTTTAATTCGATTTCTCAAATACTACGGTCATATTTGAAGATCGGAGAAATCAATGAATTTGGTGGCCGAAATAGCTGTATTGAAAAGGCCTTTTTTTTCCATAGCCGAACTCGACGGAATACTGGAGAGAAAAAATAAGGAGACATTACAAGTGGACTTTGTAAGCCGATATTGGTTAAGCGGAACTTTAGAAACATATTATTAAGAATTCGCAAAAAGCCCGAACAATTACGTATGTAAAGTTAAAGACGTTATTGGAGGCTAACCGTGCTCCGCGATAAGTAAAGACAGACTAAGAAATTAACAAAAGAGGATGAAAAGCTACAAAATGATTCAGAACACAGATCGAATGCGGTCAATCATCAAAACGCACTGTTAAATGAAGATATAAACCAGAACTCTCCCTAAATATAATTAACTCCTCTTTTAATCGCAGCAAAAACGGCTCAACGAAGGAAAAAAACACTCCTCAGGAAACCATAAGCGGTGCTAAGCAACAATACGAGCTTTATGGGCTAATACCTATAAACCATAGCCTTGACTATGATCATCCGACATATTGTTTTCCCGGTGACAAAAGCGATTTTACGAATCCTATCAACTACGTTCGGCTATGTGTTAAAAACGAAAATTACTGTAATAAACATTAGTAAACCTATAAGAGCATCGAGAATGAAATCCGTAAAAGATTAAGTACCTATAAAAAAAAGACATTGAAGCCTTATAATTTCAAGTAATTTTACGTAGTGTACTCAATAGTTAGAGCAAAAACTGGTATATGTATTATCTTACGTATGTGGATATATTTTCGAAACACTATAACCACTTAAAAAAATTTTCCTTACATAAATAAAACGCGACCATACAATATGATTTTGACTTTACCACTTAGGAATACGTAAGACTTTAGCGTAACAACGTTAATAAAACCCTACATAAGATTTTATAGGCCTATTAACTAGCTTTTGAAAGTATCAGGCGTCTTTTATCTAAACTATAAGACGTAAAAATTATCTATCTTAGTGGATATAAAGACATACCATAGAGATGCAAATTTTAATCTTGCGATATTTAAACTGGAAAGAAATTGACAACTATTCATCTGAGCTTTGAAATACTATTCAAAATATCGATACGCTGATACGCAAACCTCGAATCCGTATTTGTAGCACGGAAGGCAAACTCTGAGGACGATTACATCACTCAATAAAACCTCGTTAAAATAAGTCATTACATTTTACACCGCCGACTTGAAGTGTAATTGAAGAATTAATAGCATCAATTCCATGAATAGGATTATCAAAACGAAAAATACTAAGCAAAAAGCACTGGAAACAAAATATGAGGTAGTTAATATCAAAAACGCATTTATAACGAGATACAAAGTTTACTATATGCACAGGTACACCTACGTAAAAGTATATGTGGCTGTACTGATTTTCAAAACGATTTATAATAGCAAATAATGTCGGTTGTTAGTCGAATAATTATTTGGTATACGAGTATATTCAAACTTAACGACAATAGGAAGCCGATCGTCCACCCGCGAACCAAAGGAGGTCTTATTTTGTAATATATGCAACCGATGCCGAATTAATAGAATGGGATTTGGACGGTAACCCTTACGAGCATACCTCTGGAAACGACGATTCGAATGATAAAGAGATCTACGTAATGGAGTAGGATGAGGAAACAAACGAACGAGTATTTACCAGCATATAAAATACCTTATTTCCTCACAACAAAGGCTTAATATGAAAAAGAGCCGTGTTCAAATTTTATATAACGTTACAATTTACACTTTGTGGTAGGTACAGTAAGCGTTTTCTAGGTATTATGCAAAATATCGGCGTCAAAGAGTTCTCGAACGCCGGACAACGATATTTTAATGCTTTAGCGGCAAATTTCCATAAGTTTTAAATCTACCACATAGGAAAACACCGAAAAGCCATATTGAATAATGGAAAACGTCTTCACTTGACACAATCGTTGTAAACATACCATTCGAACCGGTTAAATTTTACCAAATATAATTTAGAAAAAAAATTTGGTTTTTTTCGAGTAATATATACGAATGATGAACAAGGTCCGAAATAAGAGTTCTTAATTCATCCGCGTTTTGAATAATGTATCCGTATCGTTTCTTCTAAAGCTTAAATATCTACGGCTTTTCCTAAAGGCAAAACTCATTAAAGTCATCTACCTAATGTAACCGGAATGAATGATATTATACCAATGATTTGTATACCTCGATACGAATCGCAATTTACAAATGATTTACGTTGCAAGAAAAAAAATATAAAGGGAAAATATTGAATGCTATGAGAACTTTTAGCGACAAACGTGAATTTAACTCGTAAACCTCCCATTGGTTTCAATTATGCCTTTAATACGAAGTAAAATTTAACCACGAGGTATTAAAGGATATAATATACCTGATAAGGCAGACGATACTCTACGCCTTCGACGTAACAACATCATTTCAAACCACGAGATTTACGCGAAACGTTGTCGTTCCGGATTGTAGTATTATCCTAGTAAACTGTTAAACAAACTTTAGCCCTAAGACTCCGGATTTGATTATCCACGATATAGGTATACCTTTCGAGTTAACTAAATATTAAACCAAGACTAAAATCGCCGGAAGTAAATATGGGTATATTTCAGTAAAGGAGCTTTAAGGTATGAGCCAATGTAAATAGTATTACGGATGGCTTGAAAAGCGTTTACGATACTATTCAAAAAGCGAAGGAGAATCAATAATAAAAGTTGAATCCGTAAAAAAATATTAAGAGCTATGAATAACACATTCAACTCTATTTACTTAATTTCAACACTTTTTATCTTTAACGTTTACTGGAAAATCAATATGGATTAAATGCTATCATCAGCTACGGGATAAAGGGAAAGTGCTGTAACAAAATTTATGACAACATTACGTTCTCTACAGGCCAGAAAAAATGTTTCGCTATCATGAGCCATAAAATGCGGCCCGCGTAATATTAGCTTTTTTAACACACTATTACAATCTGAATATCTATCATAAAAACCGAAAGGGGGATAAGTTAGTTTTCTCAGAATCAACGGGTTGAACTGAAATAATATACTCATACATTTATCAAATAACACGATTTATGTTTTTGCTGAACGATGATACGAAAGTTTAAAAAGTGAAACGAAAACGATAAAGTCCTGAAAACGTTATCCGACAAATACTATTAACTAAACCACTTTTAAAATAACGAATTCAAACCTTCCCCTAAATTCAAGCACCCTCAAATACTTGTTTACAATCTTCAACACGTTAAAAAAACGGATAATCCTTATAAAGTAAACCGTCACCACGCCGTTAAAAGCGTTCACTTAACTTTTTTAAAAAAAACGCTCCAATACTATTGTCGTAAATTGCTTGATGACCTAAAAGAAAGTGTTGAACAGTAAATGAATTAGGAGACTACATAACAAACATATTATTACCGCTCGGGATAATCTTTCTAAAAAAACCCAACAAAAGGAAATATCCGCTTTCATCGACCGCAGCGTCTGTCGATTTCAAAGGTATCACCTAACAATTTACAGCATCTACAATTTTTTCAACCCGCTTAGTTTACTAGTTTAAAAGAAAAACCAAAAAACCTTATTAAAATTCCGCTTTGGAATGACAGGATACAATATCATCAAGAAACCGAATATTATAATTGAATCTTCTGATTTTTGACGAATAAACCATTGATTGATTTTGGCGTTAATTGGCTCCTTATGAATCACATACTACCTTCATATTAAGTTGTATAATATTATTCCTTCTCATATAGAAATGAATGAGTATTTTGAAGCATATATTTCCGCCGACGTATATATATAACTTTTGAAATTACTATTTACCCTAAACTATACTACGTATTATTCCCCAACGTTATCAACTGGCTAAAAATTGAATTAATATAATATATATTCAAAGTATTTTAAAGGGCGGCTTGTAATTGTCAAGTTGACTTTCTCCCTATATTTATTTGTTTCAATACAACGTTGAATGGGGTTTACACTTGTTGGAATATAAACTAACGCTCTGCTGTTGTAAAAGAAAATGCATTTTGAAGAGCCAACTTCAAAGCAAAACCCAATGTGTGGCCAAAAGAAAAACACTTGATTCATTTTAACTATATAATAAATAAGCCCCACCACGATATTATAAACCTTATATAAAAGTGTAAATTAAATGAATGCATTTTGATTAATTTAATAGTCACAAAACGAATTTCCAAGTACCAATAATAACGTATACATGAAGCTTAAGTTACATCGTTCGTAGAGCTAAAAGCCGCGATTAACCTATATATCAGTATATAATACGAGAGGGACCCGCCGGGTAATATATGGATAACTTTCGCAAAACACCTTTCGTGGAAAACAAATAATTCAATACTCGATCATTATTTTACAAATCTCTACATACGTGCAGTGAATATTGACATTTTTACTAATGAATCCACCGCAAATATTACCGACTGAGAGTTGGAAATAGGACTTATATCTATTTTTCATAACGAAATACAGGCTCTATTGGATTTTACCTTTATAATACAATTACTCATGAAAGTTTGATAATGTATAAGTCGCTTATGCTCAGCGTGATAAATTTGTAAATTTGCTGTAGAACTGAAAGATTTGACGACCAAATAACTATAACAAGCATGATCTACGCATGTATTTCGAAATTTAGATGAAAAACTCTCCTTTCCATAATTTGAATGAAAACTATTCCTATTTTAAATACCTCGTCAAATTATGTACAAGAAACGACAAACAGTCTTATAATTAATATAATAGCATTACGCAAATCCTACAAAGGACGCGGAATTGAAGACATAAAATACATCGACGGAAACTCCAAACCGAAAAATATAAAAACTAAAGGTGCTCCAACTTAGGTTTTAAAAGCATTCATATCCAAAAGTACCTTTTTCATTAACTATACAAAAAGGTTTTCACGAATTTATCTTAATTGAACATTATATATCTCATATTGATTACTTAACGTTCGAATTGGCTATTTACGCCGCTTTGAATATTTGAACGTCTTCGAAATTTACTATTCGCGCCCCGTGAAACATACAATAACACTTTTTTATACCATTCAACAATTTATTAAAATATTTTCAAGTCTTTTTTTCAATCTTTCTTAATTTCGTTAGTATTTTCCATAAAACGCAATTTTATCATTATATTGCTAAATTGAAGAACACTGTTTTGATAGATGAAAAGTAAAAATATATAACTAGTCGATACGAAATAAGGAGAGTCAGGGAGGGCTTACATTGTTGTCATCTTCCTCGCAGTCCTTATCCACGTCGTTCTAGCCGTCGTTGCTGCTAATATCACCGCTACTATTACCCTCGACGCCACCGTAGGCGTCGATGAGAGGAGGAGGGTGCCGCTCCTTAGGTTACATACCTTAAAGTAAAGGGCTTGGAGGGACTAAACCCCTCTTACGACGACGCGCGATTAAGATGTCGAACTCGCCCACGCAATACATACGCAGGCTGGCTTTCTAGGCGGTCATCACAGTTATTTTTTTATAGGCCACTGGTTAACGCGTATTACTAATTATCACTCATTTGTTTTATATATTACGAAAGTGTTTATTTTTTCATGGGTCAAGAATGAGGCATTAAAATAGGAGATGATCAATTGTAGCAGTTTAAATTGTGAATTAGAGCAGAATATACAGAAGCAACTGCGATCGCGTAATGATGCATCAGTCTATAACCCTAAAGCTATTGAAAGGGAAATATATTCTTTACCAGTCCGTTTATAACTGTAATAATGCGCCGAATGACTCTTAGCCCAACAGCAATCGCCAATAAACTTACCCGCGGCCGCAAAAGTAATACATGATACGTAAGGCATATTTATTAACGACTTGAGAATGCGAACTTGAGTACAGCGCCCCAAAGTTTTACGTATCCAACGGTCTTACTTCGAACCTTCGCAAGCTGTAACTCGAGGCGCTAGGCAAATTCAATCGCCTTGACCTTGTTTATAAAAAAATTAATAGAAAGTAAATTGAAAGGCGACAAGATAATATGACCAACGTTATAATTCAACAATGCTATTCTTATGGCGAAGAATCGTCGCCAAAAGTAATAGGGGTTTTAGCTATAACATTAAATTAAGATTGTTATAGTTCAACCTATGATGGTAAGCCAAGTAAGTACCAAATGGGATTTATTATTAAGGTATTGAAGAAAACAAAAACAGGCTATCGTGGACCAATATGCAGAACCTATAGGAATGACCAATACCTAGCACATTATGTGCCCTTACATATATCGTATACGAATCGTACTCAGTCCGTACCCGAATTGTACCCGGTATGTACCCGGATCGCGCCTCTGCCGGGTATTTCCTATTCTGGTACATGTATAGTTACGTAACCTATAGAAAAAATGGTTAAAAGCTTAAGTCCATAATATACCCCTTTCCTCCCCAGATGTTATAAGGGCTACAGCGCCCCGATAGATAAACACCGGACGCGAGCAGTATCCACCTAGTGCGCGAGTCGAGCGTAAGCCAGTAACACTACGTTTAACGTATTGTATAACGTATTAGCTGGCTTAATTTTGGATTTCCAACGACGTATAAAGAGCCTGTTAATACTACCACTGGTGCCTTGTAACGCGCCTATAAGCTAGTTATATAATATATTTCATTTATCGCGGGCACCGCATAATGTGCCCATTCACGTGTCTTATAATATGATCTTTTTGCTGCCGATATCGTATAACGAGCTTAACTTTGGTTAAGTCATGATCGGCGCCTTGAAAAGAGATAGTAAGTTACCTTATAAGATATATTGACTAATTATATATTTATACCCTATTACTTTTTGCTTATTATAGCTGATTCGCGTTTTAAGTTGTCTCCTCGCCCTTAACCATTATAAGGATAAAAGTAACCTTCCATTGTTATAGGCTAAAAATGCCTACATATTATATATTAACCGCCTTTCAAACTTTAACGTTCCTTTTTTACATCCTATTTTTTTCGGGAGTCAGGGTGTTGTATATACCAAAAGGTTTATAGTAAATGAAGACAATAAATTGAACTTATAAAAGACTTAATTACAAATTATCTCTTCACCGTAATATATTTGGAAAATAAGTCTACTTACGGCTTTATCCGGCTTACGTTCTCTTTTACGCTAGTTGGTTGTTATGACCGTGGATAGAGGATATATCCTATTCCTTATACGTAAGGGTTCAAGGGATATCCTGTGCTATCGACCCGTGTTTACCCCCGCCTTTGTTAAATCAGTTGATTAGTTTACCCAGCTCCGCGATTTCGTTCGAGTATAGGGAGTTCCTATTATGCCAGCCGTATAAGTCGTAACCCCTTTAGCTATACGTTTATGTCGCCCCCTTTTCCTGAGTCCGTTTTTAGCTAAAGGTTTTTCGTTACCCTTTATTATATCGCCTATTTACAAAGTGAAAACGCTTTCAGCCGACCGGGCTTTAACGTGTAATATCTTCGCTCCGGCACTCTTGACTTACCGTCGTATACCCTATTGTAATTTTAATCTAAAACGACAAAATAATATAATATTTAGGCTATATTTCTAATCAATAATGTAAGCTACAGTTTTTAAAATGTAGTAAATAAAGTTTAGGGCTTAACTATACAATACCCAATTTTACCGGTATTCTATTTGTTAACCTTAATTAAAAACGTTTTAATCGGGTCAACTGTGAATTAGCGTAATATTGTACTCGTGCCAACCGCGTTAATCGGGCCTATATTTATGTATTATAGTCTTTAGTAACTCGCCTAAAGGGTTTATCTCCTCGTTTTGCCCTCCGCTTGCCTCTTCATTCACCGTTACTATGGGTTTCTTTTAATGCCTGTCTTTTAACGCTATCTTTTATCATCGGTATCCCTTAACATACACCCTCCTTCGCGTTATCCGCTATCCTAGGCGTCGCTTCGTATTCGTTCCGCTTTTTACCAACCCCTCTTTCGACGCCTACCAATTCCTATTACGCTTTTTATTGTCCTTCTCCCCTGACGTTACCCAATATCCAAAACTATTTATAATAAGGTCCCTAACATTGATAACTCAGGTACTCATTAAACCCTAATAAGGATAATAATATTAAATAAATGTATTTCCGTTAGATTATTATAAAAGCCGTTTTATGGTCGTATGTGTATTCGAAAAAGTCTGGTTATATTGACTCGACTTATTTATTTTATAATAACCTCGTTTAAAAATGAAGTTTCTTTTTATTTATGAAAAAATATTATTTTGAAGATATAGGCGATTCTACACGCATTATTACTTAATATATGTTTGACGCCAATGTCGAAATACCGGGTTATCGTAAACTCGATTTTGTTTTAATTAGCCTTAAATATTTCTAAGTCTACAATATTCTCCTAAATTTCCAATAATTTCAACTTTGTATTATTATAGCCTGTCACTTAGTTAATACAAAGTAAACGTCATACTGACCCGTTTTTACCACCAAGGCGTTCTATATTTAAAATTTCCTGTATTTACCTTTTCTTACGTCGTTAACGACCAAAACTAGTTCCGGGAAAATATCGGATAAAACTTGTACAAGAAAAGGGTTAGAAGCCCCCCCTTTCATTAAGTTTATATAGAATATAAGGTATTGACCAAAGATATGGAGAACGATATTAAAATTGTTCAAAATATCGACTACACAATATTAGTTATAAAACTAAAAAAGATTTTCATTCGAACAATTAATTTTAATTCTAAGAAAGTTTAACTAAACTTAATTTCCTACTTTATATCACTTCGTCGGACATAGCCTACAAATCGCTTCGGTTTTTATTTAATATTAAATATGCGTTATTACCGCTTAAAATAACTTCTCTATTTTACGTATATAATCCAAACAACGAATTAATTCACCCCGCCGGACATATTAACGACATTATATCCTCGTTTACCTTTAGAATAAGTAACATTTCGTATTTATTAAGAAAATAGTTCTCGTAGAGCCTAATAACTGTTAACTTTCGGTAATTTAAAGTAAATTAATAATCGGGTAAATAAAAGGCTTATTTATGTTACCCAAAAGGCCACAGTAATATGTAAATACTTTTCAAACTTTTGGTTTACCCGTTTAAAATATTATTTATTGGTAAATATTACGTTGCAAATAAAAGTTATTCGATTTTTATTAAAGAATATAATGTCTTTTAAAATAAGGTACCTAATTCGAAGCGCGGCTACTAATACTAAAATCAGGAAATCCATAAAATCAATATTATATATTCCGAGAACGCTCTGTATACGTATTGAAAGTAATAAACTATATAGATTTTGGTGGGACAAACTTGAAAAGGAGATCATTAATAACCAGCAAATATTGATGGCCATTATGGATAAGTAGCCAATCGATCATATTGTCGAACGAAATATACGACTGGTACCGGTTTACCAAAGGGAGGGGTGAAAAGAGGCTTTATCGTAAGGTACGACGTGATTTTTTCTCGCTATATTACGTATATATTCGACCTAAACGTCGAATAATTGCGATTATCCCCTTTTCGTGTTCATCCCGTTTGAAACCGTGAAATAAAATACTTTTATCCGAATAGACTATAATAGGCGAATCGTAAGTTAATTATGAAATCCTTTTCGTTAATCATTTTTCATTTAACCGTTATAAACGATCACATAAACTTAATATATCCCGCGTGTTGATCCCGTAATCCGTAATTCATATTAATTCTTATATTTTAAGTGAAAAGAGCCTAACACCTTCGCAAATGGTCCAAAAACGAACTTTATATGACGGTCGTTCGTTATTTCGTAATTTGAATAATTTTGTTAACGTACATGTGCCGAAAATAAGGTAATTACTTAGAGTTAACGGTACTTATGGGTTTAACGCAGGCCGGGCCCGTGGCAGTGTTCACGGTACCGTCGTATTAAAACCCCCTAACGTTACCCATAAAACAATTCGAATACGCGCTGCGTCCGAAGCGTTACCGCCGTCGACGGCACTTCAAAGATATTCGACCTAACTGTAAAATATACATCGTCGTAATTTTATAACCAAGCCTCCGTTTCACCAAATTTATTTATATAATTAGCCGGAATTTATATCCTTTGAATACATCGATAAATTGATACTTTATTTAATATAATATTTAAAAGAGGTTAAAACCCCCTTTTATGTCGTTTTTTAACTTCGGGTCTATTTTATAATTATGGGTCCATATATGCGTGCGAGCGCTTTAAATTTCGGTTTTGTACCGAAAGTGGTATTGATGAAGTGCAGGACTTGGGCTTATCGAGGTGGCGTTCCGAAATTAATCGTGGTAAAGAAAAATATTATAATACTTTATAATCCATTAAATCATAAAGAGTATACTGAAATTACGTAATTAGGAAGATTATGCCTTTAAGAAGGATATTACCGTGAACAACCTCTTATGTTAAATGGTTTCATTACGTTTCACGGTTATAAATCGTACGGAGTAATAAGTAATTAGCTTTGAAATACTACCACTATTCCGTTAGAAAAAGTACCTTTTGAACGCTATTTTCGAATAGTAGGTCTTTTCTACTATTAGTCGATTTAAATCCTAATATAATAAATTCGGAGTCATAATGGAGGTAACCTTGAAGGTTAAAAATATATATTCTACCTACTTCGTCTAAACCTAACGAATACTTTTCATCGTTGGACGGACGAGATAATACCCTACTTTAGAATAATTACTAATAAAATGACTATAAAGAATGGAAAAACCTAAAAAACTTTACAGCTTCTAAACAATACGCAATAGCTTTTACTCGCGGGTTACTAAGACTTTTTCGGGGTCGGCCCGGATACTTACCTTGACTATTATAATAAAACTTAGGTATTTTACCTTTTTAACCACGAAAATATACTTTTTGAAATTTATATTTAGCCTTGGTTAGCAAATCAGTTTTAAAACCACGCGAACTTTCGTCATAAAATCCTATTGAATGAATAAAATAATTTAATGGTTATTTAAGTACGTTATAGTTTCATTACTTAAAATAACCTTTATTATATAATTGATGTATAGTTGAAACATCACTGACGCTTCCCCTAGTTTACAAAGGTAAATGAATTACTTAAATAACCCGGACCGCATACGAAATACCGTTAATCTTTCTTACCTGAAAATTATTTCTGATAGGCTCAAAGGCTAATTAAATATTTAATATCGTAAATTATATCGACTTCGATATTGATCTTATGGTTTTTTAAATTAAAAGTAAAGGAATATTGTTTTACTTTGAAATTTTGTTTAATATCCGGTCCTTGATATAAAATGGTTATTCCCCCCCTCCCCCAGGTGAAAAATAAGTAATATCGTCGTTATCACCAAATAAAAAGCCCTTTTAAGCCTAACCCTTATTTATTAATTTCGTAACTTGTCGACGAAATTTAAAAAGTTAATTTCATAAACTAAGTATAACAGCCTTAAAGTGGGTTTAGTGAAAATTCATTTTCGTTTGATTTAATCTAAATATTGTAATCAAATTCCCTCTGATAGGGGGATAAGGTTATAGATTTATCTTTATCGAATAAGTTACTAGATTTTGCTCATTATAATAGAAAACATAACTAATTCTTATCGTTTTTAACCATAGTCGTCGCCATCGTTTGTAAAATTCGCGTTTTTTCGTAAAGGCTTATAATAAAAGCTATCAGGAACGGATCTCCCGTACGTTGTGCCTTTTAGTAAAAACTTTATGTCAAACCTTAAAAAACCAAACTTAAATAGCCTTGATATATCCCCCATTTTGAAGCGTATAATTATTACGTCGAAAACTAAACCTTCCTAACCTTAAACTATCAAACGGTTATTTCCAACGGTAAAGGTTACCTATAAATATCATATCTAAGGTATTCCAAAATTTATATCCGGAGTTATTCCGGAAAAAATATATAATAATATTGTATTCGATTATTTATTAATATTTATACGAAATTTAGCTACTTGAGTAATACGCCTATTTTTCTATAACTCTAATATTGTATCGAGATTTCGAGAACTTCATAGCTGAATTTACGTTATCCTCAACCGTTATATTGATTCTTCCTTTATAATATAATGATAATGATAATTAAAATAGACTTAAATATTAGGAAACTAGGTATTATTAAAAAGTATAGGGATAAGAAATAAATCCTTATTTATACGTATTTTAATTCAATTGGTTATTTATTCAATTCCGTAATGACGTCGTCAAGGTTTTATAGGGTTTAAATAAGAGTATATTCAAGATTTAGGTGTTCCCCATCGCCGTTAATAAGGAATTTTTCTTTACCATTTCGATTTGGATAGTCTATTCCTACGTGAAAGGTTATTCCGGACGGAGTTCGAAGTTACGTTAGTAATGGTTCGATAAGTTATAACGTACGTAAGCCACAAAATAAACCTAACTTAACGGTTTTTTATTATCGACTAAGTCGTTTTACGTTTTTTTGGTTTTAAAAGCGTATCAAACGGGTCTATTAACATAATTATCCGCAGTATCGAGATAATTAGCCACGATTATTACGTCCCATTAACGCAGGTACTTAAAAGAAATGAATTTCCGTTATAAACATATTATTATCCGACCGTTTGGCTTATATAGGTTTCTCTAACTCACGACCAAAACACTGTTTTACATTTATATATTTTAACTTGTTAGCGAGTTCGTGTTACTTTTTAATAGCTACGATATAGTTTACCCGGCACATAACTGTCGCAAAAGATTTGTCGCAGATACGTAACGATACGCGGGAATGTAAATAGTTGTACTTTATGGCCGAAGGCTAATCCAGGCCGTTACTTTAAACTGAAATTAGTTTTTAACCTAATAATGAATACTACTTACAAGTTCAAAGAACTTATAGGTTTTTATTCTTTATAATTAAACTTTTGATTTCGACTAATACCTTATCCGAACGGTAAAGGTCATTAAGAGCTTTCTTAATATAGTTGCAAAACATCCTTATCCTATATATATATTTGTATCTCCTAGCTTTACAATTCGTCGTAACAGCTTGACTTATAGACGTCGCATAATATCCTTATACGTTCAAAATCGTATTTCGACCGTTTTGAAATTATATCTTATTTGTTTTTATTATAAATTTAATTGTTTGGTACATCTTTGTTTACGTAGAAATAAATCCGACAAATTATGGTTAGTTATATCGTTTTCCCCTACCCTAAGCCGGTATACACCCAACTGGAGTGGCGGTTAATTTGGTTTCAAATTATTCAATTTTAGGTACGACCTAAATGAAGTTAAACCTAAGGTCGATAGTTAAAGTCAATGAATCCGGTTCAAACAGTTATGTTATAGCCGACGTAATATAACCTACGGGTTTTTGTGAACAAAATATATCGTTTTAATTAGTCCGCGATGTGGTAAACGATATATTTAATAAAGGTAGAGGATGTGGTATTTGCCGACGACCAGTTTTCATCGATAACGTAGAAGTATAACCTAAAATATCAACGTTTACTATCGATTCGTTTATTATAAGTGATATTCCTTTGGAAAAATATATATATATATATTATAATCCGACTTACAATGGTAAGCCAAGTAAATGCTAAATTTGGTTTACTATTAAGGTATGGAGGAAGACTTGAAAAGGCTACCGTATCCGGTCCGCACCCGGACCGGGAACGGGCCGTGTACAGCCCATCCCGTTACGTACACAGTCACGTAACCTATAGACTCAATGGACAATGTCCTGAGTCCATAACAAAGATTAATAACGTTCAAAGCCCTCCGCTTCTCCTCTTAAGGGGTAGAGGAAAAGAGGGAGGTGAAAAGGAACAGTTTACGGCAACAGCGATGGAAGTGCCGAAAATAAAAGCTGGTATCGACAATATGCTACCCTGATTGGCAAGGCTAAGGCTAGATTAACAACGGATAGCGGCGGTGCCATCCATTTTACCCTTACACTGCCCCGCCAAACAATCCCAATATGAATAATTAATATGTATTATATATAGAAGGAAATAGCTAGGACGCAATATTGGTTAAATGAACAACATATACAAACGATTCGAATGGTTGATGGAATTCATGTTTCAAGCGTATATATTCCGATTGGTTAATTAAAGACTTACATTACAAGTAAAAGGACGTCGTTCAAGAAAGAAAATTTACCTCAATCGATAGCAATACATCTTTTTATATTAATCTTGAAACACGTAATACCGACAATTACACCATAACCATGCTCCTATAGGAATTGAAATTTCCGCTCAATCACGCCACTTACTACCTAAATCAACTAGGACAATAACCATACCAATTATAGACATTGAAACTTCTAATATTAACCTTAAACGATTTACACCGCGCTACAATAACTATCCCTTCCAAAACCTTCCAATAAAACCATTAAATAATTGAATCAAAACCGTTATTATAGTTGAACGATAAATAAGAAGTATGAAAAACTGAACTTTTACTACTGAATTACAGATACGAAACGTACCGAAAAAGGAAAGAAAAACATTTGTCTGTATATTATTATGTATATCTTTAATTAATAAACGATCACTCTATACAATGCAAACTTACAAATTGTATGGTAATGTGAAACACTACAAGATTCATTTTACAAAGTGTATAATAGCGTGCTACTTCCCTGAAGGAAAATTGATAGAGTTTATTATAAAGTGCCACTGCACGTATGAAAGCTTATAAGCTCCCACCTATAGCATGCACTCTTTGGATTCCTCGTCTCCAAACTATCTATCTTCGATATATACTATTCAATCATCTACTTAACTTTATATTAACTTACCCAGCACACTCTTTACCAATAGCCTCAGATATAGGGTAATGTTATTTTCTATTTAAAATACGATTTTATTGTAAGTGAACTCATATAAAGTATAATCAAGTGATTAACACCGTTTTGAAGTATATGAAGTGTTTACAACAAGTGGGTAATTATCGCATATATAAATAAATTTAAGCTGGTATCAAAAGGAAATAATGAATTTGATATTGCCACCTTTTATATTATACCCCGAAAAGTCTAAAAGAATCAAACAGTTTCTATACGGATCGCCGCAGACTCATTCAAAACCATTCGCAAAAAGTTCGCCTCTAATATTTTGGTTTTAGTTAACAATAAGCTTCCTATCATCTTCATTGATTTTGCGCTTGTATTTAATACGCTTCTAGAAGATTGAATAACTTTTCATTGTTCCGATGCTTATTATAACATTGTGCTTTCAAATGATAGACAAGGTTAGACTTTAGATATCCATTAAGGCCAGCTATATGGTATGTTGCGGGAGGATTTCGTTGTTTCAAGAAAAACGTTAACCGAGTTTTTTGACTAAGATTACATTCGCGTGAGTAACCTTTTGACGGGTAACCATTGATCTTCGTAAAGAAATCCGTATTTAATTTATGTTTTTGTATTAGCCATCGTACACTTAGAGTAAGTGACAAGGTAGACGGTAACGATCGTGAATTTCTTTCGAGTTAAATAGTTTATTAAGTTGAATGTTCGATTCGCTTTTTACAGGTTTCCGTGATGGACTCAGATAGTTGGCCATCAAGCCTATAGGTTACGTGACTGTGCACGTAACGGGATAGGCCTGGGTCCGGTCTGGGTGCGGACCGGGTACAGGCCGGATACAGCACATACCGGATACAGCTCGTATATGGATAAAGTACTATCCGTGTACAGTACGTGTAAGGGCATATAATGGGCTGGGAATTGGCCTTACCTAATGACCTTATACTTTATGCTACGGTAGCTTTTTTTAATTTTCCTTCGCAACATAAAAGTAAATCCAATCGGATACCTATTCAATTTACTATCGTAAATCAGATTATAACATATTATTAATCTTTTAAATTCTTTTTTCGTGAAAATATTACTTTAAATGAACGAATCGATAACAAACGATGAAAATTATAAGTTATACTTCAGAGTTAACGGGAAAAAAAAGCCGTCGACGAATACCTAATACTCTTCCTTTATAAATATACCGCTGGCTCCTTCGAAGTCGATTTAAATCAATATTTCTCGTTTACAAAATACCGTGGGCCATTTTACATCGGTTATTAAATAGTTATAACAATCGAATGAATCGACTTAAACCATCGACTTTGCGTTCTACTTTACTTAAGTTGTCACGAAAATCTAATAATTCGAAACCGAAATAGCCGCGACTCACGTTAGGTTTTGACTGGTTTAAAGTTGACGAAAACGACATAACTAACCGCAATTGAACGAATATGGTTTTACGTAGGCGGCGACGCGCCAAACCATCGAATTTATACTGGAAAGGAATAAAATGTAAATCGAAAAAAATCGGTACGCGTTCCTTTACGTATAAAGTCATTATATATCGACGGTAAAATAAACGGTTACGGATTATTACGAACCAGGAGGATACGAGGGTAGGTATAATATAAGGAAGTTTTTCGATTATATCAAGGTAATTTTCGACGACTCTTACCGCGGGAATAAAGTATTAGTCGAATTCGAAAGCTTAATTATTAGCAATAAAGACTAACAGGTACTATTCGTTATGAGGTTTGGGATACTTTTAGCTTAAGGAAGCGGGATAAACTAACCGTCGGCCGTAAATAGATATCATTTATATTTTTGCGAATCGTTACGTATTTGCGACAATGTCATTACAGAAAGAGGAAACTGGGTAAAATATATCGTAGCCTTAAAGAAATACCGCGAATTTGCTAATAAGTTGAAATTTTAAATTTAAAACGGCGTTTGAGTCGTTCATTAGCGATACTCCTCTAAAGCCAGCGACCAGATGCTAATACAGTTATAACAAGATTTTACTTCTTTTAAAAGCTTTTGTTAAGAGGCTATAGTAATCGCGGTGAATTATCTTAACAAACCCATTCGGTATATAATTTAAACTAAGAACGCAGGGCGATGTAAACGATAATGAAAAAACGTTAGGCTCAGCGTTTTTCGAGGAGTTATATAGGTTATGGTTTACTAAATTATTTTTAACGTAACTATAACCTTTACCTGATATTATAATCCAACCTAACAAGGTAAATAAAGGTTTCCTGTTAACGAAGACGGGAACAGCCTAAATTTTCAATAGAGTTTGGTTTAAAAATAATATAACGTTTAGGACGTAATTATAAAATAAAATAAATAATTTCATTGGATTAAAATACATATAAACAAAAGAATATTTTTATCCCTATATACCTTCATAATATTGACTTTTTAAATACTTATGTCGATTTTAACTGTAATCGTTATTATATAGAAAACGAAGCTTTAATATAAGAGTTTAAATTGAAGTAAAGTAGTTTATTGGATACGCGAAATTTTTAACAGATATTGGGAGTACAGTAAAATAATATATTAGCTAAGTGGTATGGTCTTATATAAATATTAAAAAATAGTCGAAACCGATATTATTATATATTATTCCCGTAATAACACGATATATAATGTTTGTAATACCTTTAATACGATACTAATAGGTAACCTTTGGCATAGGCAGTAATAGTTTAATAATTCAAGATTAAAAAGTTTCAGTTATAGATATAATATCGATATACTTTAAGACAAGAGAAATATATTGCGTAATAAGTTCGTTTTTCCCAGGTTATCTTAACACTCGTACCAAAGGGCAGAACCAATAAAAGACCCGTTCCTGATAATTCATATTATAAACCTCAAAGAATTAAAGCGGATGTTATAAGTAACTATAATAATTACGATGAAAAAGAAAAAGCATTGATCGCTTGTTTTACCGAAACTAACGTCATTTTGCGATGTATCCGATAAGGATAATGCTGCAACCTTACCTTTATACAGGTGGAAACTCGATTACTATATTAATATTGAATCCAACAAACATAAATATTTACCAAAACAACCTTAGGAGCCGTTATACTCGATATTATAAAATTAATCTTGTAAGCTCCGATAATAGATTACAAAGTTGGTAAATAAAAGTTAAATTTGAGAGAGCTTTTTATCGGCGGGGGCGCTAATATTATTCATTTGAAAATTTGGGCGGAAATAATGGTTTTGTATTCATTATCAGGTATTGACTAAAATTATAAATCAAAACTTGTTTTTGACCTTTAATTAAAAAGAGACTACGTATGTTATCGAAGTTGATATAACTTACGAAATTGAATATTCGAACAGTATATTACCGTATTCTAATAACACGTGGGTAAAAAAAATGAACTACGTTTCCTATGCGCATCGGGTAATTTAAATAGCTAATTGACTCCTATAGTCGGGGGGGAACGTCGGCAACTTCCTAACGATATATTAATTATATAATAGTAGATAAGATATATTATTGCGTAATTACATATTTAAACCACCTTTTTTTTTAAGGAATCAAATAAAATACATAACAGAAGTTCGCGTAATTTTCTAATGATTTCGTAATACGAAACGAAATTAGGATTTAAAAAAGTATAATTTCGTAATTAAGGAAGTGAAATTCCTGAGATTTATTATAACGGTCAAAATAGGTATCCGAACCGACCCCAAAAAACGTCCGGGGGATCCGCGAGTGTAAATCATTGTGTACGGTTTAAAAGTTTCGAAGTTTTTTAGGTTTTGCTAACTTTTATCGCTATTTTATGAATAATTTCTCGAAATCAATGGATTGCTTGGTTCCCCTCACAAAGTAAATGATTTGCTAAGTTTAAACGAAACGAACGAAATAGGTAGTTTCAACCCTAAAACTAATATTATTACAGTCACAATTTTAGTATATTAGTAGCCAAGTCGGCGAATAGTTGGAAAAACTGATTATTTAAAAATAGTATTAGGAGGGTATTTGTCATAACAGGACGAAGATAATATTTTAAAACAAATAGATTACTATTTCATACTATTAACGGATACGAAACGTAACTATGCCAATTACGATAAGGAACTCCTTACGATAATATCCTATTCAAAAGCGTATTCTTTTAAAGTACGTAATATCCGTATAGTGTTAACGTTTTTAACGGGTTATAAATAATTGGAGTATTTTTATTTACCACGATTAATTTCAGAACATCAAATTGAATACGTCGAAGTCTTCCTTTTCAATATGACTTAAACTATAAGCTGGTAACTAAGGGCTTTTATTAGAATACGTTAACTCGTAAGTAATAAAATAAAACCGAGGTCAAGAAACCTTGCGCGCAGGTCGTCTAACTTATTTTCATTGTTATATTAACCATAACATTAATAACATCAAGTAGTTTCTTCATTTTCGGACCGGGTACATTAACGAAATTATAAGATCAAAAAGTGGAAAACGACTGGTTATATAAGATTCGATTGTTAAAAGTTTTCGAAGGCGTTTAATGTTTTGCACCTAAAGTAGAATAATTTGTATAAATTTCAAACTACGAGATTAACCTATAGATGACATGACGTTTCCGTAATTGTTTATAATTACTGAACTGTAAATCATTGATAACGAGGATATTATTATAAACCTGCGACTCGCCTATTATTAGTTATCCCAATAAAAACATTTTATTTAGCTTTTTTTAAAGGGATTACTATAAGCTGGGAACGATCGTAAATATTCAACGTTTATATAGAGTATATATATAATGTAATGAAACGAAACCTCGTCGTACTTTAAGATAAAGCTTACTTTAACATCTTTCTATTTCCAACCGGTATTAAGTATATATTTCGGTTAACTTTATAATGAAATTATGAATTATTAATAACAACCCTTCATATTTGTTAGTTATCAAGGATCGCCTTTTTAAATTCGTCTAGTTAAAGATTATATAATCTATAATTACGAATTCGTATGGGAAACGTTTTCGGGATACTTAGAAATTTTCTAGGTTTTTGATTTTTATTACTCATAACCGTGGTTCAAATTGGGTAAACGTTTTTTAATCAATGTTTTATTTCCTAGCAAAAGTCGCACAACCTTCTTTATAATATATCACTTATAAATATATGATGGTATTGTATGGGTAAATTGAAAAATTGAAAAGTATTTAGGTTTTTTGGTCGACTCTTCGTAATACGTTGAAACTTTGTATTTACTCATTTCTTAATTTACCTTAAATAACCGGAAGAAGACAATGACCGGGTTTACCGTAAACTATTCAATGAATAAATACGGAATAATACATTTTTCGAAGGAAAATAAAGACAAGAAGTCGTTAACTAATTTACGTAAGGAGATAGAATGAATTTTCACAGTAATAACTTATATTTAATAATGAATTAAAATGACTGCTCATTGTAAACGACTTTTGGTGAAATAATATAAAGTAAGGGATTAAATTTATTTATTTTTCGTAATATTAAAGTAAACCGTTCGAATACAAAAACCAATTGACTTTATAACGAATACCGGGTAATCAGTACTTCGAACCCGTTAAATATCGTATTAAATATCTTTAACAAATATCCAGTATTTTATATTAATTGAGTTCAATATACGGTTTCAGACTCTTTTTTTCGTAGATTTTATCCGATATTCTTTGAGGAACAATTTTGGTAACGGATTTGGTTAGAAAATATTAATACGAGAAATTTAAAGTGAAGGATATCGTCGCGACAAAAACGGAAAGAGGCTAGGTTCATAGCATATAAATTAAGTAAAAGAGTAATAATAAGTCGAAATTAAAATTACTTCAAAAATTTTACTATATTATAGCCTTTAATAAATTCGAAACTAAACTAGTGAATATTCGGGTATACGATAACCCGGTATCTCGACGACGACGATAAGCTTATATTGAACTATAAACATAAGGAGAATTACCTATACCTTTGAAATAACACTTTACTATTAAATAAAAAGGAAAATTTATTTTCGAACGAGGTTATAATATATTAAACAGAGTCGAATCAATATTAACCGAATATTTCGGATAATATCCAATCCTAAGGAGGCTTTTACCATATCCTAGAGAAGGTTTACTTATATATTATTACTATCTTTATTTGTGTTTAATGAATATCGGCGTTACTAACGTTAACGACTTTATTACGATTGGCTTCGAGTGTTAAACAATAATAGGGGGGATTACGGTAAAAGTTATAATTAAAACCGGTAGGTGCCTAAAAGGGGGGTTGGTAGGAGGCGAGCCGTACGCGAAACAACGTTAAAAAAAGCGGATAACGCGTGGAGAGGCGGAAGTTAAGAAAAGCCGATAACAGATAATACGAGGACTGATAGACGTTGAAGAAAAACGACGATGAACAATAGTGTTAAAAGGGACGAGGTTAGATAAGGTTAATAATAACGGTTAACGAAAAGTATGGTAAAGGGCAGTGTAAGGGGAGTAACGTTTTAGGCGGGTAATTTAAAATTATAATACGTTAATTTAATCTCTGGTAACCTGATCGACTCGGGTACGATCTTACGCCTGTTCGCGGTCGATCCGAGTGGATTATTTGTGTCAAATTTTAGTATATAAGATACGAACGAAATTTAAAATCGTATAGTTAAGCTTTGAACGTCGTTCGTAATATTGTGGAAGCCGAAACTTATATAAGCTATAAAATACATAACCTGGGTAACTATATCATTTCAGCTCTTTAGGTGAAAATTACGAAAAAGATTTTAACGGTAATTACAAATGGGCGGGGCAAATACGTTACCTATTAAAGTTTGGTTAGTTAAGGCGTTTCATTTTGATAAAGAAACGATATAGTAAAAGGCGACGAAAGGGTTCGCGGTAAGTATAAACCCGAAGAAAAAAGGCGAAATAAACGTAAAGTTAAAAACGTAACGGCTTATACGGCAGGTATAATGGAAATTTCCCATAGCCAAATAATATTACGAAGCCGGGTAAATTAATTAACTAATTTGTAAAAGAACAAGGTAATAACGGTTCGATAACCCTATATATCCCCTTAACGCTTATACTCGGGAAACAGAACATAATTTCTCTTCTTTACCGTAATAATTAATGAATGAAAAAACATTATTCAACTGCGTATAACCGTAAACAAACTAATCTTTTCAATATATTACGAAGAAGATCCATTAGTAATCCGCCGTTCGCGTGGATTATTGATAAACTTACCTTATCATAAAGGTTTGGTTATATGCGACACATTTATATTTAACAAACTCAGACGTAAAATAGTGGAATATTAAAATTTGAAAGCCTATTAATATACGATATATAGGTTTTTTTAACTTATATCGAAAGATGTTTATTTTTATCTTTTCAATTTCCAAGGACAAAGTGATTTCTTAAAACTCAAAAGAGCTATAATAAGTAATGAGTAACGGGTTATTATTATGTTACAAAGTAATATACCTTACGGCGAGGCTTATAGCCCCTTTCGGAGGCGTTAGAGACATCGTAACCAAGGTCAAACCCGTTAAATACGTTAGTTATAATAATAAGTTAAAAATGAGGAGATGTATAAGTTTGAATAGCTGATTAGCTTATATAAAAAAATAGGAAATAATTATAACGGGGTAGCTGGTAAAAGGAGGATGGCAATAGTTTAAAAGAGAAAAAGAAAAAGGTTTCAAGGTTATATAAGAACGTTTGTATTTAGAGGGATTGGAGAACCGAATTCAATAAATGTTATGTGTCATATGTGGCGCGTTATTCGATATTGAAAGTAAAAATGTAATTTTACTTAATATGTTAATCAACGTATTAAACATTATCGGCGGTAAAAGTAATGTTTAACACGACGCGTTACGATATGTTATCGGGTACGATATACGACGCCGATAGCAAGAAATATACCTTATATGACGCGTTAACAGGTGTGTTATACAACGCCAACAAAAGAAAAAAGCCTTATATAACGCGTTAGTTGATATTTTATATAGCGTTAGCGATATATAGTAAACCGGCCGAAACGTCATACAATATATTATACATATCATTACCAGCTAGCGTTCGACCCGCGTATTAAACGTGAACAGCTCACATCCATTATTTATTTAAAAGTGCATTGTTACCCTTGTAGTATCCGGGGGAAAAGGGAATATATTACAGACTTAAGACGTTTGCTATTAAATCTGTAGATTACGTAACTATACAAGTAACGGAATGGGCGTGGGCCCGGCCCGTGCGCGAATCGGGTATAAGCCGGATACGGCCCGTGAACGCATAGGGCAATATCCGTATACGGCTCCTTTAAGGGCACGTGACGGACTGGGTATTCGCCTTGGCCAAGAGCCCTACATGTTGGGCCACGGTAGCCTCTTCTAGTCTTCCTTCACATCTTAATAGTAAATATCATTTGGCACCTACGTAGTGTGACATTGTAGGTCGAACCATAATAGTTACGTATTAAGGCAAGATATGAGTATATGATTTCTTTTTTCATATGTTGGGAATTTTTTGAATGACTAATTACTTCTTTCAGTATTGTTAGTGAGTCGCTCCCGCTTCTTGATATATTAATAATTTTTATGCCCCGTTTTTCATATTCTCAATTTCGTCAGTTTCGATCATATTTCAATCTATTAAACGATATCTTCGATGGTCAGAAATTAAAGGTTAAATAATTTTTGCGATCTTCAAGCACTACTAGGTTTAATTTCGATGTATTTAAATATGAATGCGTCGCTAAAAAAAATCCCTAAGATTTTTTAACGAAGTTCGAGTCAATATATGTATGGACCCGGTGAATTTGCGCGTTAAACTGAAATAGGCGGGCTTTATATTCGTGTAAAGAATAGTAGGTTTGTTGGGTTTCGCTAAGCTTGACCGGAAATTTATCTACAATCATTTAATACTTTCTATGTTCGTCATTCGAATCACCGGGAAAGGTATCCTCTTTCATTGGAGACCGGAATCAAAAACCTTTTTTCGAAATATTTAAGTTTTTTTTTTTTTTGAACTTCTATACGTTTAGTGTGACTCTAATCGCGATACATGTCAGAAAGATAATTTTGTTTTGGTTAGAATAAGTAGGGTTATCAGTTTTAGCATTACAATTACGGTAAATTACGCTTTATAACTTATTGAATTCGTTGTTTATCCTTCGCCGAAATTAAATACTAAACTTATGAAAAGTCATTAATTTGAATTATAAGTTGTTTAACAATATGAAACGCGGAGCCCTAGGAATTATTCAGCCCCTTGATTGTTTTTACGGATTTTTCAACACTTGGAGTGTTTAAAACTATAAAAATATTTTAAGAATCATTGGTACCTTGGTAATAACTCTTTTCTTAACTTCAGTTTAAATTTGTTTTCAATAAAAAGGTCGATTACATAGGATTTGTTGTTCTATTTCAACAAGACTATAATATTACTAAGGGTCTTTCCCACTTACATTATTTAGGCCGGTAATATCACATTTTTCTTCCCGATTGTGTTCATTTTGAAAAGCCTTTACGCGGGTTCATTTTTGGGTTAACCTTTGTTAGCGAATTTATTTCGTGAGGTTATGGGGTTTTTACTAATATAGATCTTTAAAGTAGTTTCGAAGCAGTCATTATCCGTGACTATATATATTTTTGTTGAGTCATTGCGGTACGTATAGACGATAGATTTTTCTTTGACCGATATATGTTTTAACGACGAATAAGTTTTTAAGGTTTTCATATCAGAATATTGAGTCGATAACTAGGGTATTTTTTAATTTCGGAACCGCAATGAAATACCCGTTTACGAGTCTTTTACCAACGCCTCAATTTAGTTTACTGACGAGTAACTCTTATTTGATTATATAGGCCGCGACGTTACTACTATCATCTTTTCTCAACCGTATTTCTGATTCATATTACACCGTATATTCCAGCGGTTTTGCCACAATTAATAGGTTTATCAATACATTACTTATTTTAAATTCATTTGGACGGGTTTTTTAAACTTTAAAAGGTTTTCAAACGGTTTGGATTCCTGTATTCTTTCGAATTTATAGTTCATTTCTCTGAGAAAAGTTTCAGTAACCTCTATTACCCTATAGTCATTACAAATTGTTTGGTAAATCATTACAATATATATAACTAATATTTTGGTTATAAATACTTATATTGAGAGGAATTCGAGTTATCAACGGTTTCCCGTTTTTTCTTTCTTTGTATAATTATTCATCATCGATATGTAAATTAGACCCATAGGCTTTGGCAACGTTTTTGAGACGAAGAGAAGTTGTAGTAGAGTTTGAATACCATATTCCTCCTTAAGACTGACGGAGAAACCCATTATATTAATTGTGATGTTCCAAGGTATTAACATCATTTCTAATTTTCAATCAGTTTTACTAAAAGCATTTATTTCTCGGTATTTAATTCACGTTGAATGAAAGAGTTAAAATTATTCGTAATTTTTAACCGTTTCTCATAATTTATCATTTTTTTGTAAACTTTTTATCATATTTTCAACTCCCATTCATTTTCATTACTAAATCTTATATTAATTTCATGGATGTTGTCTAGTGCATTTATTATTTTACGCAATTCGCGTAAAATATAATGAACGATATATAATTACACATCGAAAAAGTCGTTACAAATCAACGTTCACCTTTGATATTAATTCGGTAAGTATTGATACTTGTTTTTTTCTCTTCATAAATATGAATAAAAAGCTCATAGTTAGAATCTTTATATTCTTTTAGTGTAAATTTCAATTTTGGCTAGGCTTAAGTAGGTATTTAGTAGTAGTAATGAAGCTTCTTGATAACCTTTAAGGCAAATTATTCTATATCTTTATGATTGACTGAATTTTAAACTTTATATAACTTGTTAACAACTAGGTTTTTGAAACGCCGGTACAGTTAACGCATTTTTGAGCCGTTAACATGAATATGAATATCTCTATGATTCAAAGACGAAATTATAAGTGCCCATAATCAAAGAAAAAGGGAATCTTTTGGCCATGGATAATTCATTCGTCAGCGTTAACGTTAATCTTAACGGAAAGTATCAAAATTTCCTTTAAGTAAAGAGGGAATGAATTAAGAGACTTAAGGATATGGAACGTAATTGATGAAACAATAGTTTACATTACCTTTGTTTTCAATAACAATAGTTGTTCTCCTGGTCTAAAGCCAATGATCGCCTTGTTTTCACAGAAACGATTGATTTTAGCAGCCGTAGTGCTTACTGTCTGCAGTGTCACATACTACGAATAACCTTATATTGAGCACTCTATTACCCTTGTATTCTTCATAATACCTTAAAACTTATATTATGCGTAACGATCGCGAAGATTTAAGGTTTATCCGGCGTTAGGCGATGATTAAGGGTAAATATCAAGGTTATAACGGTGTAAACGTTATAAAAAGGCGCAGTCAGCTAGTTATTAATCCGTGTTAAAAGCATTTTCTTCATGATATTAATTAAATTGGATTCATCATTGACGTTAATTTAATTCTCGCCGTTCGAGTTTGAGATTTAAATTACGAAGTCCTATTTAAGCGTAATATAGTACCGAATATGTAATATTACCTTTTCATTTTTTCGCGTGTACAACAGGTAACAAGTAAAATAACAATTGAATTTACTATAAATCTAACATTTTTTACTATTATTACGACGATATTTATAAAACTAACTGGTCCGCTTAAAACTTAACCTTACTGGCACCAGCATGGTTATTACCTTTTATCTAAGATCGATTAGACAAACCTTAAGCGTTAAAGACTCACATAGCTGTACTTACAATCGACGTAATAAATTACCGTAAGATTCTCGTCATTTACGATATAAACGTTGCCGACTTGGTATTATATATCAAATGAACTTGGTGTCTACGTTATTTCGGGTGTAAAACAAAATTTGACTTGTTACAAAAGCATTTACAGGTGGAATATGGGTATTATAAGGCCTATGTAAACTCACTAACACTCGTAACGGCTACCCGTACCTATTCAAGAAATGAGGCTTCGCTAACGTAGGCTTTCCATCTTGCCTGTTGGTAGAACATTAGCTTATTAAGTATCAGGTTTAATATATCCATCAGTGTTCCTTTCTCTTCTTCGACACTATCATGTTTCTCCTTAAAGTGGCCCAGTTTATAAATTATTAAGTATGGTAGAGGTTGAATTTAAAGTGGTACTTTATTTTTTTAGAAATTCCGCGAAAGATGTTTATTTGGATTAAGATTTTTAGTTATTAGTCCTTGGTGAGCCTGATTAGGATTCTGGAGAACAGTAACTAGAACCTTTAAAGGGAAACCTTTATTTATTTGCAAGTAGTTCAAAAGGGCAATATATTTGTATCGAAAAGGTTTTCAAGCTTTCCATCTCAATTTTATCTACCATTATAAATATAAGTGAAATTTATTCCAAGCTTATTACTATAGTTAACTATCTTATGAAGTTTTGGGGGGAAAACTCAATATTTATCTTATTTTTTATCAGTATTACTTCCTAATTATTCAGCCTTTGATTCTCCGAATCACGGTATTTATGGTAATTACTGGTCGCATAGCCTGAGGCGGAAATTCCTGTAATATGAGATATAGTTTGTTTATACATATAGGTAAACTTTCTATAGAAAGGCTTTTGGAGAACCAAAAGATTAAAAGGCTGGGGTGAAATAAAGGCTTAAAGGTTCCAAGGAACTTGACAATCTTTTTTGAATAACCTGAGTAAAATGTCGAACTAAATTCCATTTGCCGCGTTAACAACTGTTTCGTTACATACCCTACCTTCGATAAAAACATACTTCGCCTTAACACATAAAAGTACTAAGCTTCCGAACAGGTTAACAGGTTCTTTATAGTTAGCACATAAAGAGGTTTAACATAGCAAAGGGTAAATGTGAGGTCCTCAACATCGCGTCTAAGGGCATTAAGGTTCCATAATACCCTTTTCCTTTGGACGTGCGTCTTAAGGTTATTCATTGAGTTAATCAAGCTCGCAAATGGTTTGATTCATCTTTATAACAGCTTATCCTAGTACATAAATCCCTCGTTGTTTATTTTCGTTATAAGATGAAAAATAATTGGAGTTAATGTTGGCCAGTTTATTTGTAATCATGTTTGCGCTAATACCTATATGCCTGAAATATTATCGAATTATTGCCCGATTTGTAAAAAATACCATGAAAATTTATTACAACGAAATAGCTGGTTTACTTTTTTTGGCTTTATATTATGAAGGTATTATTGACGTATATTTTGAATTCGCTTTCTATAATTCTATTGGTTGCATTTATACCGCGGAAAGCCTTCAATATATCAGTTTCGAAGACATATATATTGTAATATATTCGTTTGAATCATTGAGTAACGATACAGCCGATTCGAAAAACGATAAACTAATTTCTGATATTTTTTTACGCATGTGGAATTTGTTTGAATATATTCAAAAAAAAATTGAATAATTTTTATTAAGATTGAATTATTTTATTTTAAATTTAGTAGTTGTGTTTGCCTTTGTAAACACATTTGTAAAAGTCTGAAGGGATCCTAATGTTTATCTGGGGATTAATAATATTAGTCGTATAATGTTAGAGAATTCCTCATCGGTCGTAAATAACTTAGTCTAAAGCTTAATTATCAAACGACCGCGTTTTATACGAGAAATTACCTTTTTTCGCCGGAGATATCGTGGTTTTTACGAATCGCATATAGCTTGGCAAAACGCCGTAGTCCTTTTGTAATAAAGTAGGAGCTTCAAGCGTTACTTAGGAGGCTGGTCGGTAAATGTAGCGGTTATATATGTCGAATCCTGTTACCGGTTTCGGTAACACGTAAAGTAGGGGGGTGTTAAGCGTTGTGAGTTGTTAAGCGGTATACGAAACGGAGACGATATTATTTAAGTACGACCTCACTAAAAGGTATACCAGAGTCCATAAGAATGATAATGTCAGGCGAAGTTCGGTATAGCGGGATAACCATCCGTACCACGACGACTAATTTAATTGTACTTTGGTTTATCAAGGCCTATCAAATTCGCTCATAATATCAGTTTTCGGCTTAATCTATTAGTATAAATACGATTGTAACGGTTACGACCGTTTTTAAGAGTTATCATAAGGGGTTGTGTCTTATCCGTAAAAGTTTTTTGTAGAACCGGGTAACCTTTAAGGTCTCTTCTTCGTATTTTTCGATGTAGGTCTGTCGTAATAACTCTTTATTGAATTGAAATATAAGTTATCCAATCCTTCAATACCTTGTATTTGGAAAGGAGTAATTAATTAGGTAAACTGTTTTGAAATTCGTGTTTACGTATGTATTATCCCGTTTTGGTAGATTCAAAGGCACCTGACGACTAGTATTTAGGGGTAATTCATAATTTTCCCATATAAATATAAACCTATTGTTAGCCGTTTACTAATTAGCTTTATTTAGGTCGGTTTTAATGCCTTTTGTATTTCGTTTTTGAAATTTAAATATCTTTGTGAAAAACGAGTTGTTTACATATATGAAGATACGCCTCGGATACTCTTTAGCAAGGTCCATTATATAGATTATATAAACGACCGGAGAAAAATGGGAGCCTTATATTTTCTTGTACAAGAAATTGGAAAATCTCGTAGTCGCTAATTAATGTTGAACTTATATTATACTACTAGTAAAAATGCTTTTAACCAAAGTAAATAAATGTCGGTGAAAATTTAAACTCCTTATCTTTTCAACTGAAAGATTATATTGTTATGGTATAACCTACGATGGTAAGCCAAGTAGGTGCTAAATAAGGCTTACTATTGAGGTACAGTGGAATATTAGAAGAGGCTACCGTGGCCCACCGTGTAGGACTTGTAGGTATAGCTATTACCCAAACAGTAACGTGCTTTTATACGTGCCGTAGACGAACCGTGTCAGGTCCGCACCCGGGATAGGCCCGGACCCGGTAATACCTATCCCGTTATATGTATAATAAATAATCAATAGATTGAATAGCCAATAACCTAAGTTTATAATATACCCCCCTTTTCCCTGGATATTATACGGTTTATGGCGTATTATTAGTAAAATATAGGCGCGAGATATACTCAATTAATACGTAAACCGGGAGCGAGTTGGTAACGCGGCATTTAACGCGTGATATAACGTATAGGCCTATCCGACTATAAACCGCCGACGTTGCTTAATACGCCCTTAAGCTAGGCATATAATATATCTCCTTAACTTTCTACGTTATATAACGTACCTTTTAACGAATCGTATAACATATTAACCGATTTAACTTGATACTTTAGAAATCGTATAACGCATGCTTTAACCTTATCACAAGTGCTATAGAACATACCGTATAATATATTATTTTGAACCCCAGTATCGTATAAGGCGTCATATAATGTCGCGCTTTTATTTTTAATGCTATGTAACAATCCCCGTATAATATGTAACTCCTATCTAATCTGATCCGCTAATTTTCATAAATATGAAAGCACCTATAGCCCCTAAAATTTCCTTTTTTTCCCTTTTACAACGCCGTCATTGTTCGTTATCCACTTTTTTTCGCAACTATTTCACTTCTCTTTAATATATTCCTATTATTAAATCCCGCTAATATTTTTTTGGCTTTTTTTAACTTGTCTTTATAATCGACGTGTATAACGGACATGACTTAGGTTACGTTGTTACCAACTTCTTTAGTGGAAATAACGAGCTACTCCGTACGGTATATTACCCCATTATATACGAATACCCGATTTCTCATTGTTATCTTAGCCACTTGGTGTAATAAAATATCTTTTTGTTGGAATAGTGTTGCATAAATTGTAGTAGTTCAACTTTACTCTAAGTGAAGTTGACTGTACTGCAAGTGTATTGCTTTGTGCGTACTTACCGCATTGAGTATAAGTCGAGTACAGTACACTACACTTCAATTTAGGGCACGGGCCAAGCAATGAACCATACAAATTATAGTGTAGACCAGCTAGCGGTCTACAAAACCTAAAATAATACATCCACTATCTGACTACTGTAGTACTACTATTACTTCGATTACGATTCGAATAGATAACGTTGTAACCTCTAAAGCCTACCAATAATTATTAGTGCTTATTAGATTAGGTATAGATTGGCTAGGTAGAAGAAAGATACTTTCCGGTTACGCATTGTCCATTTTAGGTAAGTTAAAGGAAAGGTTTGTACGAAGGGCCATTATGTGCTGTGTAGTTATTCACGGAATCAAGTAGGGAAGACTTATAGGCTGTGTAGTTGTTTGTAGAAGTCTATAAGTAAGCAACGGTATCGTTACTCAAAAACACCAATAAATATTTATTGATCCTTTTTGAAGATGTTGAGATTAATCGCTAAATGATTTCAACGACAAGTTTGCAAACGGCTAAGTTAGTACTACTGCGGGTGTTATTACATGAAGAAAACCGACGAAGTTCCTACACTAAATAACTTATACTAATAACGACCTCCGATCGTACTACCTATACCAGATCTTTTCCTTTATTTAACTCCTTTTATTCCCTTCAAACTTCGTTAATCGTTAAGTTCGTTGATCGTAACTAAAACACGATAAATTACCAATTCGCGCGACCAAAGCTATGTCGCGCGACTCCATGTTGAAACGGCAAGTTCATACGCTTCGAATCCCCAAGTCTTGACGCCTAGACCGCCAAGTTAAACACTAAGCCCTTTACCAGTTAAATCTATATAATGGCTTGAGAACGTATTAATATTAATGCCGTTAACGACCTCGAACGAAAAAAGGTAATTAAAGACCTCGGCGCTATCTTCGAAAAACATTACGACGAAAATCTTTGGTTTACTAAAGCTATTAAAGACTTTACTTTGGAGCACCTAACTAACATAATTGGCTACTTTTATTGTCGATATAAACACCACCTCAATTAGCTGTAGATCTATAGCCTTCGATATCTTTTTAGATTGGTTTCGGAACTAGAGTTTAGACATAGGAAAATAGGTGAAAATGTAAGCAAGAATAAAAATTAAGACCGAGCCATTCGTTCGAAGAGTTGAACACCCTACGAAGAAAGGAAAGGAAGGTAATGTAACTAACCTACTCTACGATTACGTCACGGATAAATACCCTTAATAGACCTTGATTAAGGATAAGGAAAATGTTGGCGACAGCAACTTTTATTATTTATATATACGTTCGTAATGACTGGCCTAAGCTTAAATGAGTTTACATAAGGAATCAATCGACCTATACCTCTTAAACCCCTAGATCCATTAGTTAATTAAGTAGGAACTTCGCCGAATCCCTTATTATTAAGAGGATTATCGCCAACTTTCTCGCGACAGAAACAATCAGGCTCATTTCCCCTAAGATTTTTTGCACGTATTTTTTTAATATCTAAATTAAGGAAGGAACGGCTTTATACATAAGCCTATTATAGGCACGACTACTAGATTTTTCCCTCTAAACTTAGCTAGAGGCAACAATCTTGCCTACTTGCACTAGTAATAGCCTTAGTATTTTGCTTAGTTAGGCGAGGAAAGTCTATACGACTAGTACATTATACTTCCCCCTCGATGCGTCCCTATAGAGGATACGGACTGTACGGTAATCACTATGTTAGTTAAGATTTAGGGAGTAAAAGGGAAGTATAACGGTAAGCTGTACATCTTCCCCGACGTTAAATTTCGCTTATTATTTAACATTTACCTCTAAATAAGAGTTAAGTTGCTAAGATTTCACTCGCTATTCCTCAGTATCCTGACCGGTTAAGCTAAGGATTACTACCTGCGATATCCGACGAATTATACATGTTTCCAATAAATCGTCCATGGTATAAAGGGTAATTTTGAATACAACGTCAAACTTACCTAGTATTATACGGACTGGAACATTATTCTGCGGTTCTATATTTTAAATTATAAGAAGGAGTCAGAAAGCCATATGGATCTTTTAAATCATTTATTTAACAGGCTAATTCTTTGCCAACAGGTAATTGAAAAGGTGAGATCTGGAGAAGGTACCTTAAGCCAGTAGGTCCAGTAAATAATTTCGGGTTATAAAGGGTTATAATACGCGTTATAATGACTTGATACCCCATTTAAAGCGTTTTTTAGCCAACTACGCTCTTCGTTAGCGACCGTAACTATTCGAGTCTTCGGTTCGATTGTTAAATACCTATAAGCTCTGCAATTTAATCACAAAAAATACCCTTTTAGTTCGTATTATATAAATCGACGATAAGGACAGCCTAACTAGTGCGGCTAACGGCAAGTCCGTACCTTCACCGATAAAGAAGGGTATTCCTTTTCCTTAAGTCCTTTAAGCAGACTAAGTAAGTTTACACAAGGTATTAAGTGATGTTAGATTTTCGGCAAACAAGGCTACTTGTTGGTAGGCCTGAGATGTTGCAACGTTGTCGGTTCGATTGGTCTTCAAAGTAACAGTATTATTGCGTGGTCAGATGGTAAATATTGTTCTAGGTTTGGAAGACTGCTAGCTAGACTGCATTGTAATTTGTAGGCCCAATTGCTTAGCCCGTACGATGAACTGAATCAGGCTCTACAAAATTAACAGACTTGCAGTTAGTACATTGAACTTTACTCATAGTAAATATGACTGACTGCACCACAATTAACCTTCTAAAAATATAAGTCAATATTATTCCAACACTGACAGGTTTTTGTTTTGTGCCTGCGCACGCCAGTATAGTCAACCAATCTTTTCTGGTTACAACTGAATTGCCTCCTCGTTAACTAGCTAGACCCCTATTGATTCCAGTGTATTCCGCGGCCAAATTGACTCCAATTACCTCTCTTTGCCCCACGGCTCCGAGTCTTTCGTTTCTTAACTCCCTTATACAAGTCTTTCGCCACAAACTTATACAGGCCTTTAATTCAACTGTACTAGTTACTCTTACTAGCTTCAATTCTCTGGCAGTCTTCCGGTTTGCCAGAGTATCTTTGTTTGCTGGCACTTGACTTAGCCTTACCAGATAGCCCTTAATGTAACGTTTCAATTAACTAACGCCTTTAGAATATGTATTTCGACCGTAACAGGCAAGCTCTTGATAGCCTTACTGGTCTTGTCAGGCCTACTAGCCCTGCTGGGCTTGCTAGACCTGCCGGGCCTGATGGGTTTGCCAGGCCTGCCGGCCTTGCCAGGCCTGTTAGCCTTGCTGGGTTTGTCTTTGTCTTTCGGAGGGTTTTCGTCTTCTTTTCCCCTAAGGTCTTCGTTTTCGTCTTCAGGAGCTTAAAGTTAGTCTTTTTATTAAGCCAGTTTAAAGAAGGTTTCCGTTAGTCCTAGTGGAGTCTTTTTAGGTATTTAAATGCCACGGTGAGTAACCTCTTTTTTCAACCTGGTTTTAACTGTACTCTGGATTATATTCCACATATCTGGTGTCTAGTAGTTAAACAACACGCGAAAGTATTGAAAAGCGTAGGTGCCTCACCCAAATTTTTCACTGGCGTCAAACTTGAGAATGTATTACTTAACGTAATTAGTTAGGTAAGCTTCATCAGAGGTTTCGTCAACGTTCAAAGTCCAAAAGTATTGGTTATAAAACTTAACAAAAACTAATTCGAGGTTTTTAATTGCTTCTTTCCAGGCGTAGTCGGTAATAGCGTTCAAGTAAGTATTTGCGGTAGTCATCTTGACGTTCTAACTTATATAGGACTTGTAGAGCGAGGTATTTGGTGCTTTTAGGCGTAGGGGTTTGGTGTTTTGGCGTATAGTTGCGTAGGAACTTAACGATTCGGCGTGGAGTCGCATAATGTGGCTTTCATAGCATAACTTGGTGTTTGCGCTAAAAGCAGCGAACTTAACGATTAAAATAGTGTAGGGAATGAAAATAAGTAAAAAAGAGCAAAGGTTTAATGTAGAGGGCAAGGTAGGAGATCTTTATTGGGATAGGTTGAAAACGAAGGGTGATGGTAAAAGGCGAAAGTTGTTTTTATAGGACGTGAGACTTAGTTGTTTTTCTTACAGTAGTAGCACTTATAGTACTACTGACTTTGACTTTTACCAACTTGTTGTTTGAGGCTTTTATCAGTTAACCTCAACGTTTTTCAAGAAAGATCAATTAACATTTCTTGTTATTTTCGATAGTGATACTGTTGCTATCTCTAAACTACCGTGAAAACCGACGCAGCTTAAAAATTTTCTCTACTTATTGCCGTGAAAACCGATGCAGTAGTAAAGGCCCTTCGAAAGAATCTTTCCTATACCCTAACGATCGTTTGACTTAAAGCGTAACCGGAAAGTAGATTCTTTTTCTACTTATCTTATCTGTGCTTAAGCTAGCAGGAAAGCACTGATCAGTGTTGGTAGTCCTTAGACGTTTCAACGTTGTCGATTAGATTGGTCTTCGAAGTAACAGTAGTGTTGCGTGGTCAGATGGTGGATGTATTGTTCTAGGTTTGGCAGACCACTAGCCGGTCTGCACTGTAATTTGTATAGCCAATTTCTCGGCCCGTGACCTAGACTGAATCGGGCACTCCAGAATCAATAGACTTGCAGTCAGTATAGTCGACTTTACTTATAGTAAAGCTAACTGACTGCATTACAATTGACCTGCTAAAAATAGCAGTCAATATTACTCCGAAACTACTAGTTAACAGGTTACACTAACACCGAGCACGAAGTAAAGTAAGTAATATATTACACTTAGTTCCTTTTTACCATTTAATAAGACTACATCAAATAAAATATATAGTTTAAAGGAAGTAAAGATAAAAAGGTTAAAAATTAGCTAATGGCTATCGGTTAGCACGAAGATAATGGTAGCGGTATTAGCCTAAAAGGTACGAAATAACTAGCTGACTATGCTTTTTTGTACTGACTTATAGGTAAAATCCCCTACCGCTGTTATAATGATAAAGACTTTGGACTTATACACCTGTTTATTATTCGAAACCGCTACGCAAAGTAAGTCTTTTAGAGGAGTATACCGGATACAGAGGTAATATGGTATTTAACTGGAGGTTATTTGTATTACGTTACGTTACGAAAAAATACTAATATTGCTACAGAACTTAACTATACGGATACTAGTAAGTCTAAGGTTGGCTTCGGCCCTAGAAAGGAGCTATTTTTATTGGGATCGACGATTATAAAGATTATTGTTAGCTTGATTGTTTTTTATATTTTGGAATCCCTTACCTCCTTCCTTCTTTTCCTTAAAGACATAAAAAACCTCGGCGTCAACGTTAATGTTAAAACTGATAAGCTCATATATATTACGGCCGGTAAAAGGTTTTCACTTAGCTTTAAATATTGGAACCTTTAGTTTAATCTTCAAGGACTATAGGTAGTAGTGTTAAAACTAATGGAGGCGAAACTTTGTTAACTTTATTGTAGGTTTAAGTACCTGCTAACAAATAGGCTTAGCAGATTCTTAAAGGCTGCTAGTTACGAAAATTTAAATTTATTAGTACTAAAGGTAGTCAAACACCTTTATCACCAATTCCAAACATACTCTTAAGCCTCTTCAAGGTTTATGTGTGCGCTAAAGGAAAATGAAGACTTTAATTCGAAAGTTTTCGTAAACGTGTTTTATCTAAACAGTATGCCAATACTATACATTATAGACTTTATCACGGCTTTTCACGGCGTTTAGTTTTTTAAACCCAATACGGCGAAGGAAATATAGGAGGCACTACATATTTGGTAGATTAACACGTACCTTTGCCTACTAGACGTGCTAATTTACGATATCGATACCAACTTTGTTACGATAAAGTTTCAAGCTAATATAAAGTTAATAGGGATTTAGTATCAATAGGTACCTATTAAAGTTTACTAGTATATTAGTAAGGTTGAAAGGGTATATTCCCTCCTATAAAGAGCTTATAATATCTTTTCATTGGAAATCGAAAGCTTTATTAGCCAGGTGGTATGGCATTAAATAGTGGTAAAACGTTTTAACCATAATATAAGCCTTAATAGACTTATTACAACTTTGTTTGTATTAAGAGCTTACCTACATATAAGAGCTAATTCGCCACCCACTTTAAGTACCTAAAACCTTACTATAGTATATAACAAAGCCTTAAAGGAAATAAGGAAGTAATCGGTACGCCGCTAGTTTAATAATACCCTTAATATACGTAACGAACCTTGAACAATAAACGTACTCAAACTCCCCTTTTAAAGTAAAGTGCTTTTATAACACGATATAAGAAAATAAAATAGGCTTTAAAATATTTTGGGTATTATTAAATTAAACGTAGGATTAAAAATTCTTAACAGCCCCGTAACTTTTCGAACAATATAAATTAAGCCGTACAAAAGAACACTTAATTTTGATGAAACTTCTAACGGCGATAATCTCCGAGCCAAGAGAATGAATCAATATAACTCTCTCGAGCCGATTATTACCAAACCAATAAAAAGTTGACGGCGTAAAATACTACTCAAAAGGACGATACACACTAAAGAGAAGGAAAATAGGGATTACATTCCTGGTAAGGCATATACAACGGCGTGGGTATCTTAAGAGGAACAGTTGAACTGAAAACTTGCCCTTTAGCTACGTGCTAAAGGCATTATTAACACACTAGGCAAGCATTTGAAGGAAAGTAACCAATTGGAAATCAACGGCCTCTTATTATGTGTAGTTACACAATTTACGCCGTTAAACTAATTTAATGGGTAAGATATTACTATCTTTAAGTCGAGGATAGCTTACGAAGTTCAGAGGAAAACTACGGACCAGCCGTATAAAAAGGTACGGCTAATTTCCTCAAGATACGGTAATAAAGGTAAAGACAAGGTCTTCACTTAATCATCTACAATTCACAAGATCAGCTAACGTTCAATCGTCGCTATTACTTCTAGTTTTAGTCCTAATTTAAAGGGTTAATTCACACTAAATTTCCCGGATATTACGTAAGCGTATACATAATCTGCCACCGATTTTTAGTGGAATATACTACTAAAACTACTAAAAAAATTAAGTGGTAAGTTTTCAGATGGTCCGATAATGTATTGTATTAAGCTTTTATACAGAATGGCCGAAACTGGCGTCTACTAGTTTTAAACGTACTAGGCATATTTTAAAAACAAGGTTGGTATAAGGACTTTAATATTTAACCCGAATATAATAATTATAAAGGAGAAATACTTCAGTATCATAAGTATACAAACTAACGACAACCTTTTCCTCGGAGATACTGGGTTTGTAGAGGTGTAACAGCGTTCTATCAAGAAGTTAGGCCTCTAAAAGTGTAAGCCAGTTATAACGTTGGCCAAAAGTATACAACTCAACTTTAACCATTCGTTACTCTTTATACATAATATTAAGAATAAAAGCGGGAATTATATTATCCTAAGCTAAAAGAGTCAAACCACAAGCCTAATAATTATCGACAAGGCCAACGAAGAAAGTGTACAGGAATAGCTAGAGTGAAGGGCTCGTGCGCTTACATCGCCACGCTATACCAACTGGAGGTATCGTACAACTTTTCTATTACGATCTAGGTACAAGATTCGTAAAACGAAAACTTTAACAAGTTAAACAAACGGATTAACTAAAAAATAGATTACGTAGAAAAAGGAATTAATATTGTCTTTGTGGATCTAACGATGGCAAAGCTAATAATTTTTACGGAAGGTTATTTTTCTAATAATACTAACCTTATATCACAAATCGGCTTTCTAATAATGCTCATTAATGAGTATATGTCGAAAGGGAAATTTAAGATCTCAGGAAACCTTATTTACTAGTTGTCTGTTAAATGCAAACGCGTAACCCGGAGTATGCTGGCTTTAGAAGTTTACGGCATAATAATAGGCTTTAACATCGGCATGATAACTGACGGCATATTAAGGATTGTAACCAAATAACTAGGTCTGCCACCAATAACTTTAATATTATATACCAATTTTCGAAATCTTTACGAATGTATATTAAAATTAGGTACGACTAATAGATAACCGCCTAATAATAAACATAATAACGTTCAAGGAGGCATATGAAGCCCGGAAAATCGATAAGTTCCGGTAAATTAACGGCAAAAGTAACCCTACCGATACCATAACTAAGGTCACGCCTAATAACGCCATAAAAAGGTTTGTGGATAAAAATACGCTAACTATACGAATCGAGGGATACGTGGATCGCCCGGTACGTAACGTGAAGAAACAGGGTCGCACCGGTAAACTGGAAAATTGCCAGGGTAATACAGGCGATGGCAGCTATTGGCAAAAGGTAAGCAAGTGGTGGCGTACCTGATTTGACTTACGTAGGTCTGTGGCAAAAGATTTGTATACGAGATTTAAGAAATATAGGTTTCAGAGGGGTAGAGCAAAAGGGCCACGAAAGTCCGTAATTGATGTTAATTTTAATACATAATAATAGGAATGAACAGGGGTTTGGCGTGTTGTTGGCTTCTGGATTAAGGAGGGAATTCAGAGGCTGCCACCAATTGATAGCAAGCCACGCTGGCGTGCAGGTACAAAAACAAAAAGCCGCCAGTGTTGGAATAGTATTGTATATAGTACAGTAGGTTAATTTTACTGTAAGAAAAGTTGACCTTACTGCAAGTGTATTGCTTTGTACGGACTTACCGTATTGGGTGTAAGTCGAGTACAGTACGCTACACTTTATACCAGGATACGGTGTAAAGATCACACTAAATACCCGTAAGTATATTGAAGGTTTCAGAGGGTTTATGTTAGCAGTAAGGTAGCAGAGGTAACAAAAGGTGCAATATCAAAACTGTGTTCGTGCGAGTGATGATCAGAAGCCGTGAGGCTATTCAGGGTGGACTGAATACTTAGATTGACAACTGAAGAGTTATGAAGGAAATACTATCTATGTGGTGCTGACTGTGTCCTTATATCCTTAATCCTTCATACGCCTTCAGTGCTGGATCATGTTGGATCGAAACATGATCTCAATGATCCTTAGTGCGTAACCCTAACCCTAAGGCTGCTGACATAAGAGATATCCCCACCTGATGTGTTGGACATCAGGTTCTTAGTGGCTTAGCCCCATACTAGCCTGTTTTCTGACCCTCCGATGTTCTTGGGTCATAACATACGGGCTAAGCAATTAGCAATACAAATTACAGTGCAGACCGGCTAGCGGTCTGCCAAACCTAGAACAATACATCCACCATCTGACTACTGTAATACTACTTTTACTTCGACCACGATTCGAATCTATAACGTTGAAACATCTAAAGCCTACCAACAATTTTCGTCTTTAGTGATAACGAAAACAAAAGTTAACTTTTTTATAGGCTAAAGACACTAATATATTATATAGTAACCGAGTTTTTCTGCTTCGACGATCCTTTTTTTATTTGTGTTTAGCGGGCGTAAGGCTATCTTACGTATCGAGAACGTTTATAACAAGGTAAATATATAAATGAACTTTTGACAGAATTCAATCTCAAATCAAACCCTTTTCTTAATATCTTCAAAAATTAATTCATTTGTAGTTTTACCAGGTTTACGCGGTCTTCTTCGCTAATTGGTTATTATAACCGTAGATGAAGGCTATAACATGCCCCCTCCATGTAAATGTTGAGGAAAATCTCGGGTTATTCACTCGTTTTTGCACCCGCTTTTTTAAAATTAATGAATTAGTTTACCTGGTTTCGCGATGTCTTTCAGGTATAAGGAACCCTTACCGTACAGGCCGTATGAGTCGTTACCTTTTTGGCTATATATCCTTATCACATTTTTCTCCCGGGTTTGTTATCCCTTATAACCCCCCCGTTACCTTTTACTATATCGTTTATAAAAATAGGACTCCCTCGTCCGACCGTACTTTCACGCGTAACGTTTTAGCTCTGTTCTTTGTTAGTTTCTATCGTATACCTTTGCGTAATTTTGACATCAATGGCCAAAATGATATAATTACCTAAGTTATATCTTTTATTGCCAATATAAATTACGGCTTATAAAGTGTAACAAATTAACTTCAAGGCTTAACTATATGATTCCCTTTTTTACCAGTGTTCATTGATTTATCTTAGTTGAAAACATATTAATCTGGTCGATCACGAACGGGCGTAAGATTATATCTCGGCCGACCACGTCACTCGAGTCTAAACTAATGTGTTGTAATCTTTGGTAACCCGCTCAAAGGGTGGTTTTTCTCGCCTCATTCCTCGCCCTCCTTTTTAACCGGTACCATTAGCCTTTTTTAACGTCCGTCCCTTTTAATGATATCCGTTATCTTCGACCTTGCCTAACATCCGTTCCTCCTTGTATTATCCGCTATCAGCCTCCACTAACTTCCTTTCCGCTTTTTACCAGCCCCTTTCATCGGCGTTAACCAACTTCCGCTACTCTTTTTATCATCCCTCTTCCTTAGAATTATCTAATATCTGGAATTAGTTACAATAAATCCCCTAACAATAATAATACCGGTACTAGTCAAACCTCAATAAAGATAATAATAACGAATAGATAAATCTTTATTATGTTGTAATAAAAACCTTTTTACGGTTTAATACGTTCTTGAATAAGTAGGGTAATATTTACCTGGATGATTTATTATATTATAAGCTCGTTCAATAATGAATTTTCCTACCACTTAATAGATAATGTACTAAACCAAGGATATAAGTGATTAGTTCCATTATTATCAATCAATATAAGTTTTACCTCAACATAAAAATGCTGAATCATTATAAACCGAAAATCTGTTTATTGCGCCTTTTACTTCGCTAAAGTAACGATATATTAAAAGTTTTCTCGTCATTACTACTTCATCTTATTACCACTGTTTTATTTAACTAATATAAAACGAACCCCACCCACCCCGGTTTTCCTGTAGGGGATTTTTAAAGTTTTAATTCCATGTATTTACCTTTTCATAGGTAGTTAACGACCAAAACTAATCCTAAACGAATATTGGATAAAATGTACGAGAAGAACGGGTATTAAATTACCCGATTAACTAAATACACGTAAAACATAAGGTACTTAACAAAGATATCCAAAACAATATTGAATAGGTTTAAAATAATGATAACATGGTACTAATCATAAAGTAAATGAAAAAGAATAGTTCAGCAATTAAAATATTAAATTGAAGAGGTTCAACCAAACCTAGTCCCCTCCTTTATATCGCTCTACCAGACGTTGTTTACGATTAGCCGTTTTTTTTTTCATATTCAATTTAAGATATCGCCGCTTAAACTAACTCCGTCCCATTACGTAAATAAGTGGATAATACAATAACTAGTCTCGCTAGATTCGTTAACGACTTTATACCCACGTTTACATTCGGAATAAGTTATATTTCGTACCTATTGACCAAATGATTCATTCTAAACTAGATAACTGTTGACTTTCGCTTATCAAACGTAAGTTGATAAAGGGGTAAATATAAAGCCTAATGAAATTACAAAAAGGCGACGACGATACGTAAGTACTTTTAAACGTTTTAATACATACGGTCTATACCGTTATTAATTTGAAAATATTTCTCCAAAATAAAAAAAATTACAATTTAATTTGGAAATATAACGTCGTTCAAAATGTTCTTACTTAATGCAAACCGTGATTAATAATAATGAAAGTTAGGAATCTATAAAATCTCTACCACATATCTCGAAAACGTTACGTATATATATCGGTAATCATAAACTACATAACCTTTAAATAGAAAAACTTAGAAAAACGATTCGTAATAATATATAAATATCGAAAGCCGATTTTAGTAAGTAGCAAGTCGATCATAAAGTCGACATAAATATACGTTTAATATCAATTTGGATTAGAAAAAGGTTAAAAAAGGTATTGTCGTAAGATACGATAAGGATTCGTTACGTTACATTACATATATATTCAATATAAAGGTCGAATTTCTACGAAAATCCCCTTTTTGTGGTTATTCCTTAAAAAACGCGAAATAACATGTTTTGACAAAAATGATTTATAATAGGCAAATCGTAGGCTTTTTATTAAAGTTTATTCGTTGATAGTTTCTAACTTAAGAACTATAAACGACTATAGTAACGTATTACACCCTCCCGGTTAATTTGGTAATTCGCGATCTTCATTACTTATCTCACTTTAAGTTATAAGCGTTTTACGCCTTCGAAAACCGATGATAAGTGAACCTTACATAATGGGTCATTTGTTACTCTTTAATATTATAATTTCGTTAACGTACCCGGGTCTATAATCCAATAATTACTCGATATAAACGATATCGGCGGGCTTAACGCGGTCTGGAGTCGTAACGGTACCATCGGTTTCGTCGTATTAAATTCCCCTGACGTTGACTCTGATAACGACCCAGACGTGGCCGAGCCCAGGGCGGTGCCGTTTTCAGCGGCTTTTCGAAAAACTCTGGCCCAATTTTGAAATACATATCGTTGTAATTGAAAAACGAAACCTCCGTCCCGCTAAAGTTATTCATATTACCCGTCGTAATTTATATTTCTATAATATATAAGTATACAAATGTTATATTCAATCTAGTATTGAAAACGTGTGAAAAACCCCGCATACGGCGTTTTTGAACTTCGGGTTTATCCTATAATTTACGGTTGAACGTATCCTATCAAGCGCCTTAAGTAACAGGCTTATGTCACAAATAGTATTGAAAAAGGGCATAGACCTCGGCCTATCTAGCCTAGCGTTCAAAAATCAAACGTTGTAAAAAAAAAATTCTAATTCTTTATAATCCGTTAAATTCGTGAACGTTGTATAAACATTATGTAATTCGGAATCCCACGCTTTCAAATAGGATACTACCATAAAGATATCCTTATTATAAATGGTATAATTACACTTCACATCTTTAATGGTACGAAATGGTAAGTTACCAGCTTTAAAATACTATTCTTATCTCATTACAATAAGAACATTTCAACGCTCTTTTCGAATTTTCGCTTTTCACCACTCTAAACCGATTTTGATACTCATATTCCGAAATCGGTGCCGTAACAAAAACATAATTGAAGGTTTAAAATACATACGTATACCGCGTCGTCTAAATCCAACGAATCCATTGCTTCGTTAAACAAACGAAACAATCCGCTACCTGGGAAAAAATACCAATAAAATTAGGATAAAAAGTAGTAAAACCAAAAAAGCGTCGAACCTCCTGGATAATACCTGGTAACTTCTATTCGCGAATTATACGAACTTTTTCAGGGTCGGCACGAATACCTACTTTAACTGTTAAAATAAAAGCAAGGTATTTTATATCTTGAATGACGAAGTTAGACTTTTTTAAATCCAAATTTAACCTCGCGTTACAAAAACTTTTCAAACCCACGCGAACTATCGTTATATAATATTACTTAACACTGAAAAAAGTACTAAAAGGTTGTGTAAATAGGTTACGACGAGATTATCTTAAATATCGTCTATTACATTATTAATATATCACTAAAACATCGCCTACGCTCCCGTTAACTTAAATGGAGTAACTAATTATTTAAATTACCCGAACTTCGTATGAAACGTCGTTAATTTTTTCTATCAGAATATTTCTCGAATAAGATAAAAGGACACTTGAATATTCAACTTGTAAAGCTATATCGACTTTGAAAACTTATAATACGTTTTGGAAATTAAAAGTAAGGGAAACCGATCTTACTTTATAATTTTAATTAGTATCCGGTAGTTGACACAAAACCGTTGAACACCCCACGGTTTAAAAATAAAAAATAACCGTGTTATAGCAAATAAGAAATTTACTTAAACCTAAACTTATTTATTAATTTCGTAACCTATCGCGGCAACTTACGAAATTAATCTCATAATATTAAATACAACGACCTTAAAAATATTTGTCATAAAAATAATTCCCTTGGATTTAATATAAATATTGTAATCGGATTTCTTTTTATGTAAGGTAAAGTTATAACCTCATTTTTATTGAATAGGATGCGAAATTCTGCTAATTATGGTGAACGGCGTAACTAATCCTTTTCCACTTTAGATGTAATCGTCGCCATCGTTCAGAAAATCCACGTTATTTCGTAAAAAAATGGAAAAAAAGTTGACCGAAACGTATCCCCGGTAAGTTGTACCTTTCAGTACGACTGCTTTGTTGAACTAAAAACAGCCGAACCTATCACGCCCCATATATCTCCTGTTTTAAAACATACTATTATTATGTCAATGATTAATGCTACCTAATCCTAAAATACCAAAAGATTATCGTCTACGTTTAAGGTTACTTTTTAATATCGTATACAACATATCTCAAAAATTGTAAACAACGTTATTCCGGAAATAATATATATTAATATCGGGTTTAACTCTTTATTCATATTTATATGGAACGTAGCTATTTTGTTAATACGCGTACTTTTCCGTAACCCTAATATCGTACCAAGCTTTTGAAAATGTAATACCCGAATTCATTTTATTCTGAACTGTTATAGGAAAGCCTCGTTTACAACATAATAATAACTAAAACTAAAATCGACCCAAGTATCTAAAAAGTAGGTATTATTAAAAAGTATAGGTGTTAGTAGGCCTTAGACGTTGCAAAGTTGTCGATTCGATTGGTCTTCGAAGTCACAGTAGTATTGCGTGGTTAGTGGTGGTTGTATTGTTCTAGGTTTGGCAGACCGCTAGCTGGTCTACACTGTAATTTGTATGGTTAAGTACTTGGCCCGTGCCCTAGAGTGAAGTACAGCGTACTGTACTCGACTTACACCCAATACGGTAACTCCGTATAAAGAAATACACTTGCAGTACGGTTAACTTTACTTACAGTAAAGTTGACCTGTTGCATTGTATGCAATACTATTCCAACACTAGCGGCTTTTTAGTTTGTGCGCGTATGCCAGTGTGCTTGACCAATATTTTCCAATTGCCATTGAATCGCCTTCTCGTCAACTGGCTAGACCGCTGTCAAATCCAATTAACTGCCATACAGAATTGCACGTAATTGCATGCAAATTAACCTCAATTATTCTCAATTGCTCCTCCGCTTCGATGTTCGAGTTTATTGATTCCCATAAAAAGTTTTACCACCATAGCCTTTCGTAATCCTCCGCTTTAACTGAGCTACTCAAATAAATTACCATCATTAAGCGCCTTTAACTATACCATTTAATCAAATCACCATCATCAATTCATTTTAACTTTGACACTTAATCAAATCATCATTATCAATCTCCTAATAGTCTTTGAATATGACAGTACAACCCTATCCGCCGTAACATGGTTTTCTGGACAGCTTATCCACGTAGCTCTCGATGCATATAGTCAACTTGTTGCTGTCAATAAACCTTTCCAGGGCTTTGTTTGACGATGCCTTCGTAATAGAGTTAATAGAGTTGTTTTTGCCATTGATTTATCGGAACTCCTCGATTTCCCTCTCTTTGTAGGCTTTGAAGAATGTTATTTCGTCTATTTTTATATGATTTTTACTAGTGGTTCCGAGTTTTGAAAGCCATTCGAAAAGGCTCCTTAAGTCGGTATAGATTACCACCGGGATATGAGGAGTCCGTAGCTGTTTGGTAATGTGGTTAAGGGTCTTTTATAGTGTTATATCTACGTTAAAGCCCTCTATTATGCTTTAGACATCTGATGCTAGTACGATTCGTGTAATCCTTGTGTATTTAAGGGACGACTAATTAATTAAATTACCGATGATGCTAAATTGATTTTCTTGCCTATTTTCGTTGACGAGGGTTATTAGAATGCCGATCTGTAAAGACAATTTGGTGTTGTTTGTAAAAGTCCCGTTAGTGAAGATTATTAACTTGGCATTTGAACGGTCGATTGATACTATATTAATCTCGAGGTCTAGGTTTCGCATTTGATACTCCAACCTCTTATTCAGTCTATCAAAGTCTTTATCCTTTGGTATTTGTTTTTATGCCATAATGGATCAATCGTAAGAGGCTTTCTCTTAGTATAATGTAGTAATATAGTTACTCCGTATACGTTATTTTAAGTACAGTTAATCCCTGTCCTTGTTTATTTTTCGATTGTAGTAAGAATAGCGCCCTGGAACTTTTGGCTAAAGTTGAGGCCGGTATTAATATTCAGTATAAATATTTACTATTTATTAAAGTTAATTTGATTTGTTTCCATCATCAATGTTACCGGTTTACAATTTGAAAACTTGTAGTCTTGGATCGCTTGTTGATCTAATGCCTTAAAACTAGCCTTTCTGACGAAAAGGGTATCGTTAGTTTGCATGTTTACTATACCAAAGTCTGTCTTTCAGGTTACTAATAAGTACAGATCGTATGTTAAAGATTTTATCGCCAGACGGGATTTAAAGTGCGACTGTTAGGTTAAAAACCAGTAAATACTTTCTTTAGATAGCCTATATAGTGGTTTTATATACTGTATTACCGTTTTCGAAAGGTAGATGACACCGAGCTTTTGCGGCAGTTTTACTAATATAATCCTTTATAGATTCGTTACTGACTATATATCGGTTTACGTAATGTTACAGCTATGAAGTGTAAACTTTCCTTTAGTCCTGGTTAGCAAACTAACTACCAGAGAAACTACCAAACGTTAGATGATCTTTTAAATCGTTGGCATTAAGCCGTTAAGGCTCACGATGTTATTAAGTCATTTCACTGTCATTTGTAAGCGTGCCTCCGGATCCGTAAAGCTTTCAATCTCAAATATAAGGATATTATGGGCTTGGAAAAGTAGGGCTTATACCCTTTTAACCTTTTTAATACACCAGTAGGCTTTTACAGGTACCTATTTACACCAAATACCTAGTATTTCAGTATATATTTCAAACTTTACCGCCGTAAAGTTATAACCAATATTATAATGTACCATGTTAGGTGGACCCAATTTCGTGTTAAACCACAATATACTTAACGTTTTTTACATATCCTTTGCCAAAAGTGACTTTAGGAACTTAGCTCCGTGAAAAAAAGTAACAGAGTCAACGACGTTAAAAACAGGTTAATTATTCAAGTAAAACATATTAATAAAGATCTCGTGATTAAATTCTTTATCGTTTTTTAATGTAAATTTTAATTTTCGATGGGGTTGGACATACGTCTAGAAGTAGTTGCAAATTCTTTTGATTGGTTTTAGGGAAATGTATTTCATATCGTTATACCTTACGGACTTTAGGACTTTTTATAGCTTATTAATAGCTGGGTGGTTGAAACGCCGGTGTAGTTTACATATCTCTCGCTCCGTCTGGTTTAATACTACTACTTTCGAACTTTAAAGATGAAACTATAAGTGTTTCTACTTAAAAGCGAGTGGAATCCTGTAACCGTTTTTAACCAGTTCTTTTACATTAACGTCCACATTAATACCGAGGGCTTTTGTATCATTGAGGTAAAGTAGGAAAGCACTATGGAACTTAAGGATATCAAAGGTAATTCTTTTTACAATAGTTAAATTACCGTTATCCTTAGTAGCGATAGTTTTTCACCTAGTTTAAAGCCAACTTTAGTCTTACTAGTATCGTAACAATTGATTTTAATGGCCATAATGCTTTCTCCCCGCAGTTGCGCATACTACGAATAGCCTTTTGTTAAGTATCTTATTGCCTCTGTATCTGGTATAATACCTTAAAACGTGTGATCCGGGTAACTATCGCTAAGATTATAGGTATATAAGGGATTAGTGGTATATTTAGGGTAAGGGTAAGGATTTCTACTATTCATACTATATAGAAAGGTATAGTCGTCTAGTTGTTGGGCCACCGTATCAGAAATATGGTTTTTATGTCATTCAATTTACTTAAGAGAGTTGACTAAGTTAATTGGTTTATTGTTTTTAGCGTACGCGACTTAATATAAGTAATTTTGTTTCGAAGTAATAGGGTACTGGACGTAGTACATTGATTTCTTATTATTACGTTTGACGGGGGGGTGCCGAGTTAACTAGTAACCAAACTTTCCATAAATCCATTATTTTTATTACTATTGCAACGATAGTATTTGCGGTTAACATATGCGCCTAAATCTTATTTACGCCAATGTAAGTGCTACTTTTCATTCGTGTCCGAGATAGATAGGTTAAATTTTAGTCGTTACAGGCGTTTAAACTTGCGGTCGAAGTAATTAACTACCGTAAGGTTTTTTTTATTTACTTTAAGGAAGTTGCTGGCTTAAGAGTACATACCAAGTAAGTTTGGTATACGTGTTATTATGGTGGTAAGCGAGGAACACAATTAGCGAAAAAAAGCCTTCGCAAGTGGTATTAGTGGGTTTTAGGGCGTATTAAAACTTACTAACGCCCGTAACTGCTGCCTGTACCTGCTCGGCGAAATGTAGCTTTTCCAGCGTAGGCTTTCCCTATTACTTTCTGATATAACATTAGCTTATCAATTATTTAGTTAAATACGTCTAAAAGCGTTTCCTTTTTTTTCTTTTGTAGTATTATAATTTACCTCGTGGGTGCATAATCTATATCATATTACGCAAAGTGGTCGTCGTGTTCGCAGTAGCTCTTTATGTTATCAGAAATCTCGCGAAACTTATTAGCACTAGTTAGAAAGGTTAGGAAATAGTCCTTAGCATGCTTTGTAAGGATTCCAGTAAATAGTTAGTTAAAACCAGCAAGCGGAACCTCTATTCACTTGTAGATATTTAGAAAGGGTATTATTTCAGTGTTAATGAGATTATAAGGCTTTCCTTTCTATTTCTCTATATTATGTTAGATATTAGCGAAATCCGTTATTAACTTGAAGTTAATATTAATTATGTTAAATGGTTTTGGAGAGAGGTCTCAATAGTTATCACAAGATTTATTGATGTTTCCTGGTGATTCGAGCCTTAAAAGTTACGAGGTATGGTATTGCGGGTAATTTCTAGTCGCATGGCCCGAAAGGTGAAAACCTGTGTCAAGGCCTGTAGTCGGCTTTCGTACATAGGTAAGCCCAAAGGGAAAGGGATTTTAAGGTGTTTGACGATTATAGTGTTACGGATCAATAAGTACTTAAGGGTTTTGAGAGGCCTGACGATCCTATTTAATCAACTGGTGTAAAGCGTTAACGTTAATGTAATGGTCTTCCTAAGAAAGTTCAAGTCGGTTAGTGTGGCTTCCATCAGCTGACATGAGTCAGCCCTCTTGACTGTTGCGCCAATGTCAAAAGTACTAATAATCCAGACGTTCTGAATTAAGCTAACCACACTATAAAGGCGGGACATGACTCGACACAACATCGTGCACCTCAAAATTCATATGTCTCATAACACTGACTGACGACTCACAGCCTAAGTCCATAGCAGTTAATACGTTGGCCGCATGAGCGGCCGTTGCTTTACGCGACCTGTCACCGTTGAAAGCGTACTCCGCGTTGTTACGTGGTATTGTTAGTCTACCAAACATATGAACAGATTCTTTACTATTAACGCGTGAAGAGGATTGACTTAGCAGTGGAAGGTGAAGCGAAGGTCCCATGAAACGCGTGTAGGGGTGGTAATATTCCTTAATAGCCTTTTCTTTGGAGTGTGGTTTTTGAGGTAGTTCCTAAAGCGGGGCTAAGTCGAAAAGGTTTTACGTTAGCTTTGTAATACCTTGTTGTGGCAGGTAAACTCCTTGCCATTTAAGCTTTACTTTAACATTGAACTTTACCCCTTTTTAAACTAATATTCATAGATTAATAGTCCAGTCGCTAAAGATATTACGCAAGATATTACAGGCATGGTTAGCGTTCTTATCATTGTTGTATTCGACGATGTAGCAGCCGATAAAGTTGGTAGGATGTTTTTCCGTTAATATTTCGTTAATATCTAACGCCTAAAGGCTTTCGTTGTAAAACTTCGTAAAGGCAATTTGATGGCCTTAATTCACCTTTAAATATCTAGGGTAGGTGTCATCTCGAGGTTTAGTGCGATGTGGGACTTGGTGAAACGTATATGACGAGAGACTTAGTGATTTTGGGCGTGTGGACTTGATGCTTTGGCATAAAGTCGCGTGTGAGTTTGGCTACTTAACAAGAGGTCGCGTAACGTGATTTTTTTTGGCGCGGCTTAGTATTTTCGCTTAAAGAGGCGAAATGGACGATTGTTATGATATGGGGAGTGAAACAAATGAAGTATGGGTAGAGATTGAATGTAAAAGATAAGGTAGGAGGTCGTTATTGGTGGTCAAGGGCGACGGTTGTTTGTTGTAGGACGTGGGATTTAGTCCTTTTTATAGTAGTAGTACCCATAGTAGTATTGATTTAGCCGTTTGCCAACTTGACATACTTTAAGACCTTTAGAGGTTAATTTCAACGCTTTTCTTTAAGAAGAATTAATGGAGATTTTTTAATGTTTTTAAGTAGAGATACTGTCACTAACTTCCAGATTGCTGTTGTAAGAGTAACATAGCCCAAAAGTTTTCTCTGTTTTCCTGCCGTTGTGAGACTGATACAGTACTAATAAAGGCCTTTCGTAAAAATCTTTCCTCTACTCAAATTGTCGTAGCCGTAAAGCGTGACTGGAAAGCAGCTTTTTCTTTTACTTAACTTATCAGTGCTTAACCTAGCAGGTAAGCAATGATCAGTGATTAGGCCTTAGACGTTACAACGTTTTCGATTCGATTGGTCTTTGAAGTAACAGTAGTATTGCAAGTTTAGATAGTGGATGCATTATTTTAGGTTTGGCAGACCGCTAGCCGATCTGCACTGTAATTTGTATGGCCAAGTACTTGGCCTGTGCCCTCGAGTGAAGTGCAACATACTGCACTCGACTCACATCGAATGCGGTAAATCCGCACAAAGCAATAAACTGGAAGTACGGTCAACTTTACTTACATTAAAGTTGACCTATCGCACTGCATTCAATACTATTCCAACAATAAGGATAAAAAATTTATTCTCATTTATACGTGTTTTAATTAAACGAAACTCCTCATTACATAATTTTATAATTACGCTTCGAAGGCTTTACAAGCCATAATTTAATATATATCTAGGAATTAGGCTTTCATTGTCACCGTTAACAGGACACCATTTTTCACCTCTTCGACTTAGACTATATATACCTACGTAAAAGGTAATGCTGGGAAGAGTTCGTAACTATGTTAGTAATAGTTTAATGATCCGTAACATACGTAATGCCTCGAAGTAAGCCTTACTTAACGTTACCTTACCGTTGCTTACGTCCCCTTACGTCCTTCATCCAAAACTCGTACCGAACAGGTTTATTAAAATGACTAGCTGTATTATAGAAATAATTAGCGGTAATTATTGCGACTTTTCAATGATGGAATTCAAAAGGTATTAACTACCGGTATAACCGTATTACTATTTAGTCGTTGTACCTATACGAGTCCTGCTCATTAACGATTGAAACGTCGTTTTAAGTTTAGTAACTTTAACTGGTTGACGAGTGTATGATATTTTTCCAGGACTACGATATATCCCACCCAGTTAACATATGCCGTAATATATTTGTTCCGGAAACGTAACGATATGAAAAAGCGTAAGTAATCGTATTTTACGGTCGTAAGTCAGTCTAAACCGCACGTTTAAACCAAAACTGTTTCGAACCAGACAACGAATAATAGCTATAGGTACTTATCATTTAAAAATAAACTTTTTAATTCAACTGATATCTTATCCGCGTCTTCATGGTCGCTAAAAGTTGCATCGACATAGTCAAGGAACTTCCTTATATCGTATATACCCTTAAATCCTCCTATTTCATAATACGCCGTAACCGCCTATTCTATCGTCGCTGTATAGCATCCCTCTACGTAAAGACACGTATGCCGACTTTTTTTAATTTACATCTTATTCGCTTTTAATATAAATTCGATCGTTCAACGCTTTATCGCTCACGTGAAAACAAAATCATCGATTTACGGTAAGTTATGTTGTTTTCACCCTCTGAAGAGAGTCAAAAGCTACCGCGAGTCGCCATTAATTCGGCTTCTAGTTATCCAATTTTCGTTACGACATAAATGAAGTTAAACGTAAAGTCAATAGTTTAAGTTAATTTACTCTACCGCTTCAATTGATTTTCAACAGATATGATATAGCTTACAGTATCTTATAAATGAGAAATGTTTAATGATGTCGGTTTCAAAATAGCAAAAGATATATTTATAAAATTCAAAAATTAGGTATTCGCCGACGGCCTTCCCTCTCCACTAACGTTAAAGTGTAACGTAAAACTATAAACGTTTATTATCGTGTATTTATTCTAAATTTTCTTTTTCGAAACAAAAATTGAATAGTAAGTTATAATCCGACATACGATAGTAAGTGAAATAAGTACCAAATGAGGTTCATTATTAAAATACGTGAAAGATTAACAGTGGTTACCGTAGCCTATCGTACAGGACCTATAGGTATAGCTAGTGCTAGCCAATTACATACCCTTATACGTACCCTGCACAAACCGTATCGGTTCCGTACCCAGACCATACCCAGTCCGCACCCGAACTGGGACCGAACCGGGTACTACCTATCCCACCATGTGCACAGTCATGTAACCAATAAACTCAATAGTCTGTGGCTTGAGTCCATAACATATACAGTACCTCTATGAAGGTTTTTTATAAGTTCGGTATATGAGATCCATACGACTTATCACGCGGTAAAAACAAATTTAATATCGTACGTTAAAATGTAGAAAAATTGAAAAAAAAAAAAATTATTTAGTTATTTCTCTAGCATTTTCGAGGCTAATCAAACCTTGTGTAATATATGCTTACGATATCTTTCGAGTTACGCTATATTTAAATCTCTTCGAGTAAAACAATATTCATACAATAAGCGTTTATAACCATAATTAAAAAGGTTTCAATCCACGAGTTTTAGTATAATAAATTCCTCCGACTAAAATTACGCCGAGAAAATGGAGATTTGGTGTGGGCACTTAGTATAAAAGGTATATAAGAGTCTATTATTACATTTCAATGCGTTTTAAATAAACGAATAATAATATCACCCAGCCTAGTAAAGGTGTTACGGACGTTGATAATATTACGGCGCATTTTCTTGTTCAAAAATATTGTACCATTGAGGAATGAAGTATTTGTATTTTAATAAGGTGTTTCAAAATTCGTTGGGGATATCATTGTTTGGGAAAAAAACGTTAAAGATATTGTTTTGTAACGTTGAGACTTATTAATAGGTATCAAAGATAAAAAAGCCTTTAAACTTAAGTATGTGAGCTTTAAGCATCGAAGTGTATTTGTACTAGTTGATAATACCAAAAACCATCCTTTGGTTTATGGCGTTAGTGAGTTTAAATTTTTAAAAGCCGGTTGTAGCTCATGGTACCTTGGTAAAGACGTTTCGGTATTTGATAAATCTAGTATTACAAGGCTGTATCGCATCCGCTCGCTTTATATATAGTAGAAGCCGGTTTAATTTCAAATTTTAATATTTTAAAGATTTAATACGTATTGGAACAGGTTGATCGATTATATCAAAACGGTCATGAAATAGCTTCACAAAGGCTTTTATATATTCGTATAAAACCGCGGCGTATTCAATACATTCATCGGGTAGTTCGGACGGTAATTGAGCCGTAATCACGTCACCAATCCTCGTGAGGTTTGTTCTCAGAATTCTCATATGTAGGACAGTGGGAGAGTGCGGTGTCAAGAGTGAACGATACGTGAAAAGGATCTTATAATCCAATCAATCATTAAAACAAGGTTGTATTGTCGTTGCGGATTGAATAATTTTATTAAAATCAAGGTAGAGGACGTACATTAAACAATATATGTGAATTTTCATTTCGCTATTATAACATATGCCTTTCGTGAGGGCCCAATCGTTTACGGCGCGCTTTATTTGAAGCGTTTCGTAAGGTAAGCTTTACCAGGTTTAATACGAGGTCAAAAGAAGTCAAGGTCAATTTTTACGATACTTTGGGTTTCGGGTCATTAAATATATACATTTTTAGTACTTTGTTCAAACATTGGTCCTTATATATATTCATTATATCTTTTTTATTAACCCGTCCTTTTAAGGAGTTTAGCCTGTGAATCGGACGTATTTAATTAGTAATAAGGGCCGTTGTTCGTCTAACATCCGAGAAAACCCGGGGCCGTATAGTTAAAATTAATGTGTGCCGGGTTTTCCATATAAAAGCTTCTTTGCTCTAATTCCGTACCGGAGAGAAAAGGTAGAAAGCTGGATGCCGTTGTATAGACCTTTACCCGTTATCATTTCTATCGTATTACGGTTTTTACACGTTAATAATATTTACGCCCTCGTACTCGTATTTTATAAAATAGGCGTAGTATACGATCGTTATTTTTTCGACGTTCATTTATATTATCGTAAATTCGGTATTCAATTTTGACGATCAGTAGGGTTTAATAGCATCATATATAGGTGCCGTAGTTCCATTTACTATTATATAACATTGACGTTAATTAAGTCTATAGGAGTAACAGGGTACTTATTTCGATTGTTATTTTCGATTGGTGGGTATTAAGGAGTATTCTATTAGCGAAGGGTGACGTTAGGAAAGAGAGAAAAATCGGCTTTCATTAGAACAGTGGTCGAATTTAATATTGGAGGGCCGCCTTTATACGCGGTTTTGTTCTCATTAATTAGAGCTGCGCGGGTATTTAATATTAAAAGCCTCGACACCCTAATATTATCCTTAATAACCTTAAGGATTGTAAATCCGGAAAGGCTGGATATAGCCGTTATCATTGGTTTATAAACCGGTCGTAAACCGTATTTCTGAAGTATAACGAAAGTCAAGCGGTTTTTAAGGGAGTTAGTTAACGTATTATCTGGGAAAATGTATTCTCGTAATATATTAGTGTAAGTTAAAGCTTATTGCAATTTTCTTGGAATATTCCTCGTATAGTTATAACGGGGAGTGTTTAATTCTTTTTAATGAATCATCATCGTATTTAAATATCAAACGGTTTTTCTTTTCGGCACTTTTTGGTCGGTCGTAGGTTTATTTCGTTAGGGCTAACGATAGCAGTCTTTTTAAGGAATGTTTTTACAATTACCTTTGTATTTTGCTGGTTTCGATTAAGATGTTTGATTTCCTTTAACCGGTACTTCCAAATACTGATATATTTTCTGCTTTTGAGGTTTAGGGCTGTTAGGTAACCCTTGTAAATGGACGGGTATAGACTATAGTAATTACAGTGTTAATTTAATAGTATATAGGGTCTGTAAACGTGTTTCTTTATCCAATATTGAGTATTTAGGGTATCTTTGAAAGCTAATGTAACTTTAAATGATATATTATTATAAATATCCTTACCTATAAAATTGTAATCCATAGCTTTCGGTGATTCCTTTTTACTGCTTATTATTTACGAAATGGCGGAAGGACTGTATTTATCGGCAGGGTCTAAGTAATAGTTCACGTGAAGCAAAGCAAGTAGAAGAGTAATCAAAAGATAATTGGTATTGTAGTAAAGTAAGTCAAGATAGTTTAAGTCCAGAAGAAGTATCCAGAGGTGTACGTTACAGGTGAGGGGTTATAAGCCCTTACCCAAAGCGTATTACTCTGGAATACTTCTTCTAGACCGCTCCACGCATTTTCGTCTTCCTAAAATAGTATTCCTGACCGATCTATACATGATGCTTTAATTTGAGTCTCGTAAGAGTGCAGTTTACAGCTAGCTCATTATCATGCACTCTGTAGGAGTACACTCTGCAATACAATGCACTGCCCTTTGGCCTATGTACACTCTCTGGGAGAGTATATATTAATAAGATCTGTATTCCAATTAAAATGGATATATATTAGCTAATAAAGTTGATCTTGACGTTTTTAACATTTACCAAAAAATATACGTCGACTTATATAGTCCTCACCTAAAGTAGGATTTCGTGTTTCATTATTTTCGGTATTTTGATAGGGGTCTTCTAAAAGGGAAATAAAATGGCTTGGGGAATTCCTTTTACCGCGGAAGTATATTATAATTAGTTAAGTGTAATGAATGTTCTTTCAAATGAATGTAATAAGGTCAAAAAGTAGTTTTTCAACAAAGAGTTTACTTCTAGTGTTTACGTTAAAGTAACGTATTATATACCCGGTATGGCTTTTATTCCCCGGTTTTATACTGGTCTTATTTAATTATATTCGTTTAATCAGTGCTTATTGGAGGGGTACTCCTTTTATATCCCGTTCCAGGTTTTTATAAACTTCAATAAAGATTTATAGTTTCTTTTAATCGTTTGTTTTAGTACGAAACTTTACGCTTAGTGGTGTTTCGGGACGTCGCGCGTAAATTCTTACTGTTCTTTCTTATATATCGTGGTCGTAAAAGGATCATAGATAACTGGTATTTTATCCCGTTTTATTATCGCGACTTATATTAGCAACGCAAAGGGTTTTGCATCCCTTTTTACCGATATTGTTGGTAATTTCGGAATAATCGTATACGCGTCGGTAGATCTAGTGGGCGAAGGAGAACAAAGGACCCTGCGGAGGGATTTCCGTATTTATTTGTCCCGGATTGTATAGGATGAAGGCTTAAGCTTCGTTTCCAGTTCGCCCGTTTATATTATTAAATTCCCGTGTACAAGATAATTGGTAACGTATGTTACAATACGATATATTGATCCGCGGTTCCCCATGAATTTAAACCTATTAAAACGTATAACACACGCGATAATAACTTATTCGTAAGGCTTATATACGGATTTCTGGACTTTGAGGTTGCGCTTTTATATGCTGAGGACCTTGTACAGAGACTCTTTATTGGCGCTGTGGATACTATACGTAGCTAAGTCCTTCTTTGTCAGGGGCGGGCTAGTTGTCTGGCGCTTTTGCAAAGACCATTATGTACTTTTCAATGGTTAAGCAGCCTTTATAAAGGCGCTAACGGCGCGTGTGGTCTGTTGGGGCCCTCCGGCGTTGGCCATGGAGGGTTCCATTAAGTGATGTCTCGGTACAATGTTAAAAATCTTATGTTAGTCTGGTAGCAGAATTAACAAAGGTGGGAACTTCCCGTAAATGTGTCGTTCCAACTCCTATTACCCACGACAGCATTTATACGACGCCATTTGAAGTGATATACAAGTATATTGTATCTTGCCACTTCATTATAGTTCTAAGACGAATGTAGTTGGAAATCCAAATAATCACAGTAGTGAAATTATTGATCACAACAATAAAAAAGGTAGAAAAAAACACGATTTCATTCAACGCCTAAGGTTATTGAATAATAAATATAGATATATAAGACTTAGAAAGTTTCAAGTATTTAATTAGTGAATACACCATTTACCTATGTATCATTATTTCAGTTTGAACCACAGTAAAAATTTGAATCACGCTTCTATTCTTAATTACCTCATAAATTGAAAATAACACTTTGAGTTACTTTTTTCAAACAAAATAACATTTAAATTGTATAAATGTTCTATTTACGAGGTATTAGCCTGCTAATATAGAAAACTTCGTTAACGCTTAAATGATTCATAGTCCAAATTTTCGCCGTCTCATTAAAAAAGGCTAGGTTTTAGAATATTATTACATGCAATGCAGTAGGTTAACTTTACTTACAGTAAAGTTGACTATACTGAACTGCAAGTTGAGTGTATGGCTTTGGGTAGACTTACCACATTGGGTGGAAGCTGAGCGCAGTACGCTGCATTTCACTCTAGGGAACGGCCAAGAAATTGGCTATACAAATTACTGTATAGACCGGCTAGCGGTCTGCTAAATCAAGAACAATACATCCACCACCTAACCAATGCGATACTACTGTTACTTCGAAAACCAATCGAATCGATAATGTTGCAACGATCTAACGCCTACCAACACTAGGCGTTTTATTGAATTTAAAGTCAAAAGTTATTAAAGATTAGGAAGTGTTAATGGTGAGATGAACGAAAGGTTTTATAACGCCTAAGATTATTTGGCACTCAACTTACAAGACGTATATCTCAACATACTTAAGAGACTCATTATTGAGTTAAGATTTACCAACGAAATTTATACCTATACCTTTATATAAGTATAACGTGAATTTATCCCAGAAAGTGTTTTGCGTACGATGATCTGTAGAAAGTGATAGCTGCTTTTAACTAAGATGACCTCTTCTTTAACTGGTTTAACCATAGCTTAATTCCGATTTTACTTATGTACAGCAACGTTTTTAAGGTTTTTCATCAAATGATCAATATACCTTATCCTCCTGTTTATAGCTCACAAAAACGAAGTAATTATATAGAAACAGGATTTAAAATACTTTTAAAGGGTATAAAAAAATTCCTCAACTTGCTTATAATAAGAGTTTATCCAACCACTTGACTGGATTTCCCTAACGAAGCCAAAATCTGGTATCTTATTCATAAAATTTACATTATTCGTTTAAAAGGGCTAACAGAAGTATTTCGACTCATTATAGCTCTGGTTGGAATGATTAGAATCTTCTAATTCCGACTCGACGTTATCAACTCAAATACATCGACGACTACATTCGTAATACCGGCTACGTTCACAAAGACTATCGCCATCGCAACGGAAACTATCATGGTCGCTGCGGTAATTATCGTCGCGATATTTTTGGCAAGGCTTATTTTGAGACTCGTAAGCCTCAATATTATGATCCCAAGGTTTTCGATCTTACGCTTATTATACCCCTTTCTATACTTATACGAATTGATGTTCTGGTACTATGGTTTTTCTTAAAAATGCCGCGATTTAAACTTCTCGAAGTTTTCCTTGGCAACAAGCTTATAATACAGGTATTTACGGACGTTGAATGCCAGTAAAATTGTTTTAAAATTCTTAATTTGACTTAGGTACTCACGGAAGTTTCTTTTACGGTTTGATAGTCGCATATTGAATAAAATTCTCAGGTTTAATAAATATTAAATGTTAAATAAACCCATTTATTTATTTCTATCATTCCGGCTGAAAAAACCTATTGGCAGAATATTTTGTAGTTCGAATTAAACGTGTTTGTAAATGCTGTGTTCATTATTTATGAAATCTTGTAAGTTAAAATTCATTTTTCAAAACTTCTGCAAACCTCGACCTAAATCCATCTAAAAGCGTTATAGATATATAATTAGAATAGTTTTAAAATTGAAAGATGTTATTATAACGTGGTATTCATTGAAAAAAAATGTGTTTTACCAAAAGATAGCAGAACCTTATTACATGGTACTAATCATGGAAATGATATGGCCTTTTGCTTTAGAATTAAGCTTAGTAAAGTTTTCGGACACTCCCAAACGCTCTTAATGTTAGAAAAGATAACGTTACAGCTAACCATAATAATGCCTATGTTGAAAGAAATGTGGTACTTGAGGATATAAACGTTGTTCTTGCACGCTTCAAACAGCAAGGATTAAATAATAAAAATTAAAAAACCAAGGAAACTGGATTATTACGAGGACGTTCAAGGTCGTAAAGACGAGGTCGTAGGTTATAATAACAAGGAGAAAAGACGTAAGGCTGAGTATGAGGGTTCTAAGGATAAATATACTCGTTTTTTTTAGGCGTAAAAGCTTTAACGCAATTTACAGTAATTTTTATAGACGCCGGATATTCGCAATTAAGTCTATAGATTACGTGGTTATGAAGGTAAAGTGATATGAAGTATCCCGCCTGGGACCGTTTCGGGTGCGGAGTGGGTGCGGTCTGCATATGGTATGTGTGAGGGCACGAAACGGGTGGATACATATACTCATATGATTTGTACGAAGGGGCACTATGGTATTATATTATCTTCCGACTGTAATTTGATAATAAACACTAATTAGAACTTAGTTGGCCAAATATTTTAAATCGAATTATAATATACTATTGAAGTTAATTTTCGCTTTTTAAAAGAATATTGCTTATAATAAACGAATCGATAACAAATATTAAGAATTTTACGTTATACTTTAGCGTTACCAGGGAGGATAGGCTATTATTAAGTATCAAGTCCTCCACTTTGATGGATGTAGCTACTACCCTCTCAGTATCGGCTTAGGACGATATACTTCGTTTATAAAATACAATAAGATATATATCGCTAATTACAAAAAATATATAATAACAGAATTAATCTATTTTCGTCATTAACCTTGTATCCGATGTTTTTTAGGTTGTAGTTGAAATTTAATAAATCGAAACATATTTCATAGTAATTAATATTTATTTTCAACCGTTTATGGGTAGGCGAAAACGACATAACCCACAGTAATTCGATCAATGTACTTTGACGTAGATGACGACCCTATGAACGATTCAATTTATATTAAAAGTGAACTGAATATTAATCAACCAGGGTCGGTATACATTCTTTTATGCATAGGGTTATTGTTCTTAAGCGGTTTGTTTAGTTATTACGTTATATTAAGAAACCGACGGATATAAATGTCTAAGTAACATGAACCAGCTTCTCGACTATATTTAAGCGGTTTTCCACAACCTTCATTGCACGTAGAACTTTTGAGTTGAATTGAAGGCATTACTCATAACGGATAAAAATATGTGGATAGTCTTTACTAATAAGTTCGAGATGTTTTTAATTTAAACCGGCGAATAAAATCAGCTTCCAGCCTTAAATTGTATGTATTTACGCATTCGTATATCCTTATATAGTCTTAACAATATTATTACGGTAGGCGTTAGTCGGGTAGATTATATTATAAACTTTACGAATTACTATAAACTCGCCGATGAATTGAAATTTGTAAATTTTAAATGACTTTTTAATTTATAATGATCAGAACACATATAGATAAAATAGAAAGATAAAAATATAAGAATTACGAAAGCCTCAGATTTTTGAAAATTTTCGTTAAACGGTCGCAATAATTACAGGTATTAATTTGAACAAATTTATTTGGTATATGTTTAAAATCAATGACATAAAGCGACATGAAGAACAACGAAAGAACGACAGGTTCAACAAATTAAGGTGTATTACTTACGTTATGCTTTGACGGATTAATATCAACTTAATTAAAGATTTCTCCTGGTATTCCCTTTAACGTGGGTATATATAGTCCAAATCGAAAAGGTAAATAAAGGTTTCCTATGAATAACAGAGAGAAAAATTCAACTCTTAAATATATTATCGTTTAAAAGATACGTAGCCTTATCAACTTAGTTACAAAATCGCGTAAAGAGTAGTTGAGTTTGATTAAAATACGTATAAACGAGAATTTATTGCTTATCCCTATATTTTCTGATAACGTTTACTTTTTGAATACTTAAATCCATTCGACTTACAATAATTATTATACACTAAGCAAGGTTTTTATATAACGGGTATGAATAAAGTAAATTGGGTTATAATATCTTAGAAATTTAGTTACAATATTTGGGTTTACGGCGAAATACACGTATTACCCGAATAGTTAAGTTTCCTATAAATAGGGAAAAGTTGTCAAACTAAATACTAGTATATATTATTTCTGTTGGAATAGTATTACATGCAGTGTATTAGGTTAACTTTACTTACAGTTAAGTTGACTGTACTGAAAGTTTATTTCTTTGTGCGGACTTACTGCATTGGGTGTAAGCCGAGTGTAGTACGTTGCACTTCACTCTAGGTCACGGGCCAAGCAATTGGCCATACAAATTACTATGCAGACCGGCTAGCGGTCTGTCAAACCTAGAAAATTACATCCACTCCCTGACCACATAATACTACTATTACTTCTAACACTATTCGAATCAACAATGTTGTAATATCTAAGGCCTACCAACACTTATCAGTATTTATTAGGTTAAACGCAAATTGGTCAAGAAGTAATAGCTACTTTCTGGTTATTACGTTATAAGTTAACGCTATGGCAGAGGAAAGATTCTTACGAATGGCCTTTACTACTATGGAAATTGCTATGACAATACATAAAAAAGACCCTTAAGCAGCCCAAATTTCTACGGAAGACTGGAGGTAACGATAGTATAGCTATCGAAAATACTAAGAAATTTTAATTAATTTTCTTGAAGATGTTATCATTAATTTTCAGAAATCTCAAAGTTCTGCAAGTTGGAAAACGTCTTAGTTAGAAATACTACGGGTATTATTACTGCAAGAAAAACGACTAAATTCCTATACTAAATAACTGTAACAGATAACTTTCGCCTTATATAATCAGTAACGACCTTCGACCTCACCCTTTACATCAAACCTTTTCCTTTACCTTTTTTCCAACGCTTTTTACACCAATTTAATCGTCAAAATCGCTGTTTTTAGCAAAAACACTAGAAATTGCTAAGTCGCGCCAAGAAAATTACGTCATGCAACTTTACGTTAAAAATGAAAAGCTTTTACATCCAAAGATTACCAGGTTTTTACACGAATTTACGCCAAAAATACTAAGCTCCTACGCTCAAAGATTACTTAGTTTCCACGCGACTTTACTCTGAAATCACGAAATATTTAAGCCTAAAGATTATCAAGTTCTTCGTTTTATACATCCAATATAGGCCAGAACTTCAAGATGTTTACCGTGAGTTTTTACTTTAAATTTATCACCGACACTGTTATCAAAAGAGCAATCGAAGCATTCGGACAAGTTTTTACTAAATTTTACAATTATAACCTTTGGGGATGGTATGTCGATGAAAACTTTACCGAAGAATACCCTACCTACTTTTTCGGCTATTACATCGTTGAGGACTGTAACGCGACGAACCTAACCACGCCTTTAGTAACTTTCGTGATTTCTTTAACCACTGAATTATGAATATGTGGATATCGGTTCAAAAAGGCGTTAAAAAAATACCATAGTGGAACTGAAGCGGCAAGGTGATTATTTACCAACCTAAGGCATAATAAGATTAGCATAAGAACCCTTCGACTTGGCCCAGATGAAAGAATTTTCTTAAGACTCACGTCCTGAGGTAAAGGATATTAAGGAACCTTGCCGCTTACATATATGATTCAGGGGACCTCCAACTAATTCTTAGCTAAATTACGCCTTTTTACGCGTTAGCAATAAGGAACCAGTTGACTTATTCAGCTGTTTATTACCCCAAAATGATGGCGCGAACTACTCCATTAACGGCGGGAAGGTATTTTAAGCAACGGCCTCTAATGCGACTAAAAGTATTAAAGTTAATGTTTTACACTAGTAAATGAAACAAAATGGTTAGGTCTTCCATAACCTATAAGTAACTATCGCCCTTTGATAATTCATTCGCTAAGACTGTTAAAAATATTATACCTTCATATTTACCCATGTACGAAGGCCCATTATAGGTTCTACTATAAAACTTAACCCTCAGATTAGGAGACTGGAAATTACACTTAATACTGTATTTCGGGAACATTAAGACTTAAATTGTCAGTAAATACTATTTAGGGTTGGGATAACCATCGCGACCTTTCCCTAAGACCTGTTAAGATGGTTAACATTAACTAAAAACTCTTTAAGGTCTTTAATAAGATATAAGAAGACATAGAGAAGTATAACGGAAAACTTTACAACCTCCTCAACACTATAATAATACCCTTTTTGAATATTTGTAAGTAAATAGAGGTTTAAATTTTTGGTTTTCATTTATTATCTCCTAGAATTCTTACAAGTAACGTAAAAGATTATTACCTGTCGTTCCTAGCCCAAATAATCACGTTTCACGAAACTTACAATGACCTTAAGTTCTATTTCAAACACGACATCTTCTTTGCGTCCTATTATATAGATTTTGCCGTCACAAGATTTATCAAAAGAATGGTAAAAAAGAAAAAAAAAGAAAATATTGATGAACTTCCTTAACTAAATACTTAATAAGTTGATGTTATTTTGAAAAGTGATGTTGAAATCCTACCTTAGTGAAGCTATACTTTGCAAGCAGGTACAGGTAGCAGTTACCCCCGTTAACAAGTTTGAATACGCCTTACAACGCTCAGATTCCATTTACGAAAGCTTTTTTAGCTAGTTACGCTCCACTTTTACCACTATAATAACGCCTACACCAAACTTGTTTGGTATATATTCTTAAGTGGTCAACTTTTTAATGTATATAAAGATAACCTTACGATGATTAACTACATCTAACATAAGTATTGGTGTCTATAACGCTTAAGGTCTGTCGTATTAACTTCAAACTAAAGGAAACAACCACGTTGGCGGTAATAAGGCTAAGATTTAGGCGCACGTATTAACCGCCAACAATATCGTCGTAATAGTAGGCACAAATGTTGGATTTATGGCAGGTTTAACTGCTGGTTGACTCGGCACCCCCCGGGCGAGCGTAATAATAGGAAAGCAATATACAAAACCTAATATTCCACTATTTCAGAATAATATTATTGGTATCAAATGGTAGAATTTAAAGGCGACGAGCTAATTGAAACCACCAACGTCCCTAAACAGATTGAATAGCATGAAAATAATATTCCTGGTACGGCTTGGAAACTAGTTCACTACGCCGTCCTTAACCGTTTGCTTGGTAAAGACCTCTAACTTTACCTTAACCAAGCCTCTGTCCCTTTAAATACCTTGAAACTCTACAACAATTATGCGGACTACACTATTTAAGGTATTATTATAGATATAAAAGCAGTAAAGTACCTAATAAGAGGCTATTCATAGTATATAGAACTACGAAGGAAAAGGATAATAGCCAATAAGACTGATCGTTATGATATTAATGAGGCTAAAGTTGGTTTGGACACAGGCAAAAAACTATCGTCACTTGTGATAACAGTAATTTAAACAGTTTTAGAAGTAATTTCGTTCCGCATCCTTAATTTACCTACTCAATTTTTTTTTTTCAAGTATATAAACAATTTCAGCGTCAATGTCCATGTCAATATAGATAAACTAGTTAAGAACGGTTGGAGGTTTTTATTCGCTTTTAAGTAAAGACACTTCTGGTTTTATTTTTAAGGTTCGAAATTAATAGTATTATACTTAATGAAGCTGGAAATACATTAACTATACCGGCGTTTTAACTATATAACCGTTCATAAGTTATATAAATTCCTAAATTCCGCAGGGTATAATAATGTGGAATACATTACCTTCAAAGATATTCAAAGGTTTTGTAACCATTGGCAAACGTATACCTAAGCCCCTCGGTGATCTAAGTTTATATTAAAAGACGATAAAGATTTCAATTGCCAGACTTTCGTTATTGTGTTTTACTTAGATAATAAGCCTGTCTTTCATGTCGTTAATTCCGCAACCTTATTTTACAGGGCTAAGTTTTTGAAGTCCCTTTCGGCCGGGAATACGTGGAAAACGTTTAGGATGTTGTTAATTAATACGAACCTGGGTTTACCTGACGTCATTATCCATGATACCAGTCCAAACTTTGTCGCGGTAAAAAATTTGATTTTTTTAAGATAATGGGCATTTAGTATCAATAGGTACTAATAAAAGCCAATTGAAGTATTAGAAAGTTTAAGAGGGTATACGCCTTACTTTGCTAAGCGTATAATATCCTCACGTTGGAAATTAGAAGTTTTACGAATTGTGAGATACGCCTTTAGATTGCACTAAAAGGATTTAATGATATTATGTGCCCTAACGGCTTAATTCTAACGCTGCTTGTCTTAGGAGCATACTAACGTCCAACGGGGGAATCTATGATTTCAGTAAGTATTTAAAAAGGTGTTACTGCTTATATTATATATTTGAGGGAATTGTAAAGATAATGTGTACGCTGTTAAATTAATAACGCCCTTAATGCCAAAAATGGCCCTTTCACAATCGATGTACTTGCTTCACCGTTGTAAAGTAAAGCCCTTAAGTGGCCAGAGCAGGGAAAATGAGAACGCTGATATAAGATATTAAGTATTTTAAATTTCGAAATATTTGTTAAAACTATTGACGACCCTATAACTTTTCGAATGACATAAGTTCAGCTTTATATTAGGGATATCAAAAATAAGGACTCTTCAACCCCTTAAACTAAGCGACAGAGCTGATATGAACCATCTTTACCTATAATCAATGAACCGATAAAACGCCGTTGGCGCGGACGACCCGGGAGAAAATGAATATTAAAGAGGATAAATACATACCGGGCCGTATTTACAATATTGTTTGGGTAAGAAAGAAAGAGAAGGATAACTAAAACCTAATATTAAAGTTCCGAGTAAAAGGGATTATCAAGAACTTCAGTAGGCCTTTTAAAAAAAGTAACAGAGTCGAGATTAACAACTTACTAACTCGAGGAGTGATATAATTCGTACCGAAAACCGACTTTAACTTTTAGGAACTAAATGTAACGATTTTTAAATCGGGGATTATTTCCAAGGTCAAGGGTAAAATCATGGGGCGATTTTACGCAAATGACGTTTAATCGCTTAAAGATACGGTAATAAAAGTAAAACCGAATCATTACGTAATCTCTAACAATTTAAAAGATGAACTGATGTTTAATAGTCGCTTTAGTAACCAGTTTGTTAGCTAAGACTAAAGGCAATTTTATACATAATAGCCGTAGAATAACGGAAACATATACGTAGTTAACGAAGAATTTATAGCGGATCGTATTATCAAAACTGCTATAAAAAACTTCGTGTTATTTACTGTTAAGGTACGGAGATATATTATATTAAGCTACTATATAGATCATTTAAAACAAGAGTTTACTAGTTCTAAATATACTAGTCGTTTTTAAAATTATGGTTGGTAATAAAATCCCTAACATACGACCCGTGTTTATTTTTTACGTAAGAGAAGGTCTTTGGTAAAATGTATACGTAAGTTGAAAATACCTTTGTCGTCGAAATAGCTGGTTTTATAGTACTAAAATAGCAAAAGATTAAAGACTTTCAGTTTTAGAATTACAAACCGGTAACTACAATAATGTGAAAAAACCTAGCGAGACTTAAATAAATAGTTAATTCGTTAATTTGGTATTATTTCCGACCTTAATTTCGAACAAAAGGGCTTAGGCGTCATGAAAACTATGACTAATACAACTTACGAGTTTAGGAATTAACAGTATCTGAAATAGCGTGTTCTAAGTAATTATATTATTTTCTTATGCTAACCGGAAACCTTTTACGATTCATTTATTATGACATAAATATAAACGTTTTCGGATTAGGATTTTAACCAGTTAAATAATTAGCTGGAAGGACAGATTCAGAACTTGATCCGCGGCATTAATATAGTTGTAATTGACCGTTTGAAGACTAAGTTGATAATCTTTGCGGACGGGTATTTTGTAAATGATACCAACGTGTACCTATAAATTAGCTTGCTAATAACCTTGGTTAATAAATATAGGTAGAATACCTAGTTTAGCATTATCAGTAACCAAATTTACTAGATATGTGTAAAATGTAAAAGGATTATACAAAACGTAGTAATTTCGGATATTGAAGGTATAATAGCGGGCTTAAACGTTGGTATAGAATTGTGGGAAACCCTTAATATATCTACCAGGTATCTAATGATTTTTCTTATCTCAATGGTAATATATACCAAATTAAAAAGATTTTTCGAATACCTTTCGAGACTCGGGACCACTAGTGAAAAACTCCTAACAATCGACGTAATAGCACCTTGCGAAGCCTAGGAAGAGAGAGAAATTGAGGAATTTCGATAGATCGATGGCAAAGATAATTCTGCGAACGCCATGATGAAAGACATGCCAAATAAAACCTTAAAAAGGTTTGTAAATAGTAATAGGCTAACTATACGAATTGAGGGTTACTTTCACCAGCAGCGAAAAAAAATCAGATTAAATGAGGACGAATATAGGTGTGTTAGAAAATTAAAAGACTGTTAGTGGATTTTTAATAATGGTAATTTGTTGAAGTATCACAGTGAAAGAAGAGGCTTGTAAAGGTTTGTGGCGAAAGAAAATTTTGTAGGAATTAGTGTATTCGTATCTCAAGGTAACGGAGTAATTAAGGTTCAACGGAGTTAATTTTTATATAATCAGATATAATATAGTATGTTAGTCATCTGGAATTAACAATGGTCAGGCTAGTTGACGAGAAGGTAATTTAGTGGTAATTGGAAATGAATAGTTACTTAAATTAGCGTACACATCCAAACAAGCAATTTGTTAGTATTAGAATAGTATTACATGTAATATAGTAGGTTAACTTTACTTACAGTAAGTTTAATTGTACTGTAAGGGTATTACTTTATACGGACTTACCATATTGAGTGTAAGTTGAGTGCAGTACGCTACACTTCACTCTAGGGCACGGACCGAGCAATTGGTCATATAAATTACTGTGAAAAACGGCTAGTGGTCTGCCAAATCTAGAACAATACATCTACCACTTAACCATGTAATACTTCTGTTTCTTAGACCACGATTAGAATCCACAACGTTGTAAAGTCTAAGGCCTACCAAGAATTTTCAGATTAATGCAGAATTAACTTGTGGAATGCATTCTATCCGATACTAATAATTGATTCTGGATATTATTAGTAATCATTTCTAAGTTTAAAATTGAAAAATAAATAGTTGTCGATACGCTAATAATTCGTTTTCAATCGGGGGATATATAAAACGTATTGAAATCTGTGTTTAACAGTCTGATAAGCCGTTTTTAACGGAAAAGATAAATATAAGAAATTGGTCGTTAGTATCTTTTGTGACAAGTTTTCACGAAATAACGCGGATTCTATAAGAAACGTTACCGATTAATATAAAGGGGGAAAAAAATTAATTATGTCTTTTACTACAATTAACTAAGTTTTGCGACCTATTCGGTAATGATGAATCTGTACCATAACCCTTATAAACGGAAAATTCGACAAGAACATTTATAGTAATTTTAACGAATATAAATTTATATGAACACCATTATACGCATTATCATAATCGATGTAATGATATTGATTTTGCAAGCTTGAACCTCAAGTTACGAAGTTAATAAATATGGGTTAGTTTTGGGCGAGTTCCTTATTGACCGCGTCGCTGGTATTGCTAATTTCTTAGCCGAAAGGGGGGAGAGGTAACAACGATTTTATATTCATTAACTAATATTGAATAATATTGACAGAAGGTATCTTTTTTCTTACTTTTCATTAAAAAAAACCTTACGTTTATTAACGAAGTCAACGTGGTTTCCAAAGTTAGATATTAGAATAGCTTTTCATCTTATCTAGGTTATACCCGGATAGGATAAATTAACGGCTTTTTGTATTCGTTTCAGGTTATTTAAGTGGTTATTTACGCCTTTGTTGGTAGGCTTTAGATGTTGTAATGTTGTCGATTCGATTGGTCTTCAAAGTAACAATAGTATTGCATTGTAAGGTGGTATATGTATTGTTTTGAGTTTGGCTGACCGCTAGCCGGTCTGAACTGTATTTTGTATATCTTAGTACTTGGCCAGTACCCTAAAGTGAAGTGTAAGGTACTGTAATCAACTTATAACCAATACGGTAAGTCTGTATAAAACAAAATACTTGTAGTACGGTTTATTTTACTTACAGTAAAGTTGACGTATTTAACTACCTGTAATACTGTTTCAACCCTAGCAGTTTTTCAGTTTATACGCGTACGCTAGTATAACTTACTAATATTGTACGGTTAACAATAAACAGCGGCCTCGTACCCAGTAATAATTCCAATTGACATTCATACTGGATTTCACTCAATTGCATACAAATTTCTCCCATTTGACTTTCATTACTACGTTGGTCCTAGGTCCGAATTTATCAATTCTTACAAGAATTTCTTTCGCTATACACCTTTACAAATCTTCACTTTCACCTTGCAACTCAAATAGATTGCCTTAATCAATCCCTCCATAGTCTTTCAGTTTGTCAGCACACTCCTGTCCGTCATCATATGATCCGAGTCTTCCAAGCAGTCTATTAACATAGCCCTCGATTCGTATAGGTAACTTATTGTTATCTACAAACCTTTTCAAAACTTTGTTCGGCAATACTTTCATTATAGAGTTAACGGGGTTATCCTTACCATAGATCAATCGGAACTACTCAATCTCACTCTTTTCGTAGGCTTTAAGAAGTGTTATTACGTCGATTATCAGGCGTTTTTTACTAGTGGTTCCGAGTTTCGAAAGGTACTTGAAGAGGATCCTCGAGTCGATACAAATCACTACCGGAAGAGAAGGAATCTTTAACTATCTAGTAATGATATTAAGAGTTTCCTACATTGCTATGCGTATGACGAAGCCCGTAATTATACCGTAAATCTTTAAAATTAACACATTTCTTGTAATCCTTGTACATTTGACAAAGGTTCAGTAAATTAAGTTACTGATAATACTAAACTGGGTTGCTTACCTATATTTTTTAATAAGGGTTATGAAAAAGCTGATTTGTAAGGATAAGTAGATATTGTTCATAAAAGATTCGTTCATAAAGATTATTCATATGGCCTTTCAAAAGTCGATTAAAACCATATTAATCCTTCGGTCCAAGTTTCACATTCGCCACTTTAGCCTCTTATTTAGCCGGTTAAAATCATCATTCGTTAGCATTTGTATTTGTATCGCAATAGATAAATCTTAAAAGGCTTTTGATTAACATAAGGTAATAATATAGCTACCTAAAATACGTTTTTTTAGGTACCTATAAGGATTTCCCTCGTTGGTTTTGTTGATTAAAGCTAAAATAATGCCCTAACCCTTTTGGCGAAAGCTAAGGCTAGCATTAACACTATATATACAGATTTACGATCCATTAAATTCCAATTAGGTATTTTCAGTTAAAGATTACCGGTTTACAATTTCAAAAATTAAAGTCTTTCATAGCCTATTATTTTAGTGTTACACAACCATTGTATCTGATGAAAAATATATCGTCAATTTTTATACCCATTATACCAAAGTCTTTCTTTTAAATTACTAACAGGCATAAGTCGTATGGTAAAGATTTAATCACTAACCGAAATTTGAAGTATAACTGGTAAGTTAGGAATCAGGATACGTCTGCTTTGGCGAATCCGTATAATAGCTTAATTTAACGTATTATCGTATTCAATAAGTAAATAATACGAAGTTGTTATAATAGATTGAACAATACGATCCACTATAAATCCATTCTTAACTACATATCAAATTAGGTTCTATTTTGACTGTGAATGTAAACTTGTCTTTAGTTTTAACTGATAAACTTACTATTAAAACAACTATTTAATGCCAATTAATCTTTTAAATCGTTAACTACTATGTAAGGATTTAGGTTTTACCTTTATTATCGTATCCTTAAACTATTACACGTGATTTGTCATACAACCACCCCGTAATTTTATCTTTAACTTCGTAAATAATATACAACTTAAAAATCGTAACGTTTAACTTTGAAAAGTTAAAGTCCGTTTTCGGTACTAAATATTCAACTTTTCAAATAAATAAGCCGTTAATTGCGACCCCGTTACTTTCTTTCAAGAGTTTGCCAAAGGTTTTGATAATCTCTTATACTCGGAGCTTTAGTACTAGCTCTTCGTTGTCCTTCTCTTTTTCGTTTACTCAAATAGTAGTGAAGATAAGCCCTGATATGTATTCTTCCTTTTTAACGTTTTTTTTTTCGGGGGTCGTTCGTGCTGGCAGTATTTTATCGGCTTATCGATAATAAGTGGAGGAGGTTCTCATTAGCTCAGTCATTTGGCTTAAGGAGTTTAAAGGAATTTCTTTCTAATACCGCTAATATAAGGCTCAATTTAAGTGATTCGATAGGATATATCACTGTTAACAAGTTTAGCAACTACTTGAAAGTTTATAATACTTAAAATCTTATATAAGCCCACCCATTTACCTGGCTCTCACAATATAAAGACTTTACTTTTTAATGTTCAACATATACGTCAATTTTACAGGGCAGTTTTTGGTATTGAAAGTGTTATTAACCTGGCAGCGTGCCGATTTTAATCGTAATTCACTTAAAGCTTTGCTATAGGCCGTAACAAGTTTTTAAATATTTGATAAAGGCGGATATTTACTCCTTAGGCGTAGGTACGCTTTAAAAACTAAAAACGTTAGAATTGAGCCGTTAGAGCCTATAATGTCGTTAAAGCTTTTTAGTGCCATTTATAGGCTTGCCTTAGAATTCGTAAAACTTTTAACTTCTAACGTAAGGATATTATACGTTTGGAGAAGTAAAGCGCATACCTTGTTAACCTCTCCAATACTATAATAGGCTTTTAAGGGTACCTGTTTACACTAAATACCTATTATCTTGGTATATTCATAAAACTTGAACGCGGCAAAGTTTATACCAGCATTGTAAACAACGACGTTAGGTAAACACCTATACGTGTTAATTCATAATATTTACAACCCTTCCCATATATCCTTTGCCGAATGGGATTTTAGAAACCTAGCCCTATTAAAAGAGGCTACAAACTTAACGACGTAAGAAATAGACTTATTATCCTAGTAAAACGCATTAATCAAAAATTCGTAGTAAAAATCTTTGTCGTCATTTAATATAAATTTAAAACTCTGGGTCGCTTAATCATACGTTTACCATTAATAGCAAAGCCTTTGAATAGCTTTCAGGGTAATATATTTTATATAGTTATATCCTACGCACTTTGTGACTTTATGTAGCCTATCAATGGTTGGATAGTTCAAACTCTGGTATAGTTAACTTATCTCCGGCTTTGTTAAATACAACACCACTACTTCTGGACCTTAAAGATAAAATCATAGGTGTTCCCACCTAAAAGCGAGTGGAAACCTTTAGCCGTTCTTAATCAGTTCATCTACATTAACATTGAAATTAACGCCGAAAATCTTCATATCCTCGAGGAAAAAAAGAAAAAGGGCAATTAAATTAAGGATGTGGAACGTAATTTCTTTAACACCAGTTTAAACTAGCGTTATCTCTAATAACGATAATTCTTCACCCGATTCAAAGCCAACTTTGGCTTTATCGGCATCGTATCGATTAATTTTAGTGGTAGTAGTGCTTTCTACCTTCCATACTATATACTACGAAGAGCCTCCTGTTAATTACTTTATTACCACTATATATGATATAATAACTTAAGACGTATAGTCCGCGTAACGATCGCAGATGTTAAAGGTGTATAAGGGATTCGGGGTTTAATTTAGGTAAAGGTGAGAGTTTTTACCATACAAACGGTATAAAAAGAATGGTCGGCTAGTTATTAAGACATACCGTAAGTAATATCTTTATGTCACTTAATTTACTTGGAAACGGAATCGATGTTAATTAGCTTATCGCCCTCAACGTTCACGATTTCTTTTAAATTATATCATTCTGAAATAATAGGTTATCAAACGTAGTAAGATATTTTCCGGTTATTACATTCGGTGGTGGGGTACTAAGTTAACTAAAAGCCTGACTAATCACAAATCTAACATATTTTACTATTATCAAGACGATAGTCCTTGCGGTTAATCAGTCCGCCTAAATCTTATTAACGCTAACGTGATTGATATCTCCAATTTAAGGTTAAGGTCGATAAACCAAGCTTACAACGCTGTTGGCGCCCGTTCTTATAGTCGACGAAGTTAATCATCGCAAGATTTTTTTATCTACATTGATAAATTTGCTAGCTTATGTTTATATACCAAACTATTTTGGTGTACGCGCTATTACATTGACAAGCTAACAGCGTAACTAGCTAAATAAGCCTTTTTAGGTGGTATCTAGGCGTTGTAAGATGTATTTTAATGCGATAACTCACGTAACTACTGCTCGTACCTACTCGCTTAGTATAGCTCGGTCATCGTAGGCTTTCTCTATTGCCTTTAATATAACATTAACTTGTTAAACATTTAGTTTAATACGTTCATTAGAATTTCTTCCTTTTTTTCTTCGCTATTATTGTAATCGATCTCGTAGTGACCCAGTCTATATGATATTATGCAAGATAAACGTCGTACTCAAAGTAACCCTTTATATTATGATATATTTAGTGAAACTCAATCGATTAAGTTAGGAAGATCAGGTAATGATGCTTCAAGTATTTTTTAAAGATTTTCTTGAAATAGTAAGTAAAAACCAAAAGGAGAAACCTTCATTTACTTTCATATATTTAAAAAGGGTATTATCTTAGTGTCAAATAGTTTACAAGGCTTTTCGTTATATTTCTTCGTATTACAACAAATCTTAGCGAATTCAGTTAATAGTTTGTAATTAACGTTAACCATCTTTATAGGTTTTGAAGGAAAGTCTCGATAATTTACGTAATAGTAAATGGTACTTCCTGGCGGTTTAAGCCTTAGTGCTTCCAAGATATAGTTTTAGAGGTAATTACCAGTCGCGTAAACGGAAGGGTAAAGTCCTATGTTAGCACTCGTAATAAGATCCCTCGCATGTGTAAATCTAAAGGGAGAATGTTTTTAAAAAGCTTGACGAGTAAATTAGTAAAGGGCGAAAGGTACTTAAAGTTATTGGAAGGATTAACGATTTTACTTAATGAAATAGTGGAAAGTGCCAACATTAATACCTCCAGCCGTATTATCGGCCGTTAATTCTCGTACCCGACCGCCTCTATGGGTGTACCCCACTTATCTCCAACACGTGAAGAGACTTAACAGAACTAAAGTTAAGTTAGGGGTCCTATAAAACGTATATATCGGCGTTAAAAACCCTTAATAGCTTTCACTTTTCCTTAAGAGTCTTAAGGATCTGGGTTATAAGAGCAGTCTTCCTATTAGGCTAGTTTGAAAAAGGCTTTCGCCAATACCACTGGTGTTTAATTATTGATATAAAAACCGCGACGTGTAACTTCCTTCTTTAACTTAGCTTAACTATTCCTTAAAATATCTTCCACATGTCAAGAGTTTAATCACTAAAAGCCTCGGGGAAATCATGAAAAGTTCGGACACCGCGATAATATTAGTCACCGAGATTCTCGTCGATAATATATTGGCTAATATAATGATTCAAGTGGGCTTTAGTTGAGGTTTTGTTAAAATTTGTGATCCAAAGCTATTGATCGTAATAATCGATAAAAACTGATTCGAAGACTTCAACTTTCTTTCTATATTCTTAACTTAAAGCCGTCTTGACTGTTTGCATTGCAAAGAACGTATAGGTCGAGGAACTTAGTAATATTAGCGTAAAGTCTCGTGGAATCTTGGCTATTCGGCGTAGAGTCGCGTGACGTGGCTTTCTTAGCTGAACTTGACGATTTTCGGTGTTTTGGCTTAATGTAACGAAGATAATGATTAAACTGAAGTGCGGAGTGAAAAAAAAAAGTAAAATAGGGAAAAGGTTTAACGTAATTGCTAAGGTTGAAGGTCGTTGTTAATGATAGAAGGCTAATGTTGTTTTTTATAATTTTTTGATGTAGGGACTTAGTAGTTTCTGTAATAGTAACACTTGCCGTAGTACTTACCTAGATGTTTGCCAACTTACTCAACTTTAAGACTTCTACCAGTTAATCGTAATGTCTTTGAAAAATATCAATAAAGATTTCTTAGTATTGTCGCTAACAATACCGTCGCTACCTCTATTCTACCGTGAAAACCGACGCAGCCTATAATTCTTTACTATTTACTGGTGCAAAACCTGAACCAATAATAAAAGCCCTTCACAAAAATATTTCTTCTACCCCAGCGGTCATATAACTGAAAGCGTAACCGGCAAGTAGCTTTTTCTTCTACTTAACTTATCTATGCTTAACCTAATAAACAGTCAAGCACTAACCAGTATTGGTAGGCGTTAAACGTTACAAAGTTGTTGATTCGATTGGTCTTCGAAGTAAAAGTAGTATTTCGTTGAAAGGTGGTGAATGAATTGTTCCAGGTTTGTCAGACCGCTAGCCTGTCTGCTCTGTATTTTGTATGGCCAAGTTCTTGGCCTGTGCCCAAGAGTGAAGTGTAGTATAGTACACGCCACTTACACCCAATGCGGTAAGTCCGCACAAAGTAATACACTTGCAGTACAGTCAACTTTACTTCACTAAAGTTGAACCACTGCACTGCATACAATACTATTACAACACCCTTTATGTTATGAAAATCACCGGTAACGTTTTAATGTTATATTAATTATATAATAACAGTCATTTTGCATAATTCTATTATGGTTTACTCAAACGACCTTTCAGTTTTTTTCCTGGGTATCAGATAGGACTATACAATACAAGTTTACGTGATCTTCGAACGTTTTCGTAATATTAAGTTAAACCGAAATTTTTAAAAGTGTAACTTCGTAGTTGAAAGGGTAATATTCCTAGGATTCATCGTAATAATTAACGTAGTTATTCGGGTCGACGTACAAAAAAATCGGGTAATACACGAATAAGAGTTTTTATGAACTATTCTCAAGGTCCGAAGTTCTTTATGTTTTACTTACTTTTATCGAAACGTCATTGGTAATTTATACGATTGAGCTAATTATTTTGATCGCTAAACTAACGAAGACATTCGTTAAGTATAGATGAATGAGGAGGAATATATATTCCAAACGTTTTAAATTCCGTTATTATGTTCTCGATTTAGGTACATTAGGATCCGGATTGGTTTACGATATTGAAAACTGATTATTTGGCAACTATGATAGGAGGGTACTTAACGTAAAAAAACGAAAATAGTATCATAAAGTTAATAACTGATTATTTTATAAGATTGACGGACGCGAGAAGCAACTATAACATTTACTATAAAAAGTTTGTTGTGATGGTATCCTATTTAAAAAGTAGGATTCGGAATTTCGTAATGTTCGTACCCGTTTTAAATCTTAACGGATTATAAGGGATTGGAATATCTTTCCTTCCTACATTGGACTCAGAAACGTTAGTTAAAACAGAACAAAATTATTTTCATTTTTCAATATTGATTACGATATTGTATAATAATCTGAAGCGACTGTCTAAATTTATTGACATGTAAATTACAAAACAAGGTCTAAAATCAAAAACTTTGCGCGCAAGTTTTGGCTTTTTTTTTTATTGTAATATGTGATATAATATCAATGAACTTATATGTCATAAGAATGTATATAAATGCGAGTTATAAAATTAAATTTATTAGGGCGAAGGTCTGGTTATTATATCGTGTTAATATATGCACTGGATGAATGCCGATGGATTTGAAAGTATCGATATTAATGGAATCGTTCTAATCCCGGCCCGCGCCTGGGTTGTTAATAGGTATAATGCCGGGAGACACCTGAACGACGGTTATTAGGGTATCGTTAAAGGACTGGCCCTCATTCAACCAGTTCATTACGTTAAAGTTAATTATTTACCTTATTTTCGGGCCGGGTACCATCGTAAAACTGTGGATATAAGGAGAAACAAACGACCTGTTATACGAACTTCGTTTATTAAAGGTTTTTGAAATTACTTAACGTTTTGCATATGAGGAAAATTATTAGACATAATTTACGTATTATAAAAATAATATACTGGGTACGTTACATTATTTTAGCTGACTATGATTATCGAATGAAAAAAAATTCATAACAAAAATTTGATAATAAATACGTAATTTTCTTTTTATAGGTTATCTGAGTAAAAGCATTTTGTTTTGAATCCCTTAACAAAATTACTAATTACAGGGGATAATTACAAATATTCGATGTTTATAACGAATATATATATATTATGATAATGGGAAACCACGTCGTACTGTACGACATGATTTTTTTTAAAAAAATTATTGAAATTATTATATGTATTATATTTCTGTCGACTTTTCAATTAACTTATTTGTTACCGATAACAGCCTTCGGTAAATCTTAGTTTTCATGAATATTTCTTTGAATTTTGTCGAACTTGAAGTTATATCATTTATAACTACCGATACTTATACAGTGGGATCTCGGTGAATATGCAGAAAGTTTCATAGATCTTCGTCTTTTATTATTAAGAACCTCCGTTTGGATTAATTAAGTAAATTTTAAACGATTTCATATTTTTTTTAGTAAAAGAAAATTGATATACGTCGATGATGTATGCCTTATTAATAAATTTCGATATCAAACGTCTCAATTGAAAAATGAAATAATACATACGAATCGTTGTCAGAATTCTTTCATATAATGTAGTATTTCATTTTTTGCATTATTGAATTATATTGAATGAACGAACCTCGACAGGTATTGAATTTAATATAAATCGATCGATGAATAGCTTTTTTTAACGAAAAAAAAAAAAAAAAAAAAAAAAAAAAAAAAAAAAAAAACAAGTCGTAGTGTGATCCGATTAGATAAGAAGTTCCGTTTTTAATATACTTACGTGTACATATAAAATTCATTGAGGCAATAGTAATGTATATTTAGTAATAAAAAAATGGCTAACGGTTGGTGACGTTGGGAAAAACTTTATAAAGTAGGCCATTAGATTGAATTAAGCTTAAGTAATATATATTGCAAGTAAATATATTGAAAGCTTAATTAAACTTATAATTATTACTGAGTCGTTCACGTTTTTGACTCGTTAAATATCATTTCAAATATTTTGAGGGAATACCTTATGTTTTACCTGAATTTGATTAAGTGAACAGTTACGACCCTTTTTTATCTTCGCAGAGTTTATTCTATATTTTCCCGAAACTATCTTTTTGTGTTAAATATTCAAAAAAAGTAAATACGAGGAATTTGAAGGTGAAAATTCTGGCGATAAAGACTGTGTAGGATAATATTCGTTATATATTTAGAAAATAAAAAGAATAAAACGAGTTGAAGTGAAAATTATAAAAAAACCTATTAATATATTATTACATGAAGTAAATTCGAGGAAAAATAGGAGAGCGTCCGGGTTTATAATATCCCGGTATCTCTTTGGAGGCGTTGAATACATAGTTAGTAATTAATGGAAGGTGAATCGTCTTTACCTCGAAAAAAGTACAATATTTATGAATCAATGCGATAATTTATTTGTATTGTCATATAATAAGATAACTAAAGTCTAGTATATGATACCTCGCTTTTTCTGATAAATATCTAACTACAAAACGGCTTTTATTATAATTTATTAACGTTTTATCTATTGATTATCATTATCCTTATTTCGGTTTTACGAATAATGGCGCTATTAATATTGGAAAACCTATTACAATTGACTTTGAGTATTAAGAAGGGCTGGTAAGGGCGAGCGGCGTGGGGCAGGGTAAACATTAATTAACGCTGACGAAAGGAGTGAGCGAAGGGCAGAGCGAATATTAGGTGATATTAATAATAGTGGGTGATGTTAAGCAAGACAAACACTAAAAAAGACCGATAATAGAGGTACCCGTAAGATGGGGTGTTGCGAACAACCTTGTAAGCTGTATATTCAGATCTATAATATATCAATTTGAACCCATACGACGCGGTCGGCATGGGTACGATTGTCAGCTCATTTTTGATACCCTTTTTAAACTTGCGTTTAATGAAAGTTAACAAATATAATACGGGTAGAAAAAAGACTTTTACGATTAAGATTTAAACGACGCTAGCTACACTTCATAAGCCATAACCTATATTAAATAAAAAAGATATAACATACTTGACTATATTATCTTAATTACTTTGGGTGAATCTAGGGGAGTATATACGACAGGTATTAAAATGAATCGTCCTAAAGATATTATGCATTAAAGTATGGTTAACTCAAGGGATTTAATTACGATAAATAGGCAAAATAGTTAAGGGCGACGGGGGAATTAAAAAAATGAAGGGCCTCAAATAAAATGCGACGTGAACGTATAACATAATGTATCAAAATTGATACTACCGAAATGGTAGGAACTCCTGAAATTCAGGTAATACTTCGAAACACAATCAGTTGGTTAACTAACATAGAAACTGTAAAAGTAAAAACAAGTTTCTAGCCCGAGATATTTCCTTATTATTCACGTATGGAGGAAAAAATATGGTTTTCATCTTCAATGATAAAGGCGTGTAAACTAAGCGAAGTCGTCAATAAACTTATTTACTCGGTATATTATAAAAAGGGTATAATTGATACTCGTGGTTTCTATAATATCAATATTTTTGTCTTACCTTACTATAAACCTTCTAATGAATAGTTTCATCCTAAATATAGTAAATATAAACTTCAATGAAAGCTACGTCGAATTTATGTAAACGATTAATATAAGATATATAAACCTTTTTACTTATAACAGGTGAAGCTCGCTTTTATCTTTGTTTTTGCTAAGGATAAACTGGTTTTCTATAATGTATAAAAACTATAAAATATAGTTAGCGATAAGGTACTTATATATAGTAAAGAGATATACTTTGTGGGAAGGCTAAATTTTTTTGTTAAAATCATTTACGATGGTATATATCGGGTCAGGTTTATTATCAATATCAATTATATTATCAAAGTAAAGGTTAATAAGTTATGAAACTTTAACAGTTACTTGTATGTGAGGATAAGATTTGTAAATAGATGGTTGTAATAAAGCTGTTATTAAAGACACATTATAATGAGATATATTGAAAAAGGTTGGCGAAATAAAAGGGGAAAAATGGCGATTGAAGAGATACATTAAAGGCCGAATTTATAAGAACAAGCTGATAGGAATCGACGAGGGCTATACGTTAGAAAAGGTTAAGGGACGCGTGATATGGCACTTGTGGTAAAAATTATATATTATAAAACACGGTAAAAGGCGCGTTATGTAATATCGAAACCAAAAACAATATATTATATGGTACTTTAAGGGGCGCGTAATTCGGTGTTATTAGCCTAAGTTGATATGTTGGATACGTTATGCAGAGCGTTCAAAATGGAGTTACCAGCCCGCGCCTAAGTCGTTCGAAGCTTGTATATTAGGCGGATACGTCCCGCATCTTACGTTTTGCTAATACAATACCGAAGTCTTAATAACATTTCGAAGAAAAGGCAATATATTTTAAACTTAGGCTATTGGCTATTAAATTTATTCGATATATGGTTATACACGTAACAGAATATATAATACCCGGTTCGAGTCCGGTTCAGACGTGGACCAAGCGCGATTCGCATACGGTACGTATGAGGGTACGTAACGGGCTGGGCACTGACCAGGCCCATAGGTACTATACAATGGGCTAATGTAGCCTCTTCTTGTCTTCCGCCTGTACGTCAATAATCAACCCCAATTAGAGCCTTCTTGACTTACTATCGTAGATAGAACTACAATAGTAATTGTGTAGTAATTATCATTTTGCTGTTTTTGTAAAGGGACTGAGGCCGGAGCTATCGCTCAAGGTGGTCGGACTCTCTCCCTTTTTTAAAGCATTGAAAAAGCGTGTAGAACTACCAGGGTTGGATTCCTGATAATATTAGCCAGGTATTAGCCTGTAACATTGCCATTAAAAATACCCTTGTCGTTTCTTGCCTCGTTTTATTAATTTAATGTCGTGGTGTAAGGCGCGGTAAGTATTAGGAAGATACGCGCTCTTTTTAAAACAATATGGTTCCGTATAAAAGGCACTGAGCTAACGTTACGTAAAATAAGCGTTTACGCCATCCATTTTTGTAAATAATTTTCAAAGTCCTACTTATAAAAGATATAACTCTGTTTCCCTTAACCTTTAACTTTTCCCGGTAATATTAGCACTTATATTTACTAATGGAACACTTGTTTATTTGTAATTTCAATATTCACTGAGCTTATTAACGTTACGATAAATCTTCAATTATTCGCGGGATAAATAAAGTTATTGAAGATAGAGGCCATATGCTTTAAAGCTACTTGGCATTTATTAATAAACGTGAAGTTTCTTGCCTTAATGGTTACAGATATATACCCTAAAGAAACTCAAAAATAAATACATTTTAAATACATTTATAAAACAACGTATAATTATAGAAAGGTTTTCTAAAAAAATAAGGGTAAGTGGTTCCAATAAACGCGAAGGGCTTATTTACGAATAATTAGATATTGGGATTCGGTGTCGTTGCTGTGTAGTTAGAGTTACTGTCGCCGTTTTAGTTATACTTATATGCCGTTAAATGTAAACCCGGATATAAAAAATTCCTTTAAGAAACTATCTAAAGCGTGTTTGGCGTTGGATTTTCAGGAACAAAGTAAATTTACGTACCTTATAAGCCCCTTCCTGGGTGTTAATCAGCGGCTAGAAAGCGTATAAGCTTAGGTAATCGCCGTTAAAATAGTTATAAAAGTCCGTTGAGACACGTAGTGTAAGGTCAATATATGTGGCGGAAGGGATGGGGGGATGAGGTTTTATCTCCACTTCTCCCGTGCGGTTTAGGGGCTTATAAGCCGTATTAATAATGAACGAACAATGTAGTGTTTAGGTAAGTTTTTAATAATGAGATAAAAATATAAAGGGTGCGCGGTTAACGAGTAATTAAAAAACGTTATTACAAGTAATATAAAGGTTTATTAAGGTTTCGGAGCGAATGAATATGAAGTTTGGTTATATGAAAGTTAAACTAAGTTAGCTTGTCGAAATGGATAGGAAAATATTGAATAAAGACTCGAACTAGAACTTCGAGGATATATTTAAGTAGGGGCCCGGTTATAGTCGATCGCTTTTTGTCTTTATTAACATTCATACGTTTATTTGGTATCCGCTCATTAGAGGCTTATACGTTATTCCGTTTGGTAACGCAAGGTGTAAAATTAATCCGTTCAATTCTAGATTTTTGTCTTTCATAAATTTTATTAGAAATCGCTATAGGAAGCAAGTGATAGGAACAACGTTTGAGGAGTTCATCATAGCGGGTCACGCTGTAGAAGACACTCTTATAGAGTGTATGATAGTGTGCCACGCCCTTGGTAGGATGTTGTTAGAGTGCATGGTAGAATACCATGCTACGAGTGAGAGCTTATAAGATGTCACTTGAGGTTTGCACTCTCCAGATGACTCTTTTCCCTCTTGCATTTCATTTCTCATTAATACTATCAAACTTACTATTCTCAATACTGGATTTTTCTTGCGTTATTATATGAAGACCTTACCGATACATTTCGTTAATATTGTAATCAACTTACAATTTCTGCGCGTAAAGTTTTTAATGTACCTTATTCCGATATTATAAATCTACCAATGCAACGAAAAAGGCATCCTTAGTTCTCATACCTACCATGCTGAACTTTTTATCGTGCGTAATTACTCAACACGGGTTAAAATTGAATATATTATGTTAGCTTCAATTAGAAGTCAGATTTCTACGTTCATAATGAATGGATAACCGTTTTTAGTTAGTTTTTACAGCTTTTTGACGTGTTATATAATCGTTTGTAGTGAGTATTTATCAGGATTTCTTTATTATAGCTTCAATAAGACGATTGCCTTTAGTTCGGTTATTCAGTAATTATATGTTTAAGTAATATTATGAATTTTAATACAGAATTTTTTTATTAGGTTTTGTTAGTAATTTTGTTAATTGAACGATTTTTAGATGTTTTTTTTTTCTATATTGTTGGACATTACGTGAAAATATACTCTGTGCCTTTATTACTGTATTTGTAAGCGATTGATCGTGACTTTCTTTTACAGATTTCACGTGGTTTTGCCTTTAATTTTATGAATAATCCTAAAATTAGCGATACTAATATCTAAGGTCTAAAATATTGAATTTGGGTTTGGCTATTCATTGTATAACGTTTTGTATAAAGAGTTTATTGATATGAATTATATTGCCTTCTTCATTAGGTTTTCTTGAAGACTTGGTGATTCATTGTATGCAGATTTTGACGGTTGAGTTTTTACTATCCTTTTCTTTTGTTAGCCGATGTAGTAGTGCATATTCGACTTAGCTTCTATTAATTAACTTCAATATTCATGCTTTTAAGTGATCAGTCATATCGTTGTCGTATTATCGGTTTCTTTATTATATAAGAAGAAGGATTGTATTAGACTTTTTTTTTTTTTTTCTTTTTTGGCTTGATAATCATTACTATTATTATTTTTATTAACCGTATCATTATATGTTTCAACCAAATTTATATGAAACATTGTTAGACTATTAGAGATTTTAATAACTATTTCAAGGTTTGTCATATTCAAGACTTTAAATGGGTTATAACATTTTCCTGACATTTACTATACGAGGACCTCTTTGTATAATGATAAGTTTAGTATTTTAATCGTCATCAAACCGTCTATGGTATTAATGATATTATATATTTGACGTTGGACAGATTACGCCTGTAATTTTTTTTTAATATTTGGCTGTATATTATAGCCATCTTTTCGATATTTTCTTTTAGTGAAAACTATTTTTTTCAGATATAGGTTTAATCTGAAGTCCAATATCGTTTATATTTGACCTTTAGAGCTAACAATGGCTCTAATACCCTTTAACAATATTGAATGACTTGCCTTCTCATCCGTAAAGATTCTAGTGTCTCGATCAAGAATACTGGACGCTCTACCAAGTAATAATTATGTCTTTTCAATTTTCATAATATCTTAGTGTATGTTAATAGGTACTTATTTCCACTCAATCCTTATTATCTGAGTATTTATTTGAAATGTTTCCATAACAAAGTCGTTTCATATATTGTATACCATAATGTTTAATGTCTGCAGGTACCTATCGATTTATAACATACGCAAAATTTCAAAATTGTTTACTACGCTGACAACGACTTAAGGAAATTGGATCTGTACAGAAAAAAAAAAACGAAGATTTCACGATATGAAAAATATGTTTTTAAACTACATGAATGACGTTAGCTGAAACATTACACTGAAAATCCTTATGTTTTTATAGCGTAAAATTTAAATTTTTGAATTTTCGGCGTAGGTTTACCAATAGTAATATAGCCATGAGATAATGTTTGAGATAATATATTCTATTTTTTTTTAAACTTACGAATTTTAAATACCAAATCAAATTCTAGATAATTGAAGCGATGGTAAAATTAACTTATCATTAAATTCATTAGATTAAATATCTTATCATTTAGCCGATGAAGATAAAATCACAAATTTTGCATTAGAATGGAATAGAAAATCCCCAACCGTTTTGAACAAAATTATAAATGTTAACGTCGACGTTAAAGACCATGATTATTATGTTTTTCAATGAAAAAATTGATTAGAGTAGGATATTTGAGAACATAAAATGTAATATATTGAATAAGTTTTTGTATGATCGTTAATTCTAGTAATGATAAGTCTTTGTTTCAACTTGAGTAAACTTTGACCTTACGAGAATTTTGACGGTTTATTTTCATCAATGTATTTTTTTCTCATTGTAATGCCAAATACTACGTATAACCTCCTATTCAATATCTTACTGCTTTTGTATCTGATATAATACCTTGAAATGTGTAGTTTGCATAACGATCACAAAGTACAAATGTTTATAAAGGGTGGGGTATTCGAACATTGCTGTAAATGGGAAGATTTTCGCCAATTAAACAGTAAGGATATGTATGGTCGACTAATTCTTGTCTCGCTTTCAAAGTTGTACCTTAATATCACGTAATTCATTTTAGACTGTTGTTAACGTCAACTAGAATGTTAACTTTATAATTTACAATACGCCTGAGCTAATATTGGTAAAAGAAAATTTAATATTAGGTGTGATATATTACTTATTATATTTTGCGGTTAGCCATAGGATACTTAATGAACCAGCAACCAAATTTATTAGTCGTATAATACTTTTTCCCATTATTACAACAATCATTTTTATAGTTTACCAATTCACTTCTAATTTTCCAACACTACTATTGCTAATATAGCTTTCAGTTGAAAAGTTTTCTACAATATTGGAAACTCTGGGGAGTTTGAAACTTTCAGTTAATGCGATGGTAAATTCAAAGGTTTCCTTTGTTCTAATATATTTTACGTTAATTATCAGTAACAGGTAAATTTTAACTAAATTCGACGTATATTCTATTTCTAAAGCGAGTTCAAACCCCAACTGGATCAAACAGTCTTTTGAGGTGGTATTTAAGCGGTCGAAACGCATTTAAAATCGTTAAATATAGTGATTACTTCCTATACTTTCTCGAAAAATATTTCTTTACCATTGTAGGCTTTCCGTATCGCTTACTAGTTCAATATCAACTTATCAAACATGTAGTTAAATTTATTTATTGATATTTTCTCCCCTTTCTTTATTTCTACCATAGTTGTTCACCGCGTTGTAGCCTAATTCTTATAATATTTAAACAGTAATCGTTATATTTGAAATTACTCCACATTCTGCCACAAGTTTCACGTAAGATACATACTTTAATCTGGAAGGCTAGTTAGTAGTTCTTAGCATGACTCTTATCTTTTTTTGAAAACAATAAGTATAAATTTAAGGATTGATTTCTATCCACTTATGTATGTTCAGAGATAAAATTATCGTCGTAAGAATCTAATGAAAAAAAATGACAATATACCTCTTTGTATTATTCCATATCTTAGCGAAGTTCGTAAAATATTTATAATCAATATTAATCGTCAAAAATGTTTCGGGAGAAGGTTATAATCGTTGTGTCATTCGTTAATTATGTCATTTACCAACATAAATCATAAATATCGAAAGTCGCGATGATATGAGTAATTGTTAATCGCCTAGTGAGAGGGTTAAAGTTCTATAGTAGAACCTATAATAAACTTATGTGTGTCAGCATACCTGCTATGTGAAGTTTAGCCTTAAAGAATTTGACGATCTTGGAGTAATCCTAAAGGGCTTTATCGGTTTTAGAGAAGATTTTAAGGTATTCGACGATTTTGACATAAGTTTTAATGTATTTGACAAATTTATTTATTGAACTACTGGATTGCGACAACGTTAATTTCTTTTCTTATGTTGGCAATATTAGAATAACTTCTGGGTTATGGACTAATAGAGCAATTGAACAACAATGATAGTGGTTATACTGATAGAAAGTCAATGCTATTGATGATAGAAATATTTAATACGTAATTTGTAATAGAAAAAGTCTAAGTTTAGTCTGCAAGGCTAAACCAACAAGAAATATTAAGTATGTATAATTGAGCAGAGACTACTACTTGCATGGATCCTCAGTCAATTGCATTGACGCTTTAGTCCAATACAACACGCTACCGCTGCTTGCGATGTTCTGCCTCCATCAAGAGCATACTCAATAGTATAGCGTGTGAAACCCGAATTCTTTGATAAATCAACAGATTTCTCACCGTGGCGTGTAACAATTTATGTTCTACGTAATTCAATGTTCACTTTAACCAAAGGTAACAAAGTGGTCCATGAAAACGTGATTACAAACTTTAAGTGTTATTACCACTTTTCGTTTACCTTGTGGATATAAGGATGAGAATTTAAAAGGTAATTATTAAATTATACCAATTCGCAAAAGATGTCTACTAATCTCTCGATTATCGGATATGAAATAAAAACCTTTCGTTAACTACGTCTCTCTTTAATTTGACGGTAATACCTTTCTAAAATATTCGCTATGTGTTAATTATAAAGCAATTGAAGAAATAAACAAAGTTTCTGAATACACAGGCGTTTTGACTAAATTAGACGCTGACAGTCGATTTTAGGATATACCAACCGGCTTTATTGGTCAGGTATTATTTTAATAAACGTTTTATTGATTTTTTTTCCTTATATATTTTTATTAAAGAAGCTAGGGAAAATGTTTCTGAGGTCATTGATTCTCTGAATTTTCTCTCAATCGAATAACATCTTCAATTCGTATTTTAAGAAAAGGAATTTGACGATTGGCGTGTGTAGGAATTTTGAATTATAGGAGTATGAGGCCTGGCAGTGGAATTTGAATTGTTTTTAGAGTCATATAAAGTGAAGATTTTACTATCATTTAGATATTCTTGGTATTTTCACTTGAACTAGCGATTTTAATACATCAGTTAACGTGTTAAACTAGCGACTTCGTGATATATAGGAAGGGAGAAGATTAGTATAAGAGGGAAGGTTTAGTGTATAAAGGTTGTTCATCACTGAAATCATTGTATGTTGCAATGTTTATGGACTTAGCGATTTTCAATTTGTATTAATAATATTTGTAATAGTAGTCGCAACTTAGTTGTTTACCTAATGTAGAGAATTTGACAACTTGATGATTACTTTCTGCACGATTTAAGGCTTCAACGCCAATATTAACCATGTTTGAGATAGTTTCATAAAGATTTCTCAGTATTTTCCTTATAGGATACCATAGTCACCTGTAAATTACAGTGAAAAACTGACGCAATCTGAAGGTTTTCCTTACTTACTATCGTGGAAAAACGACTTGGTAATAGAGGCTCTTTGCAAGAATCATTCCTATGGATATATAGTTTACCGAAGCGGGTTTACGGTTAGGGAGGGGTCTGACAGCCTGCACCACAATACGCATGCCTTTAATGCAGAGTCTATCGGCGAGTCTCAAGGCCTTGAAACGGTTATGTGGTTACTTTAGACGATATAACGGTATGTATAGATAGTGATTTTGTGATATAAGACCGAACTAGCGATTTCGCCACTTCTTTTTCATAGGATTTCCCGGGTTTCCACGTCGTAGTCGAAATGTATCCGGATCTAATTACGGTTACATGAATCCTTAGGTATATATATATGGACAGAAGAGAGGTTGCGGATAAGCTTGCAAGTTTTGACGCTAAATTTTCTATTTATTCTTATAATAAGAACTAACTCTATTTGAATGGGGTAAAATCAATACCCCGGGTTTAACTTAATACCATTGAAAGGGAATGATACGTTTAACAAGAGGTTAGGCCATTTTCGTGGTATAAAATTTAGGGTTTTAGGTATATAATTAATTTGTATCATAATTCAGAACATTTCGTAGACCTAGAACTTTTTTACCTTTAGTCATATCATTACGGCCATTCATATATTGTTTTTTTGTGATAAGGTACAGGTACAGAGAATTCGCGCCGTAATTTCGGAGATTTCAGCTTTTCAAATCAAATGGAAACTGTTTTCGATACGATGGCTGGCGAAGCATTATCTATTTATTTTACTATCCTACTTCGGTAAGGGTTTGAAAGATTTAGTTTATAGCTTCTAAAAAGCGCCTAAATGAATAGATACGCGACATTTACATAAGGAGGGTCCTTCCAAACCCTCATTTTTTGGGAAATTTCGCTCGCGTTATATTTTTTTTTTAAAAGACATACACAATTGAATTGTAGTCCTAAGGAGCTGCGGTTAACGCCCGTAAGCAACGAATACGTTCTATGACCACTAGTGTTTACTTATAAGGCCCGCCGGCATATACATATATATATACCTACTATCGCCACTATTACCATACCATTACAAATGAGATAAGAAATTTATCTTTTTACCATTTACCAACTTTATAACAGTCGTGACTAAAGCTTTGATGGCGGCCACCCAGTGAGCCTATCCCTTTCAAAAAAAAGGTTATAAGTTCCGGAAAAAGACTCGAGGTAACGGTGGGGGCGGGAGCGCGAAAGACGGTAAAGGCGGCGACGAGGGGGGGGGGATAACGAGCTAGTTAGGAATGAAACTCGTCTCCCTCTTATCATTGGGTTTGTCGTTACCGCTGGCGCCTGCCTAAACCTCCTTAGTAACAGGGCCTTGGCGTTTTAGTAAAGCTGTTATAACGGCTTGTATTGCATTATCCTTTATCACTTTTACAGCGACGCATAAGGGTTATCGTAAGGCAGTTAAATGCTTAAAGGGAACCTTCGCTGCAATGGCGATGCAATAAGCCACAAACGGTGTAGCAGCGTTAAATGTAACAGAAATATGCCTGCTTTTACGTTTGATTATTATTATTATGCTTTAGTATCGGTGCTTTAAAATGAAAGTATTAAGGGGTTCGTAGGCGCGTAGCGGACGTATTTTTTACCCTTACGATATATAATATAAACCTCGTTATTAGTCTCTATTAACAGAAACCATATGCAACATGTATGTGGTTGCGCCCTAAAAATTATAACGTGTCGGAGGTTAATTAAGTGGGCTCAAAGGGTAAAGGGAGGGGAAAGGGGGGAAAGAATGAGAGGGAAGTTGAAGTGGCTAAAGGTGGATTTACATCCAGAGTGGATTTGGTAAATTTGGAGATTAGTAACTTATGGATCTTAACGTAACGTGCTCACGAACTTAGAATACGATACATATAAATTGGTCTTACTAAAAATAAAGTAGGTTAGTAAGGGAACCTTAATTGAAGGTTCCCCCTATTTTCATAACTCACCTTACGACGCTTTCGTTTAACTTTACATGCTTGTGACTTCCGCCGTTTTTAGAGGCTTTTAATTTTCTCTCTTTACCTTTATAAGGTTCCACTCTTTTAGTGAACCAAAACAGTTGTATTTATAGCGCGATTAAGCGTTAGGTGAAGACTAAGATAGCCGCGTGGCGTGACCTAACCAGAGCTATAGTTTATATATCTACAGGTCTCTAACCTGTGGGATATCTTAAGGTCTTGATTAGAGAGATAGCGGAGGGCTGGAGGGGACTTGGCAGACCATAAAAACCCTACGCTACCATTCTTTCCGCTGGTATCTACTGGTATATTTCGTAGTAGTTATCGTAATGCCTCACGGCAAGCACCGTACAGTGATAGTACAATACAAAAGAAAAGGATCTTTTCCTTTGCTTTAGTATTTCACAAATTGTTACCAGGAAGTAGTTTCTGCTACTACCTTGCTAATCTATGCTTAATCCCATAAGCTATGATTAGGGTTAATAGGCCTTACCGTTGATAAGCCTTTAGATGTGGCAACGTTATCGATTCGAATCAGTCGTAGTAATATTAGTATTGCGTGGTCAAATGGTGTATGTTTTGTTCCAGGTTTGGCAGACCGCTAGCCGGTCTACACACTAATTTGTATGCCCAATTGCTTAGCCCGTGCCCTAATCTGACGTGGGCACATACTGCACTTCACTTACAGTCAACCCACAAACAATACAGTCAACTCGCAGTCAGTGCAATCAACTTACTGACAGTATATTTGATTTGACTGTACTGCAATTGATCGCTGTTCCAACACCCATAATCCTCAAGCCTGCAGCAAATTGAAAGAAAAGAAACAACCACGAGGCTATCCCTTGCAACGTCTCTTGTACCAATCTGTCCTCCTCAGTGTGCTACATGCTTCAGCCATCACGTTGCACGTTGTCTTCAACGTCTCAAGATATACAGGCCGCTCAAGTCAATTTAATTTGCTGAATTTTGTTTGGCTGGTCATCTGTTCCTCCCGGGTACACAGTAATCTTACTCACCCGTTTCTTTTTGTCGAATAACCTGACAGCCTCTAGAACTGAAGCTGTGAAAGGTACCTTCTGAAGTCGTATCCAACATTGTCGTTTTTTAAAAGGATATTTATACCAAAATGACGCTATCGACGAAGTTACACTGAAGACCCGGTCTGCGTGAAATGCTCTACGGCATTCGTTAACGACCTGTATAAGTTCTTGATCTGCGTCAGGATCGGGTGGCCGAATTACAATCTCTCTTATGAACCTTGACTCAGTTTGTGTCAATCGCCAACATTCTAGCATTGTTTTTGCAATTGGAAGATCAGCTTGCATTGCAGCCTTGGCGACTGTCAAACGCCATTTTATTTTGTTGATGTGAATTTCGGCGACTCGCTGATAATTACCAGCGGTCTCAATTGAATCGGGGTGCCCAAGACGTTGATCCTGATCACTTTGATCAGGATAGTTCCCTGGGTCGAAGTAAACCCAGAATTTCCAGTGATAGTCGTTTTGTTCGATATAAACCCAATAATTCTCTTGGTTTGCAAAGTTTGAAGTGATTTCCTTGTTCGTCTTTGCTTGTTCGCTTTCAAGAAAGTCAAGAGGTTCAGTCGCCCACGGATATATCCTCATAATACGGGCTGGCGGAAAGAAGGGTAGTACAATCGGCGAGTCTGTTACAATCGCCCAGGCGAACATGGCATGACTCCCGAAGTTGAATGAGAAGACCAGAGTAAGAAAATATTTCATAATCATTTTGTGGGGCATGATGTTCACAGCTAGCAACATCAAATTGAGTGTGTCTCTTCAGAGTAGTGATTTGTATCGCAACTTCATGAGCAAACTAAATAAATGGTAGGCCTAACTCCTATGTTATACAAGATATCGGTAATGTTCGTCACGTGTTGGCGTTATCAATTCCGGGTGCCGATAAGGTTGGAGTTATGGGATACGATTCAGTAAAGAAAGTATAAATGTTTTTTGGGGGGGGTCATGGAGGAAAATCCATAGCAATTACTAACTCCTACCATCCACTCCAGACTCTGGCTTGTTATGTCGAGTCATTTGATTTGGTAAAATTGATGTCTTCAAAGTCACTTTGCGACACCTACAGTAGAGGTATACTGAAATGAAATCTTAAGCCAGTGAAGGATATTCTTGTAGCAGTCCTATCCCCTTTCACGACAACTTTAAGGATACCTAGCAACACTGATCATTGTTGGCTGGTATTCAGTCGTAGTTATATGGTCGATTCGAGTCAATTGGTCGAAGTAAGAAGAGTATAGCGTTTAGTGAAGAATGAATGAGCGATTTCCCTATACTGTGGGAACCGGTAGCCGGCTCCCACCTAATTCTCTACGTATGTGAACGCTGGTACGTACTCATTGCAAGAGTGGACACTCATATCCCGCTTGCGTTGCAAGCTTCGACAATTGGCTTTGCTTAGAGTTAACATCGTTGACAAAAGCAAAGATAGAGAACGGAATAAGACATCGATAAAAACAGAATTCCGCATTGGTGGGTCCCCAATAATGCATGTTTCAGCAAGGCAGTGGGGCTATGCAGCCGCTCCTTCACTTTTTCCGCAGATGTGGATCAGCAAGTCGACCCCCAGTATTTTACTATGTTGACACCTCAAAATATCTATTATGGGCTGAAGTAGTGTGGTGGATGTATGTGGATTTGTGTTGCGACAGAGTGCCACTCTACCACGGGATAATTACAGTCTACATCGGAATCTTAACTGTCGGATTCGGGATATGGGAAGCTTACTGTTGGATCTGTTGGAATAGTAGTCAATTCAAGTACGGTCAAGTCAACTGTACTGTCAGTAAGTTGATTGTACTGACGGCAAGTTGACTGTATTGTTTGTGGGTTGACTGTAAGTCAAGTGCAGTATGTGCCCACTTCAGACTAAGGCACGGGCCAAGCAATTGGCCATACAAATTGGTGTGCAGAGCTGCCTGCGGTCTGCCAAACCTAAAACAATACAAATACCACTTGACCACGTAACACTACTGTTACTTCGACCACAATTCGAATCGACAACGTTGTAACGGTTAAAGGCCTATCAATAGAGGTAAGGCCCATCAACACTGATTAGGGTATATTAGGTTAAGCACAGATTGGCTCGGTAAAAGACGAAGTTACCTTCCAGTTACGCTTTGTATTGTATTGCAAGGTAGAAGAATGATTTTCGCGACGGGCCCTATTAATACGTCTACAGCTCACAGGTAGCTAGAAAGACTTATGAGAGCGTTTTTGGTTAAAAGGTACTAAGAAATAGCGCCGATATAGTTATTGAAAATACTGAAAATCTACATTGAATTATTTCAAAAAAGTTGAAATCGACTGTTAAAGTTTTAAAATGTTGAAAAATCGATCACCAAGTTGCCAACATCTTTACAGTTGGCAAACGGCCAAGACACTACTACTATTATCGGAAACCGCTAAGTTCTAAACCCTTATAACTATAAGCAACAACTTTAGTAACAAATAATTTGCAATTTTTTCCCCTATATCTAACCTTACTTATGACACTAATTGTTTTTCTGCTTCCGTATTATGAAATCAACAATTAAATACGTTGAAAAACATGTCGAGACCGTTACTTCAAGTGAAAATACCAAAAAATGTTAAAAAGCGTTCAATAACCAGATTGTATTAAGAAAACACGTTAAACGACCCCACGTCAGAGCCAAGTTCTATGACCAAAGTCGCCAAATCTCAACATACTCAAATTGACATGTTTTTTTTTACTTGAAAAGCCTAAAACAATGAAACGGCATCGGAAAACTTCAATATAAATACTGTAGTAATATTTGAATCCCTCTTTGATAAGTATCAAGACGAAAACTTTGGGTTTAAAGATGATAATACAAATTTCATGGAAAAGCACCTAATAAACTTGTCAGTAAGGTCTCAAGCCTATAATCTTTACGTGAAACTCAGGTCTTTGAAGGGTAATCAGAATGATTGGTAATTGTAGTATATAAAAGATGATAGGTGCTAAGAAGAAGCATCCAGAGGTGTACGTTGAAGGTGAGGGCTTATAAGCCCTTGCCCAGAGCGTATTACTCTGGAATACTTCTTCTAGACCGCTCCACGTATTGCCATCGGTCTGGAATAACATTACAGACCGATCTATGCATGATGCACTTTAGCGTCTTGCAAGAGTGCAGCCTGCAGCGTGACACGTTATCGTGCACTCTGCAGGAGTGCACCCTGCAATACAGTGCACTGCCCTTTGGCCTATGTATACAATCTATGAGGGTATATAGTAATATCCACATATTTACATGGGAAAATTTATACTTGAGAAAAATCCATACAAAGATCATCAAGATATATGGGCTGTGTAAGATGGTAATAAATACTTTACAGATTTGATTTTTGGAATGTAGAATAAAGCCCGAAAAAAATGGAAAGACAAATATAAAATCAACTTTCGAGATTCTGGAATCTATATTTCCAATATGAAAAGAAACCCATTAAATATCTTTTTTTAACTCATCCAAATGTATAAGTATCCGGAAGACTTTCGTAACTAAGGTACAAATGATAAAGTAAAGAATTTGATTGATGATTATTGTAATACTTAGTTCAAAAGACCAGTAATTTATTTCAATTAAATCATGCCTTTGCTCCATAATTCAAAGACTTTATTACTTTATTGGGTAACTCATCTACAGTACATGCTTGCGATACCATAAAGTAGCGATTATTAACGCGGTAAGTGAAATTGATATCGATGTTAGAAAAGTAGTATTCGCAGTACAGTAGGTTAACCTTACTTGTAGTAAAGTTGACTACACCAACTCAAAGTGGAATGTATTGTTTTGTATGAGCCTACTATATTTAACTGTAGGTCAATTGCAGTATGTCATCACTTTACACTGGAGCATAGGCGAAGCAATTGGCTATACAAATTACTGTATAGACTGGTAAGCAGTCTACCAAACCTAAAACTATATATCTATCACCTGACTACTGCAATACTACTATTACCTCGATCAATCTAATCAATAAATTTACAACATCTAAAGGCCAACTAATATTGATCAGTGCTTATTAGGTTAAATATAGATAAGTTAACTAAAAAAAACAAGCTACTTTCCGGATAGGCTCTACGGCATTAACAGCGGCTGGGGTAAAGAAAGATTATTGCAAAGAGCCTCTATTGGTACAATGTCAGTCTACAACGGCAGGAAAACCAAGAAGAAATTTGAGTTGTGTCAGTTTATAACAGTAATTAAGAAGTAAGCGACGGTATTTCTATTGAAAACACCAAAAAATCTTCACGGATCCTTCTTAAAAGGCGTTAGGATTGACCGTTAAAAGTCCAAAATCGGCAAGTAAGTAAACGGTTAAGTTAATATTAGTACGGGTGTTATTACTACAAAAACGACGAAATCTCACAGCCAAATAACGACAATAAACAACGTTTTTCCTTTATTTATAATAACAAACAACCTTGGACCTTACCCATTATATTAAAACCTTTACCTCAGACGCTAATATTTTCTACCTCTCTTTCGCCAGATAAATCGAAATATCGCTATTTTCAGCGAAAATACCAAAAATAACTTAGTCGTGCCGAAAAAGAAAAAAAAAAAAACATTGCGCAGTTTAACCCCAAGTTAACAAGTTTCCACACAACTTTACACCAAAACACCAAGTTCTACACAAGCCAGAACCTTAAGATACCTACCTCTAACGCTTACTTGAAAGCCATCATCGACCACGCTAAGAAAACAGTAATTAATGCCTTTAGAATTACTTTTATCAAAAACTACGGAAAAGATATTTTAGTGAAAAATGTTAAACAATACCTAACAGAAAAGCACTTTACTAACTTCGTAAGATATTATATCATTGAGCACAATAACAACCAATATCTTTAAAGTGCTTTCCGTCAATCTCGCGACTTTTTCAATAACTAGACCATTGATATAGGAATAACAATTTAAAAAGGAGTGAAATCAAGGCTTAATTTCAAACTTAAGGGACGAGTAATTTACGTTTAAGTATAGGGTATGGTTAAGTTAACATAAGCCCTTTTCGATCTCGTATATTTTAAAAAGGAATTCAAGATTTACGTCACAAGGGAAAGTGTGTCAAGGAATCGAACGCTCTTATACGCGCTTTAATTGACCTCGCCTTTACCCTTAACTAATTTAAGCCTCTTTACGCACTAATAATAAGGAACCTGTAAACCTGCTCGGAAATTCAGCGACTCTACGTGACAACGCGGAATACGTCCTTAGTGGCGGTGGAGCATATAAAGTAGCGGTTGCTAATACGGTTAGAGGTATTAACGTTAGCGCTTTACACCAATTAATTAAGCAAGGTCATCAATTCCTTCAAATCCTTTAAATCCCCATTTCCTCACAACCATTTAATCATCAAATCCCTAAAAAAACTTTCAACAGTGGTTTACTTATACGCGTAAACCTACAATATATTTTATTCTAGTACTTTACCTCACGGTTTAATCGATCGGCGGTTACCACTCATACTATGTTTCATGAGCTTGAAGACTGAAATGGTTAGGGACTTCCTATAAAAACTGGGATAACTGTTGCTATCTTCCACTAAAATCTGTGAAAATAATTAATATCAACTACAAATTCCTTACAAACTTCGATAAAATTTGCAACGACTTGGAAAAGTATTAATAAAAGCCTTAAAATCTTCTTGATATAAATATAATACCCCTTTTAAATGTTTAAAAGTGGATGAAGTTTCACCTTTTGATTTTGAATTATTAATCCTTGTAATCCTTAAAAGGCACACTAGGAACGACTAACTAACCTTCATATCACGAGTAATCTCTTTTCGTGAAGTTTATAATAGTATAAAAATCGAATTCAAATAAGATATTCACCTTGCTTAATACTTTAAAAACTGGTCTATTACATGGTGTACTACAATAACAGTAAAAAGAAAGAGGAAACACTAATGAATATATTGAATCAAATATTGAAAAAAATAATTTTATGTCAATAAGTACTAGGAAAAGCCTTTGTTTATGAAACCACATTTTGCGAATAGGTACGGGTAGCTGTTACGGGTGTTATCTAGTTTAAATACGCTTTATAACTCTTAAATGTTATTTAGGAAGTTTTTTTTAACTAGTTACATTTTTCGTTTATAACTATAATAGTACAAACACCAAACTCTCTCAAAATATACCACTTAACCCGGAAGTTCCCTCACATAGATAAAGAAAATTTTATAATAATTAATTACGTCAACTGTAAGTACATCTAAAGGTATTCTTTACACCTAAGGTTTGGTTTATAGATTACAGAACAAAGGTTATAACTACGTTAGCATTAATAGCACCAAAATTTAGGTGGATCTACTAATTTTAATCATTATCGTCGTAATAATAACAAATTATATTAGACTTATAGTAGGTCTAACAATTATTTTACTCGCTACCCGTCAACCAAACGAAATAATACACAGTTAATGTACTACATATAGTATTATACTACTTTGAAATATGATTATTCAAATTAAATCACAAACTTTGAAGGCGACAAACTGATTAACAGCGATAATACCCCTAAGAAATTCAAATGATATAAATATACTGCTTCAGACGCGGCTTAATAACTAATATACCACGTCTTTTTATACCTTTTAGGTGCTGAAAACCCTTACCTTTACTCTAATTAAGCCCCTAAACCATTATACACCTCCAAATTTCTGAATAGCGACGCGAACTAAATATTATAAGGTATTATGTCATATATAATAGCAGTAGAATACTTAAATAAAGGTTATTATTAGTACGTAGCACTGTGGAGAAAAAGAACTACACCTATTGAACTTCATCGTTACAATATTAGTAAAGCCAAAACTGGCTTGTTATTAGTTAAATAATTATCGTTATCAGAGTTATAATCCAACCAACGATGGTAAGACAAGTAGGTGCCAAATGTGATTTACTATTGAGGTGCGGAGGAAGACCAGAAGAGGTTACTGTAGCCCAACGTGTAGGGCCTTTAGGCAGTGTCAATGCCTAGCCCGTTACATGCCTTTACACATGCCGTATACGGACCATATCCGGCCTGTACCCGGACCGTATCCTATCTACGCCCGGGCTGTGCTTAGGCCGGGCGTTGTCTATCCCATGACGTGTACAGTTACGTAATCTATAGGATTAATAGCTAACAGATTAACTTTATAATATATCTCCTCCTCCTAGGATATTATAAGGGTTATTACATAGTTTTAGATAAATACTGGACGCGGACCATGTTTTCCTAATACGCGAGTCAAGCGTAAGCCGATAATACTACATTTAATACATCATATAACGTTTTCAATCAGCCTACCTTATGTCGTCGGCACCGTATAACATATCCGTTAACGCGTCATATAAGGTATTATTTTTGCCGCCGGCGCCGTATAACATATCTGCCAACGCGTCGTGTAAGGCATCCTTTTAATCGCTGGCGCCGTATAGCGCACCCGTTGACGCACTGTATAAAGTATTTTTTTTACTGCCGGCGCCGTATAATGCGTCCATTAACGTATCATATAAAGTTACGCTTTTACCTTTATTATCTAGTAATACGCCCCGTATAACACGTAGCCTTTACCGAATCCGATCCGACAATCCCTATAAATACGAACGCCTTTACATAGTTTTTGAAACTTTTTCCTTCTCCTTTTATATTATCGCTCCTCCACCTCTTTTATTAATTTTCCCTGTTATAAACCTTTTACTTTTCGTTTATATATATTAATCTGTTTTTTGGGCAAATATATTTTAACCTTTTTTTTAGCTTATTATTATAACCGACGTATATAACAGTTGTAGCCTAGGTTAGGTTACCGCCGGCACCTTCGAAGAGGATAACAAATCTCTCCGTAAGGTATATTACCTTTTTACCTACTAAATCACTGCTATTAACTAACTATTATGACCCTCTCGGGTTATAAAATATTTTTTTTTTCGAAAATAGTATGGATGAAAATAAACTTTTTCTGTTACAAATTAAAAACGTTTATATATCGTATATTAACCGGTTTTTAAACTTTAGTGTTTTTATGTTCTATGTCAAAGTTTATCGGTTATAAAGGTGTCATATATATCGAAATATTTACAATAAGGTAAGCTTATAACTAAGCTGTACCAAAGGCCTAACCCTTAATAAACTCATTTTCGTAATATATTTAAAAGATAAGTTTACCTACAGCTTTACCCTGTTTATGTTCCTTTTTGCGTTAATCAATTATTACGGTAAAGAATAAGGGTTATATATCATCCCTCGAGCGTGAACGTTAAGGGAATATTCCAGGTTATCGACTCATTTTTACCGCCGCTTTTTTTAAGCTCGTTAATTATTTTACTCAATTTCGTAATATCGTTCGGACATAGGGAATTCCTATTGTACCGGCATTTTAGGCTGTTACTTCTTTAGCTATTTACCTATGCCTCCTTTTTCTTTTAGATCCGCTTTTACCCTAAACCTCTTCGTCGCCTTTTATTATGTCGCCTATTTATACCGATAAAACGGTCTTAGTTAACCGGGTTTTAACGCGTAAAGTTTACGCACCGGCCCCCCTTTAGCTACTGTCGAATATTATTTCGTACTTTAAGCTTTAATAATAAAAATTAATATCATTATTTAGGTTATATCTCTTAAAATCAATATAAGTAACGGTGTACAAAATATTACGAACAAACCTTAATATTTAATTATACGGTTTACGATTTCGTCTATATCTTATTTACTAAACTTATATAAAAACAAACTAATAGGCCCAACCGTAAACGGACGCAAAATTGTATCCGGACTAATTGTATTACCCGGGTTTAAACCAATGTATTATAGTCTTTAGTAACCCGTTTAAAAGGTTACTCCTCCCTTCCCGCCTTTAATCCTACTTTTTGTTAACAGTTATCGTCGGCTTTATTTAGTTCCAGTTCCTTTATCATTAGTATCTCTTAATGTCTTTCCCTCTTCGTATTATCCATTATCGGAATCTTCTAACACCGGCCCTCTTTCGAGTTATCCGCCTTCTTTAACGTCGCGTCGCGTATGTCCCGCCTTTTACCAGCCCCCCTCCTCGGTATTAACCGGTTTTTGTTATACCTTTAACTATTCCTAATCTCTAATATCGTTTAACGTTCGAAGTTAATCGTAATAAGGCCCTTAACTTTAACAACTTCGGTATTCGTTAAACTTCATTAAAATAAAAAATAATGAATTGATAAATATTCGTTAGAATATAGTAAAAGCTGCTTTACGATCGAATGTTTATCCGAAATAATCGGGTAGTATGTACCGGGTCCTATCTATTGTATTATAACTTTATTTAATAATAAAATTTCATTTTTTTCATAAGTAAAGTATTATTTCAGAGGTAAAAGGGTTCACCGCGCGTTTATTGCTTAATAAAAACTTAACGCCGTCGTCGAAATACCGGGTTTTCATAAATTCAAATATCTTCTTATTTCAATTCGAATCGATCAAAAACTATAATACGCTAATACTCCTTTAGCAATTCCTATTCCAAATTATTATAGACCTTTTGTTTAACTAATATATACCAAACTTCACTTTTTCCCGAATTTACTATAAAGAATTCTTATGCTTCAAATTTTATGTATTTACGTTCCCTACATCGTCCGTTACTAAAACTATTTTCGAACGAGTATTGGATAAAACCTTCGAAAAAAGGGGGTACGAAGCCATGGGTTAATTTAAATATACATAAAATACCGATTATTCATTAAGGATACCTAATACGATATTAAACAAGTTCGAAATACTAATTACCCGGTATGAATTATAAAACTAAACGAGTTTTTTAGTTGGATGATTTGTTTTAATATTATGAAATTTTATGTAAACCTGATTCCACACCTTCTATCTCCTCGCTAGACGTTGTTTACGATTCGCCGCTATTTTTATTTACTATTAAATATTAGTTATTTCCACCTAGGTTTATTTTGTCTCCTCGTATAAATAAGCTAAAAACGTAATAAGTCATCTTATTGAATTGGTTAATGACTTCGTATTCCTGTTTACCTTTAAAATAAATAATATTTCGTATCTATTTACTACACGATTCTCTTTAAACTCGTTCATCGTCGATTTCTGGTTATTGAACCTAAACTAATAACTAGGTAAATACGAAGCTTATTCATATAACGAAAAGGCGATGACAACACGTAAGTAGTTTTAAACATTTAAATTTACCTATTTACTATTATTATTAATTTACATTTAATATATCATGGATAGAAGTTATTCTATTTGTATGAAAAATAAAATATTGGTTCAAATACAATTACCTAATTTGAACTTCGGTTTTTAATAATAAAATCTTAGGACTTATAAAATTTACATTATTTATGACGAAAACGCTCCGTATACGAAATAGTAATGAAAATTATATAGCCTCCAACTAAATAAACCTGGAAAGTCGATTCTTAATAATTAATAAATATTTAAGATCGTTATTAATAACTAGTAAATTAATTATAAAGTTGACCGAAAGAAACACTTAATTTTAATCGGAAATATTGATAAGTGAAAGAAAGCCTTATCGTAAAACAAGATAAGGTTTCGTTCCGTTATACTATATATATATTTGATATAAACGTTGAATATCTGCGACTATATACTTTTAGTATTAATTTCGTTAGAAAACACGAAATAAAATATTTTTATCCAAATAACCTTAATAAACGAGTTATAGGTCTATTATAATATTATCATTGTTAATGGTTCCTTAATGTGTAATTATAAATGACTAAAGTAACGTAATACTCACCACAAGTTAATACCGTAATTTTTAATTTATTCTAATTGTTTTACTTTAAATAGGAAATGCCTAACACCCTTAAAAACAATTAAAAAGCGAACTTTATATATCAGGTCGTTCGTTAATTTTAAATTTTGAAATTTCCTTAATGTACCCGAGCTGAAAATAATGAAATAACTTGGCGTTAACGATTTCATGTCCAAAAAAAAATTTAAAAAGATTTAAAAAAATTAAAAAATAAAAAACAAAAAATTACACCTTTGTAAATAAATAAAATTTATCCTGCACATTTCCCCCCTTTTTTTTTGAACTTATCACGGGGTTCGCTAGAGATTCTTATACAATATTTCGTGCTATAGGATGCAATTTTCGTGGATTTTATAAAGGAATTAAACCTTTCAGCGAATACAACATTCACCTTATGTATTATCACACAAATTGGGCTATAATAAGGTCAATATATATAATAGCAAAGTAAAAAGGGTAGAATACACTCATAAATGTCCGCAGCCAAAAGGGTAACAAATAGATAATATGTAAGGAAGTAATCGAAAAAGTATATATTAGCGAAGTTCAATTTAATAAATGCATACAAGTAATAGTTACGGTTATTCGAAAGGTAAAATACGCCTTATAAAGTCTTAATACCATCCGTAAAAGAATTTTAAGTGAGTTACTGTCTTTGTTTATAGTTGTGAGGGTCCTTAGAATATATTTATTTAATATTTACTTCTTAACTAATAACTTCTTCAACTTTGGTAACGAAAACCTTTTAATGATGTACTACATCAACCGCTATTACAGAAATATCTAGCGTTGAAAATATGGCCTAATGTCCTTATGCTATAAGATATTCTAGGGATAATAACACGCACAAAGCCTAATTAAAACTATGAATCGCTACCAAAAATATTATGAATATTATAATGGGTACAGATATTGAATTGTAACAAATCTGATTGTTAGCAATGTCGTTATTAGATAACGAACCATCAAAAATAACAAGTGATATAGTATATCTAGTACTCAATTATTTTCAGGCAAGACTATATGAATCGCATCTTAAACGAAGAATATGAAACGACGTTTAAAGATAACGATACGCTAAAGTAATTTACGTAGAACATAGATATCGTTTTTAAAGCAGCTAAGTATTTATTTGACAACCCCTGTTTGTACCACTTTATTGGCAAAAACCCTTATATTTATTAAAAAAAATACAATACATTTTTCACTATTCACCTTCATGATCATTAAACGGAGTATGTGTTTTTGGTTATTATTCCAGACATAAAGGCATTAAGGAAATCAACTAGGGGCTATTCGTAGTATATAATACTATGATGAGAGAGTATAACTATTATAGAGATGAATTATTATAGTAGTAATAGGGTTAGCATTGGCGTTAAACCGGAAAATATTTATTGTTATTGTTATCGACTACTATATACACAGTCATTGGACTGATAACGTTTCACGTCTTCGAATTTCCTATTTTACTTCGTATTTACCTGAATATATAAAACCATGTGGCGTTAAAATTGATATTCACGTTAATAAGTTGGATAAATTCGGCCGGGAATTTCCAATCGTCTCAAATGGTAACACATTTCAATGTATTTTAACAGTCGAATGCAACCTTTTCAAGCTTAACAACATTAAAAATAAGTTAATTACATTGGATATTTCAGTATTGAACCGTTGGCAGGCTATATTGTCAGCAAGATGTTTACCTATTCACGTGAAATTAAACGAGTAAAAGAGTAATCGTGAGATTTTTATAGGTGTAGTAAAAGATAGGTATATTAATAGAAGTATTCCAAAGATTATAAGCTTTCACTCAGAGCGTAGAACTCTGGAATGCCCCTTCTAGACAGTTCCATGTATGATGCACTCTAAAAGTGCAATCTGCAGCGTGACACGTTATCGTGCACACTGCAGGAGTACATCTTGCAGCTTAATAAACTGCTACCTAAATATACTAACTACAGTGATATATAATAATATTCACATAAATGAAATCTTTAAGTTCATAAAACATAAAAATATTCAGTATAATGCTCTAAACATTATTGAAGAACTGTAACACTATTACCAAATCTACACCTAGGTACCCAAACAATTGTAATTTACGTTAAAAATGTGGAAGGTTCTCATAGCGGAATCCCGACAAACGTTTTTTACTTAGAAAATGAAATTGTTGAAACAATATTAATTGATATATTTAAATTTATAAATCGAAATGCTGTTAGTTAATTGCACGGTAAGTAAAGTTGACCTATACTGACTGCAATTTGAGTATATTGTTTGGATGCCTACTGTATTAGGAACGCGTTAAATACAATATACACTCATTTCACACTAGGGCACATACCAAGCAGTTGTTCATACAAATTACTATGCAAACCGGTTAGCGGTCTGCTAAACCTAGCCGAAGACATATATTATCTGATCACGTGATACCAATGTTACTTCAACTTATTAAATCGTCAATGTTGCAAAGTCTAAAGCATTACCTATACTAATTGTAACTTATTAGGTTAAGTACAATTAAACTAAATAAAAGAAGAATCTACTTTCCGGTTACGCTTTGTGAAAGATGAAGGTAGAGACGAGCGACAACCTTTCGCGAGATTTACGATGGTATGAAAAGTTACTTCGAGAACGATATTAACCTTTCGAAATATTATACGAATTAGGTTACCATGAGGTTAATTACTATGATAGCGATGAAGATAGAGAAGCAAATCTCAATACATTTATTCAATTCGATATTTAATAAGTTTATCTTATGTTAGTAAGTAATGGAGAAAGCTAATTTTAGCGATGATACTTTTTGTGAGCAGGTACGAGTAGTTGTTTCCGTTGTTATCGAGTTCGAATACACCTTATTACATTTAAATTCAATTTGCGAAAGCTGTCTTTAATAAGTTACGTTCTTCGTTTGCAACGCTTCTGACGCTAATACTAAACTTGCTATATACCCTGTAGTCAATAACTTCCGACATGTGGATGAAGAGAATCACACTAAGGTATGTTACATCAATCGTTAATATGGGAGACCACAGCGTTTAAAATTTAGTATTAAGTTTTCGGATAACGAATAATGACCGTTTTAATATTAATGACGAAGTCAAGCGGTAAGAGAAATATTACCTTTACGCTATTTTTGAACCATTAGTAAGAGTTACGAAGACTATTAGAAAGATTTAATACGATTATGGTAGCAATGACTGTATTATCAATCCTAATGCTTTTATAGTTTTGTTTCGCGTTTATTATTATAACCATAATATAGTTAAAGCCGCTATAATAGAGTTTATGAGTATACAATAGGAAGCCAGCGAACGGATTTACGTTTTTCTTTTAATATTTACGAGGCCTTACTCGCAAAATTTTGCAGCATGACTTGGAAGTTCGCCGCTAAGCTCGTGATTTTAGACAAAGTTATTAATTATATGTTAGACAATTCTTTGAAACCCCTAGATATAACCGCTAATTACAATACTTAAAAAGTTCGTACTAGACATATTAGTAAACGACGTTATCATATTCGCATTTATTATAAGAACAATTATTATATTCTTGTTATCCATACCAGAATTAGTATACGTAACTAAAGTGTTAAAGATAATATATCTGCCCTAATAACTAAGAAAATATTTCTATAATTAATATAAACACCTTCAGAACACTTTTTAATTGGCGCGTTGCCTGCATTAATGACTCGAAATTATCTCGTTGGAAAGATTTGAAGTTGTGATTATGGTGTAACGCAGATAGTTATTGTATTCGTACAAGTCCACTGAATTTAATGTAATGTCTAAACATCTTTATTACTAAGGTCATTATAAGTAGTTACGTTATTTCAAATGAATATTTTATCGGGTTTTCAATGGTAAAAGTCGAACCTTTGAATATAGTAGCGTGTCAAAGTTAATAGTACTTGAATTTTATCCGGTAGCTCTACCATAGATTTTAAATAAATTTTCATTTATACTAAATTCACTTTACCATTGAATTTAATATCTCAAGGTTTAGAATGAAACCGATCGTAAATATCATAACGTTAATGGCAAGTCATTTACCAATTGATTAAAGTTACTATATATCCTTATTTCACTCAAACAAGTCAGCGAAGTTACTTATTACGTTCTTAGTTGCGGGTTATGGATTATTTATAAAAAAAATTTGAACGTTGATTCGATAAATAATGATATATGATATCAGAATATGTTTATTTTCAAATATAATACGATATTGTTTTGAGTACACCTCGGATGATTCAATAGCAATATAGTTCGACCGTTTTGAAACATATGTTGCTTTTCAATTAAATTAGCAATCATTGCGTTTGTGAATGACATTTCGTATTGAATCAAAGGGAATTTATAAAAGTTAACGCCGTTATCTTTTACCCTTTATTTTTAGAACAGCTCGTAAATATTAAGCCTTCATTACATGGCTTGACACTGTTGTCCTGACAGAATTCATAAACCACTCATCTTGAAACCACCCATTTGTGTTAATGACAAACTCCTTAAAGTTTTTAGTGAGTTCACTCATATATCTGATAAGACTTATAAGGATAAACTGCCCCCTTACCGCTCTAAAACCGACGATGAAATCATCCTCTACAACTATAATTAAAACTAATTCTTCAAGGTTTTATAGGGCCTATTATATAGTATATTGCAGGAAAAGCTTTTTATATTAAGGGAGAAGATAATCTAGTTATTTGACTATAGTTATATTCATGCGAATTGCTTAATATTAATTATTTCCGTACTTTGTATTTAACAAAGCCAGGGGTAATTTACGTTTTTTCATCAACTACCATAATCTTAACGTGATTCTAAAAGCGGATCACTACTCCCCTTTCCTAATTAATACAAAGTTTTCGAATACTTCCCAAATTATTCTTTTTCACAAATTCAAAAACGCTAAGAATATTTTGGATAGACACTAATTTATTTTCACCTGACGTTTTTATTCACACTATTATTTTCAATTTTACAATAGCGGAATTATAGGTAAATCTTAAGATGTTGAAGATCTAGTGTAATGTTATGACCCAAAGACCAACTACAGGTTATGAAACAAGACACGTTAATAACCATATAGATAGTATTTCCTTCATAGCTCTTCAGTTGTCAATCTAAGTATTCAGTCTCAGTATATTTTGAATAGCCTCACGGCTTTTGATTTTTACATGCACGGTTGCAATATTGTTCACTCAGCACCTCTGCTACCTTCTTGATAACAAAAACCCTCTGACACCTTTTATATACTAACGGGTCTTTAGTGTGATCATTATATATAAGCAAGTGTTTATCAAGGCCTATTAGAGTATTGAGAAGGTCGAAAAGGTATACGTATTACTTCGCTAAACGTAAGATATCTTTATGTAGGAGATTGAAAGCAACTAAAACCAAAACGCACCCTTAGAAAGGGTAGTAAAAGGCATGAACAATATTGTGAACCCTAACAACTTGGTTCTAACGTTATTGGGCTTTGTAGCTTACCTATGTGTAACGAGTAGCTCATGGCAATTTATAGGTATTTAGAAGAAATTTATAGTTTGCATTAAGATATTGAATGAATGACGAAAAAAAAAGGTATGCCGTTAAGTTAATACCGCTTTGAATATTCAAACGGCCTCATAATATTATATGTATTTAATTTATCGTGATAGAGTAAATTCTTCATGTAGCGCGAGCCGGGTAAGTAGGATGGCTTATTTCATACCTTAAGTATTGGTAACTTTAAAGTATTGTTAGAACTGTTAACAGCCTCGCTATATTCGTTTTGATCAGGTTAAGTTATATATTAGGGTAACTGACAGTGAAAACATTGTAGCTAAACCATTAAGCGAATATAACCTTTGTTCACCTATTATATATAAACTGACAAAACGTTACCAGCGCGTATAAATACCGGAAAAAAGGAACTTCAAAGAGGAAGAATATATACTAGGTCATATTTGAAACATTTCTTGGATAAGAAGTAAACATAAAGACGATGAAGATATAGCGTTGAAGCTTCAAACATGAAGTATTATTAAGACCTTTGGCAACCGCTTTAAGGAAAGTAACAGAGTTGAGATTGACGGCTTCCTAACTCGAAAAGTTATACAATTTGTACCTAAGACCGACTTTGCCCTTCAGGATCCGAATATAACGATTTTTAGGTCAAGTATTATATACAAGGATAAGTGTAAGACTATGAGACGACTATATGGAAAGTTACGTCTAACCGTTTCAAGATACAGTAACAAAAACAAAAACTAGATCCTTATGTAATCACCAACAATTAAGAAAATTAGCTTACGCTTGATGTCCGTTTTGACGGCGAGTTTCCTAACCAGGAATGTCACGTGCCCTCGCACGTACTGTACACGGACCGCACCCAGTCCGCGCCCGGACGGGATACTACATATCCTGTTACATGCACAGTCACGTAATCTATAGACACAATAGCCAATGGACTGAGTCCATAACATACTGTGCTAGCAGTAGTGAAGAGGTAACAAGGGTGGTAATGACCTACTTAACTCATATAGGTTAATTCAAGTGGTAAACGACTTAACCCATATGGGTTAAAAAGGTAAAAAGTGACGGTGAGCCTAAATGCGTAATTTTGTGCTGGAAGACTTGTATATGGAAATGGGCGAAGACGAGACTCGGAGTCGTAGAGCAATTAAAGTTAATTAGGGTCTATTTGGGTGCGGAAGTCAATTGGAATGAACAAAGGTCTAGCTAGTTAACAATGATGTAGTTTAATAGTCATCGAAAAAGATTGGTTGATGACGTTAATATACGAATTTATAAAGTAAAAAGCCGTTAGTATTGAGACAACATTGACTGCTATTTTAGGAGGCTAAGTGCAGCGTAGTTAGTCTACTTTCCCGTATGTAACGTAAACCTATATTGACTATAAATTAGGTGAATTGTTTGTAGACCCTCTGTATTGGCTGCAAGTCAAGTAAAGTATACGCCTACTTCACACTAGAGCACGTGAAAAGTAATTATCCATCAAAATTACTGTGCAGACTGGCTAGCGAAAAAGCGGTCTGCCGAAAGTAGAACAAGATATCTATCACTTGAAGACAAAATACTACTGTTTTTTCGACTAATCGAATCGGCTACATTGCAACGTCCAAAGTCCTACCAATAGAAACTGGTTTTCAATTTGTAAATTACGCGACCTCTTCTCACAAAGTTAAATTACTCGAGACTTTTTCCGCGAAGCATATGTGACAAACAAAGAGAATGTTATATATTAACACGTACTTCAAGCCACCAGATGCACAAGTTTTAGATAGCGGTGCGAACTTCGTGACGCGCAAGTTTTCAATCAATATGCATATAATGCGGATTGAACGGAACAAATATATTATAAAACGAATGAAAGTCTCAAAAACGTCCAAAAAGAATATGTATTAATTTATGCGCAATTTCATATTTTTACAATAAAGGTTTGATACTTCAAAAATCTCTAAATCGTGATAAGGAGCCTTAAATGTATAATAGGATATCACGACCTAATTGTTACTTTCATGACTTTGACAGTATAGCTCTGTTTGAAAAATGAATTTCTATTATTAATGAGTTTTTGAAAATATCGTCGCTTTGTATAGCAAGGATTCAAAGTAATTATTCAATGAGTTTTACAAACGTTAAATCGATAATGCCCGTAATATTATATATGATCTCATAAAAATTAACAATCCAATTTTACCATTGTAAAACGAAGTATTCGTAAAGTATAATCGAATCAAATCATAAAAACGATTGAAAACTTAAGTAATGCTAACCTTAAATAATATTTGAAAGTTTAAACGGTCATGCAAAGTTTTGAATTACATAGGTTGAATTCCATTGTAAATTGATTTATGATAATAATGATTATTATAATAAATATGCCGAATGAATGGATAAGTAGAATTCTCGTTTCACCTATTCAATGAACCGAAGAAACTTTCGTAGTATAGCTAACTACTAAAAAAAAAACCTATTGATGATAAGAAATATTTATTTGATAGAATTTATAATATTATTTAAGATATTAGGAGACAAGAGGTCAATACGAACTTCATCGTAAAGCTTGTCGTGAGACAAATTATCGAAATTGTTAGAAAACCTCTTTAAAAAAGCCATAGGGTTGAGATTAATGAACTCCTTACTCGAAAATTCCTATCATTCGTGTCAAAACGCGACAGTAAATTTAAAAAATACTAAAGTGAATATTTATTAGTCAATGATTATTTACGAGGTTAAGGTTACAGCTACAGGTAAGCTGGGCCCAAATTATGTTTAATCGCTTAATGATACGGTGATGAAAGTAACGACAAGATCCATTCATATTCTTCAGTAATCTAGAATACTAGTTACAGGGTAAAAGTTGAATGAATAGTAAATTTATTAACAACCAATGGTAAATTTACATTTAATAATGAAGATAATATTCTCGTGCATCCGTGGTAAACAATCTACTTGTTAAGGTTTGCCTTCTTCAAGAACTTCGTAATATTTACATATTAGATACGATGATACAATAATTTATATCATTGTAAGAACTGATTTCAATAGGAATTTGATCTTCATTCACCTATAAGTCGCACTTTTAGTTGAGACTAATTATTTACTGTTATACTTACTATATGAGATTACTAATTAAGTAAGACCAAAACATCGTTAAAAATGGTATAAAGATTGAGAATACCATTTTTATGGTAACTATGAGCGGTAAAATATCGGAATAACGAGCGATTGAGGATTCGAAATTCAGGAACTGCAAACCAGTTGCAACTTTGAATATACATAATTACTTGAATATCAATGGATCGTCAATATATAAATATAGTATGAATAATATTAACTTTTGACTTAGTTTTCGTTATAAGGTTTAAGGCTTTATCTTAACTATTATCCATAAGATCAACATTATAAACTCAGAAAAAATATTTGGAAGAATTTTATCGTTCAAATTGCATTATAAACCTGTATCAGCTAGAAAGATTTATCAATTCGTCAATTGTAACAAAAGCTTACAACCCAAGTAATAGGGATTACTATCGATGAACCAAAAGTTGGGTCTTATAAACAAGAGTTCGGATCTCTAGATTATTAATCCTAATTAAAATGTATAATATCAAGTAAATTATTTCACTGATGACTTTTTTGTTTATAAAAATAACTAATCGCTATGAGTTGTATTTTCATATCAATTGTAACAAATAGTAAACCACAAGAAGACTAGTTAGTAATTATTAAAACATAATTTAACGAGACATCTGTTAATTACAAAAACATTATGCAAATTATCTTAATTTTGAATTCTCTGGTTCAACAACTTGTTTCGATATATGGATAGATATGGATGAAACCACTAATATATTTATTATGTAGCTAAATATTTTACCTTTTCCGGTTATTATATATACACATTCAAGCAGACTATTCGAATACTTATTAAAATTGGAAGCGATTAGTAAATAACTCTCAATAACGAAGTAATTGTTGGAATAGTAGTAATTGTAGTTCTGTAGTATAACTTTACTTAGAGTATAGTTGACTATACTAAGAGCAAACCTAGTGTATTGTTTGGTATTAGCCTACTGTATTGGCCAAAAGTGAAGTACAGTATGCGCCCACTTCGAATAATGGCACATGCCAAGTAATTAGCCATATAAATTATTGTTCAGACTATCTAGCGGTCTGTCAAACCCAAAACAATTCATCCACCAATTCCAATGCAGCACTAGTTACTTCGTTCATAAAGATTTTAATCGACTACGCGAGAAAGATAAAGATGACTGCGAATACTAATCACTGCTTATTAGGTTAAGCACAGATAAGCTAGGTAGAAGCAAAAGATACTTTCTGGTTACGATTTGTAGAAGACGAAGGTGAAGGATTTGTTTTTCGAAGGGCCTCTACTGTTTCGTCCGTTTTCACGGCAGTAAGTAAAGAAGACTTTTAGGCTGCGAAAACTTTTACGGTAACTTGGAGTTAACGAAGGTATCGTTTTCGAAAACACTAAGATATATTTACAAATCCTTTTCAAAAATGTTTACATTCACTATTAAAAGTCTCAATGTTCAGAAAGTGGGCAAACGACTCTATCAGTACTACTATAGATGTAATTTTTACAAAAATGAAAAAGTTTTACAGCCAAAACAATATACAAACTTTGACTTTTACCTTTAAAATCGATCTTTTACCTTATTCTTTATACCAAACCTTTGCTCTTAATTTACTATTTTCACTTCTCCTACGTTAATTCAATTGTTGAGATCGCTGCTCTAAACAAAAAAACCAAAAATTGTCAAGTCGCGCCGAGAAAGCTATATCGTGCGACCTAAAGCCATAACACCTAGACCCTACCCTGAAATATTACCAATCTCTTGCTCTAAACGTCCTACATAAGCCAAAACATCAAGTTAGCTACCGTAAGTGCTTATTCTCAAGCTATCACCAATTCACTCTAAAAAGAAGCAATAAAAAGCCTCGAAACAGTCTTCTTTGTAAATTATTACAAATAACTTTAAATAACGAATGTTATCGAAACCTTAGCCAAGGACTTTTTAACCAATTACGTTAGTTAATATGTCGTCGACGTGGATTCCAGTAATGAATATGGTTGTAGAGCCCGCTCTTTCCAAATTTTCTGTGATTTCTTCAACCATTAAACTTGTAACATATAAAATAGGTTCCAACGCACCGTTAAAATCAAGTTAAAAAAGATCATTTTTTCGCTGTAATAT